>PVJD01000344.1:0-479499 GCA_004026545.1 Mormoops blainvillei
AAAGCGGCAGGGTTGTTCTCTGCCAGAGATGGGTGGCAGGAGATGCAAAGAGCTGTTTAAAGGTCCAATGTATACAATGTCATTTGCAGCCACTTGCCCTGGGCTCCAGAAAAGGTCAGGGCAGGGTGGACTAGAGGCACCTGAAGAGAGACTTGGGATGGAAGCTTTGGGGAAAGACTAAGAAAGTAGCCACTGGGATCCCAGGGCTGAGTCATCCCCCACGTGGCAGCAGCCATCTTGCTCAGGTAGACCATTCCCCATAGTGGTGGCAACCTGAGAGGAAACAATAGCCCTGCCCCCAGGAAAGACTCTGCGTTGGCCCTGTAGTGTTTAGCCCTGGCTGCTGCGTGTGGAGTGTCAACTACAAACAGTAGTTCCCTGGAAAGGATGGGAAGAGTTGGCTAGATGTGCTTGAGGAGAGACTGGGGACAGAGATTTTGGGGAGAGAACTGAGAGGATAGCCAGTGGGATCCTAGTGCTGAGTCATCCCCCATAAGGAAGTAGCCATCAAGCTGACACAGACCATTCCCCTCTGAGCAGCAGCAGCCTGAGGGTAAATAATAGCCCGGACCCCAGGAGGGATTCTGCCCCATCCTATGGTACTTAAGCCTGACTGCTGAGTACAGAGTGACTAGATTAACAACTAAAGGAGACAGCCACAGACAGTAGATCCCTGGGAGTCTTGAACAGGCTGCCTAAGGTCAGACAGGATCAACATCTGACATTATAAGAAGCGGATCCAGAAAGAAAAAACAGTAGTAAATACTAGAGGCTACTGAGACAAAATCCACTGTAGTCTTCTCCATGATTTGTGATGTTGTCTTTACTACATAGCTTTTTAACAATCATTTTTGTCCATCAAGTTCGTGCATATTAAGTCACTAGATTTTATACTATAGTTTATTTCTCTCCTTTCTTATATTAGTCTAAATCTCTTTATAGCCTTATTAACACTGGTTGATTTGCTGTTGATAGTGGTATTGTAGGGGGGAGTTATTTAGGCTGATGTGGGTTTGTTTCCAGAGCTTCATGGTTTTGTTCTGCCAACACAGGCACAACTACAAACAAGACGTGGTAGACAGAGTGACCCTCAGTCAATAAGCTAGAGGGAAGGACCCAACAAAGGATAAACAAACAATAAACAAAACCTAATTACTTCCAGAGAGCCAACATAAACAGAATAAAAGGCATCCCAAGAGCATCAAGTTGAGGAGATCAAGGAAATTGCACCATTGAGTTTCACAGGTCTACCATAGAAGTTCACACCACCAACTCAGGGAGTCAAAACAAATCAATTTAAGAAGTAGAAGCAAAAGAGAAGAGTATCACAAAAATGGGAAGACAAAGAAAGAACTCCCAACCCAAAGGAAAGGAGGAATCCTCAGGAAGACTGCTAAATGAAATAGAGGCAAGGAAACTATCAGCTATTGAGTTCAAAACAATGATAATAAGGAAGTTCAATGAACTCAGTGAGCTCTGTGAGAATTACCAAAAACTACAGGGAACAATGAGGAACTTACAACAACCTATACCAGCATGAAAAAGGGCATAGAAATTATCAACAAGAACCAAGAGGAATTGAAGAATACAATTTTTGAATTGAAGAACACAGTAGAAACAATAAAAAACAGGCTAGATGAGGCAGAGGATCAAATCAGTGAGCTTGAGGTCATGGTAGAAAAAACTCCCAGAAAGAGCAAGAAAATGAGAAAAGGCTCAAAAAGAATGAAGAAGTGTTAAGGGAAATGCAGGACAACATGAAACATAATAATATTCATATAATAGGAATACCAGAGGGAGAAGAAGAGGCACAAAGAAAGAAAACCTGTTTGAAGATGTAATGATAGAAAACCTCCCTAATTGGAGGAGAGAAAAAGTCGCACAGGTCCAGGAAGCACAGAGGGTCCCACTCAAGAGGAACCCAAAGAGATCCACTCCTAGACACATCATAATTAAAATGGCAGATATCAAAGACAAAGAGAGAATCTTAACGGCAGCAAAAGAGAAACAGGAAGTAACATACAAAGGCTCCCCTATAAGGCTAGCAGCTGACTTCACCACAGAAACACTACAAGCCAGAAGAGAATGGTGAGAAATATTCCAAGCAGTGAAAAGTAAAGGCCTGCAACCAAGACTACTCTACCCAGCAAAGCTCTCAGTTAAAATGGAAGGTGAAATAAGGAGTTTCCCAGACAAAAGAAGGGTAAAAGAATACACCTCTACCAAACCAGCATTGCAAGGTATGTTATAGGGACTGCTTTAAGAAGATGAAAAAAAGAGTGAGAGAGAGAGAGGAACACAAGTACAAACGGGGAAAAAATGAACAAGCACCTATCAGTGATAACTTTACATGTAAATGGATTAAATTCTCCAATCAAAAGACATAACATAGCTGAATGGATAAGAAACATGACCTGTACATATGCTGCCTACAAGATACCCACCTCAGAACAAAAGACCTACCCAGACTGAAAGTAAAGGGTTGGAAAGAAATATTCCAAGCAAATGGACAGGAAAAAAGAAGCCAGGGTAGCAATACTCATATCAGACAAAATAGTCTTGAAAACAAAGGCCATAAAAAGAGACCCAGAAGGATACTTCATAACACTCAAAGGATGAATCCATCAAGAAGACATAAACATTGTAAACCCTTATGCACTCAAGATAGGAGCACCCAAATATATAAGGAAAATCTTGGAGGACATCAAGAAAGATATAGACAGCAACACTCATAGTAGGGGATTTTAACACCCCACTGCCATCAATAGATAAATCTTCCAAACAAAATACTAACAAGGATAACATGTAACTCAATGACACATTGGATCAAATGGGTTTAACGGCTATATAAAGAACCTTTCATCGAATGAAGCAAAATACATATTCTTTTCAAATGGGGTATTTTCAAAGATAGACCACGTGATAGGACACAAAACATGCTTCAACAAATTCAAAGGAATTGAAATCGTATTAAGCATTTTCTCAGACCATGAGGGCTTGAAATTAGAAACCAACCTGAAGGAAAAAACTTGAAAACATTGAAACTCATGGAGACTGAATAGCATGCTATTAAACAATGAATGGGCCAATAATGAGATCAAAGAAGAAATTAAAAAGTTTCTGGAAACAAATGAAAATGAACACAAGCAGTCCAAAATCTGTGGGATGTAGCGAGGGTAGTCCTGAGAAGAAAGTTCATAGCAAGACAGGCCCACCTAAAAAAAAGATAGAAACATTTCAAATAAACAACCTAACCCTACACCTACAAGAACTAGAGAAACAACAACAAACAAAGCCCAGAGACAATAGAAGGAAGGAAATAATCAAGATCAGAGCAGAACTGAATTACATAGAGACTGAAAGAACAATTCAAAGGATCAATAAATCCAACAGCTGATTCTTCCAAAAGATAAACAAAATTGACAAGCCTTTAAGCAGACTCATCAAGAAAAAAGGGACAGGTCCCAAATACATAAAATCAGAAAAGAAAGAGGAGAAATTACAACTGATACCACAGAAATACAAAGGATTATAAGAAATTACTACGAACAAGTATATGCCAAGAAATTTGAAAACCTGACTGAAATGGACAAATTTCTGGAAAAATATAACCTTCCAAAGCTGAAAGGAGAAGAAGCAGAAAGCCTGAGCAGACTGATAACAGCTGGTGAAATTGAAGCAGTAATCCAAAAACTCCCGGCACATAAATACCCCAGACCCGACGGTTTCACAACAGAATTTTACAAAACATTTAAGGAAAAGCTAACCCCTACCCTTCTCAGACTATTCCAAAAAATCCAAGAAGAGGGAAGATTCCCAAACTCTTTTGATGAGGCCAGCATCATCCTAATCCAAAAACCAGATAAAGGCACACAACAAAGAAAGAGAACTATGGACTAATATTGCTGATGAACGTAGATGCTAAAATCCTCCACACAATATTGGTAAATTGCATCTAGCAATACATTTAAAAAATCACATACCATAATCAAGTGGGGTTTATCCCAGGGATGCAAAGATGTTACAATCTTTGCAAATCAATAAATGTAATACATCACATAAACAAAAGGAAAGACAAAAATCACATGATCATATCAATAGATGAGGAAAAAACATTTGATAAGGTACAGCACCCATTCATGGTAAAAATACTCAGTAAAGTGGAAATAAAGGGGTTATGTCTCAACATAATAAAGGCCATATATGAAAAAACCTATAACCAACATCCAACTCATCGGGCAAAAACTGAAAGCTTTCCCACTAAGACCGGGAACAAGGGAAGGATGTCTGCTTTCACCACTTCTATTTGACAAAGTATTGAAAGACCTAGCCACAGTCATCAGACAAGAAAAAGAAATAAAAAACATCCAAATTGGAAAGGAAGAAGTAAAACTGTCATTGTTCGCAGATAACATGATAGGGTACATAGAAAACCCTATAGACTCCACCCAAAAACTACCCAACCTAATAAGTGAATTTGGCAAAACAGCAGGCTACAAGGTCAATATTCAGAAATCCAAGGAATTTTTCTACGCCAACAATGAAATATCAGGAAAAAAGTTCCATTTTTCTATAGCAACAGAAAAAATAAAGTACCTAAGAATAAACTTAACCACGGAGGTAAAAGACCTGTATGAAGAAAACTATACAACACTGAAGAAAGAAATTAGGAAAGACACAAATAAATGGAAGCATATACCATGTTCATAGATTGGAAGAATTAACATCATCAAAATGTCCATACTACCCAAGCATTGTATAGATTTAATCCAATCCCAATTAAAATACCAATGACACATTTCACAGATATAGAACAAACATTTCAAAACTGCATATGGAACCATAAATGAGCACGGATAGCTGCAGCAATATTGGGAAAGAAGAACAAAGTAGGAGGGATCACAATACCTGACCTCAAAATTTATTGTAAGACCACTGTAATCATAACAGCCTGGTACGGGCATAAGAACAGACACATAGAGCAACGGAACAAATAGAGAACCCAGGAATAAACCCATGTCTCTATGGTCAATTAATATTCAACAAAGCGGGCAGAAGCATAAACAGGAGTAAAAATAGCCTCTTCAACAAATGGTGTTGGGAAACCAATACAGCTACATGCAAAAACATGAAATTCAACCGCCAGCTTACACCACTGACAAAAATAAGATGGATAAAAACCTTACATATAACTCATGACACTGTAAAAGTCCTAGAGCAGGACATAGGTAGGAAAATCTCAGATATTCCATGCAGCAATATTTTAACCAATATGTCCCCTAGAGCAAGGGACATAAAGGAAAGAATAAACAAAAAGGACTTCATCAAAATAAGAAGCTTCTGCTAAAGAAAACATCAGCAAAATAAAAATGGAACCAAGTGTATAGGAAAATATATTTGCCAATGATACCTCAGACAAAGGTTTGATCTCCAAAATATATAAAGACCTCACACAACTCCACTCTAGGAAGACTAACAATCCAATTTAAAAAATGATCAAAGGATCTGGATAGACAGTTCTCCAAGGAGGACATACACAGGGTCCAGAGACATATGAAAGGTTATTCATCATCACCAGCCATCAGAGAGATGCAAATTAAAACCCCAAAGAGATACCACTTCACAGTAGTCAGAATGGCCATCATAAACAAATCAATGAACAACAAGTACTTGAGAGGATGTGGAGAAAAGGGAACCATAGTGCACTGTTGGTGAGAATGTCAACTGAGATTGGTGCACCCACTATGGAAAATAGTTCAGAATTTCCTTCAAAAACTAAAAATTGGCCTGCCTTTTGACCCAGTTATCCCACTGCTGGGATTGACTATACCCTAAGAATCCTGAAACACCAATTCAAAAGAACCTGTGCACCTCAATGTTCATAGCAGCACAATTTACAATAGCCAAGTGTTGGAAGCAACCTAAGTGCCCTTCAGTAAATGAGTGGGTCAAAAAACTGTGTTACCTTTACACAATGGAGTACTATGCAGCAGAAAGAAAAAAAGACCTACTACACTTCACGACAGCATGGATGAAACTGGAGAGCATCATGCTAAGTGAAATAAACCAGGTAGTGAAAGGCAGGCACCATATGATCTCACCTTTAAATGGAACCTAATCAACAAAACAAATAAGCAAGTAAAATATAACCAGTAACATTGCGATAAAAAACAAACTGACAGTAACCAGAGTAGAGGAGGGAGGGAGATAACATGGAAAAGAGGGGGGAGTTTCATGAAGGAACATGCATAAAGGACCCATTAACAAAGGCAAAAAGGGGAAGGATTGAGGGTGGGTTGTGGGAGGTGGGCCTGGATGGGGCTTGGGAAAGTTGTGGTGGGAAAATGTCAACAAAAGAAAACAACACAAAACAAAAATAGACAAGGGACGGTTAAAAATAGCATAGGAAATTGAGAAGCCAAAGAACTGATATGTACAACCATTAGACATGAGCTAAGGGGAGTGATGATGGGATGGGTTGCAGGACAGAGGGGAGAAAGGGGAGAAAGAAATGGGACAACTGTAATAGCATTATCAGTAAAATATACCAACAAAAAACAGTTTTCATAAAAAAAAGAAAAAGGGAAATGTAGTCAAGCAGAGTCAAAGAGGAAATATGGGCTCTAAAACAGCTGAATTAATGAGAAAGAGATTGAGAACAGAGCTGCAAAGACTTGGTTCACAGTTACAAACTTCAAACACTGAGATATAGAGATGATTGCCAGTGATACCCACACAAATGTGATCTCCATCCTCTACTCAGCAATTGAATTGGAAAATTGCCCTGTCTGTACGGATCTTACTCTTATGAATGATGTGATACATCTCACTACTACAGGGGCATATTCTAAAAGTGATAAAATCATCCTAACTGGGGCTTTGATGAAGAGAACATTCTAGTGGTTATTAGTGTTCTGAGATATTTATAGATCTCCACTTTCTGGGCAGTTGGTGCGATTGCACTGCCTGGCTCCCTATTAGCTGACTGGTGGATCAGTTGGGATCCTGAAAGAAAAGAAAGAAAAAAAAAAAACAAGACAGGCAAACAATATAATTCATAGATGTTTAATAAGAAAGATGAATGTTAGATTGTGACAGAGTTTACATAAATCATAAATAAAAGTGCAGAATCCTAGGTCTAGCAGTAGGAGAGCACTGTTATCCCCAGACCTAAGGGATAAAGGGGGGCAGTGGTGTATGCTTTCCAGAAACCACAGAGGATAGATGGACAAAGAAGGTTTCCTGACTGGAAAAAGGTAGAGGATTGGGGGGGGGTGATAAAATAACAGAGAAAAATAATAAATCTGAAAAAGTATGCCTAGAAAATAACTGTTCACACGCAGCTGACTTAAATAGGTAAGAAGTCTACAAAGTCTTAGAGAGCTGTATTGTCCAATATACCATAAGCCCAGACTGAAAAGTTGTGAATGTTGTGAGTGTGGTTGCAATTATTCTGTCCTTGTACCACCACAGAATATTAGGGATGAGGTCTGAGCTTGATGCCAAGCTTTGATTTGATTCACTGGGGAGAGGGTATCTCGTTTCTGAAGGAGAGGAAATAAGTATTTAGACAGCATGTTGGACTGTACTAGCCCTAGTACTGTTTTGCAAAAATATCACTTTCTTCCTTCTAGGTGCTAAATAACTTGTCAACATTAAAAATCCACACTCTGTAGTTGGATGGAGTCATGTAAGTAGTTCTGACCCATGAGCTGTGAGGGGAAAAATAAAGCATGAGAGTCCCTGGCTGGCACATTTTATTGTTGACACAAGATGCTCCAAGTTCTTTACCTCTCTGTCCCCGATACCAATAATATTCCAGAGAGTGGACCTTGCAGGCTAGATCCAACATAAGGACAGCCTAGAACATAGAACCACCTTGATTTATTGCAAAGATGTAATATGAGTGAAAAATTATCTTATATTTTAATTCCCTGAGGTTTGAGGGATAATCTCTGCTGTATAACTCTTTATAGATTATATAAATCTTTTCTTAGATTATGACTCAATAGAATTTTAAACTCAAATTGGCTGTTTTCATTTCCTAGGTGAGTGGAGGATGTTACATAATTTTGTGAACAATGTTGTTTATAGAATTGACCCTACAAAGATGTGTATAACTGACAGTGACTTTCATATTTCACTTTGCTATTTTAAAAGAATAATCACTATGTGACATGATACAATTGAGCTAGGTCTGAATTTTCTTTTAAAGATGCTTCCTGTTTCAACATACAGTATGATCAATGTGGACACATATATGAGTGTCAACACTGAATGAGTTGGAGTCAAGCTGTTAACCTGTTTCCTTTGTAGAGTCTCTGTCCAAGAGATGTTACCCTACACTGAGACAAAAATAAACGGATGGCTCAAGGTTAGAGCACTCATCCTCCTCCGCTAAAGTACAGATGAAGTAGATTTCTATCCCCACGTAAGTGCTGTCTGAAAGCTTTGCTATTGCTCCACCTCTATTCATGAGAATTTTAAGAGACAGATTCTGGAAAGAAAGCGTCTTTCTTTGTTAGTTTATTTAAGGTTGAAAGATGTTTTGGAATGCAGAAGATACAAAGAGCATTTCAAATACTGTGTCTGCAGGTGAGGGAAGGAAAAAGGGTTTTATTTCTCTATGAATTGTTGTAGAAGGAAGTGAAGCTTGCCAAAAACATCTGCTATGAAACCGGGACAGAAAAGATAAAATACTTCCATTTTTCAGACTTTATCATTGTAATTCCCCCATGAATGCTATTATACTCAGATATCTGCAGGAGTGGTATAATTGGCCAATATATTTGAGGTGTAGGCAGCAAATTTTATAGAACTTACTATGGTTAGTGCTGTGAAATAATTTATCTGTTGCCTTTCTTTTATTTTCTTATTTCAGTGTTGCTTAGCTCAAAACAGACTCCTTAAAACCTGAGCAACCAGGGGAAAAGGCTGTAAAATGACTATGGATTTAGAAATAAAACCTGCAAGAGATAGCTGTGATTTATCTAAAATTTATCTTATTAGTGTTTTCTGGGATAACTATGAAAGGTAATAAATTTTTTAACATTCTCTGATAGACATTTGCATGTTTGGAATAGTAAATATAATTAAATATTTCAAGTATCAATAATTTTTTAAGAATATTAAGTATCTGTAAAGAATTATTTTAGATTTTTAATAAACAACATAAAGCAAAAGTATTTTTATTCTAACAATCATATCTTTCAAGCATTAGGTACTAATGACTTCATAGTTTTAATAGGTAAAATAATATTTATTTAAAATAAAATAGATCTAAAAAATTAAATACACCTATAAGTACTAAACTGGAGGAATATCTATAATAAAGTCAAGTAAAATTTTTAAAAAGGTTCAAGTTAATGGATATGGCATAGTCCAATTTTTGCAAAAGTTATGTAACATATACATATATAGAATTATATATTAATACATGTATATATATTATATATGATATATGTTTGTAGGTACAGGAATCAAAGTAGTGGTTATCCGTGTGTGTGTACAGATTCTTCACTTTTTAAAAATACTATTTCCTATGGTTTTACTTATTACTGAAAGCATGTAATACTTTGTAATTTAAGAAAATGTAATAAATAAAATATAAACCACTAAGAAACAGAGAAAATAAGTGGAAGGATCAGGTAAATTCTACTGTATTTCTGTTTTGTAAGACGTGCCCATTTTTTTTCCTTTTTTTCTCATAGGTATAATCAAAATCATTACCTATAATGTCAACCTAAATATAATTTTCTGAATTACAGTTTTTAATTTATTCTTATTATTCAAAATGAATAAAATTAGCATTACTAAATAACATTACTAAAGCTCTATGCATAATTTTTCTACATTTTAAATCACTTAATGTTTAAAAATAAGTTAAAAAATGGCCAGTCATATAGAAAATATATCATCCTTGACCCTATAAGCTTTGCTAAAATTTTTAATTTAACTTAACCCCTCTGTAAACCATGAGCAATTTTTATTTTTGCCCTTTAGAAGAGAAATTGTGTTATGAATATTTTAAAAAGTAGTTCAGCTATTTAAATGCTGTTAATGGATTTTCCTCAGCGATTTTGCCTTTTGGAATTTAATCATGCTCTGAAGCATACCTAATTGGTGGATTAGAGCTTTTTGAATAACACAATTACAGAGTGCTGTAGAAATTATTTGCAAGGCAAAGAACAAAAAGGTCAGCACAAATGGTCCAGGCAGTATCAGTGAAACATGGAATGGATGTTTGATCAATCAGCAACAGACTGCTTAAAGGCCTGTTTGTGTATTTTCACAACAATCTATTTGTGAAACGTTTATTGAATATCTACTGTGTTCATGCACTGACTGAGATAGGCCCTGGCTTTATACTGATGAGCCAAGGCAGACATGTCCCCTCCTCATGGAGCTTTCAGGAATAAATGAAATATAGTAGATGCTTTCTCACCTGACCCTTTTCAGTTGATGCCCCCTAATTCCGTGATGCCCTCCATTATGTAAAACTTGCTGGTTGAGGCACCGGCCCTGCTGAACACTAGCAAAGACATGGTCGCTCACTAATATCCCCACGTTTTTGGATCCCTAACCTTTCAATTGCACCCTTACTAACATCAGTTGAGTTTATTCTTAAATGTGTTTATACCAGCTGTACTTTTATTTTAATTATACAATTCAGTTAACTATAGCTTAAACAAACATAATATGAATGCAAATAGAAAATTGTCTCTCCATTGTCTCTTCATTCTGTTTTTTGCTATTCTGTCTCCCAAAACTCTCCCACCGTATTTCCACAAGTCCAAGTTCAGGGATTGTGTTCATCTTTGATCTATTTATTCTAAAAGTCATTGTCTTATCCTCCACCAGCAGCTCCACCAACAGCATGTCCCCTTCATGGCTCCAGCTCTGGTTGGACAAACCACCGATTCTGACTGTCACTACATGACCCCGGTCTCTGAGTTCAGGAATCACACCCTCTAGCCCTGCAGTAGCAATGGTTTATTTCTTAGTTAATGAGCCCACAGGTTTTATGCACTTAAGCATCAAGTTTTCTATATTAAAATCTGTCTATTTTTAAATGCCTAACACGAATGTCTGTTTTCCTTGGTAGACTTTGACAAATACAGTGATTAAGCACAATGCTATTGAATTAACGCAGGTTCACTGACTTAGTCCTCTGCTGCGTAGGGTTACTCTACTATTAGATTAGAATTCATTGAATTGATAATCAGTGGCAACAGGTATGCGGCCAAAAGCATGTCTTCAAAATGAGAATTGCACCCAGATTCCACATTAATGAGAATGCTACCCAGGAAGAGGGGGCATGGGTCCTTAGGCTAGTGATCCCATCAGCCAGTATTGAATCTGTTGAACCGCCAAGCAAATTTGTTCATGGTGCTGTGGAAGCTGCAAGGGAAGTGATGGTATGTTGATGGATGTTATTTTGATCTCTTGCTTACTGTAAAATCTAGACAAGATATTTAATGTATTCAATGTGTTGTCCTCCTCAACAGAGGTTTCCTGAGGAAGTAACTATTTTTTTTTAGACTTCCAAAGATATTGTTGCAATGAATAGTGGAAGAGGATAACAATAAAATGTGAATATTGTGCAAGATTAGAATTGTACTAACAATGAACATGCTTAATATGTTTGAAGGAGGAAGACAGAACACTAAGAGTAGGTAGTCAAGGCATCTCAACTTCAGTTACAATACTTATGCCATCATGACCAGTGGGCAAAAGAAAACAGCCAGGCCATTTTTTTTTCTTTTTCTTTTATTTTTTTATTGCAACTAACGATACCAACAACATGGGTCAGAATATTGTAGCCACTAGAAGCTATAATAATGTTAGTCTACCCAAATCCCTTTTAATCATGTTTTCACAACTAGAAGATGATAAATAGATTTAATTTAACATTATGAAACAGCAGTTTCAACTTAAAATATTTTCCATTTTGAAGCTCTGTTTGCTCATTAAATGCACACAAATAGAAGAAAAATTTCTCCCAGTACCATAACTAAACCAGCCTTTTTTAATAATTTAGTGTTTTTTTCTAAAAATAGTTAGAATCTTTTAAACATGTAACCCAGATGTCCTTGACTTTATAACAGCAAACGAGGTTGCAATTTTTCTCTTTCTTTAAACTTTTTATTAAAATATAGACAAAGTGAAAATAACTGTTAAGATCAATGAATTTTCACTGATTGAGCACCACCACAACCAGCGACCATATTAAAAAATGGGATATTAACAAAACCCCAGAAGCCCCTTTTATTAGTTGTACCTACAACCCCTTCTCCTGAAAGGAGAAACATTATTGTCATTTCTACAGCATGTATTTTTTTCACCTGTCACACCTTATGTGCACGAAATGACACAGTAAATAATATTGTGTTTGACTTTTTCATTCAGCAATGTGTTTGCTCAGTTTATTTATATTTTTGCAAGTAATTATAGATTATTCATTCACATTGCTATGTTCAGTTGTATGAAGATATAATAATTATTTATCTGTTCTTTTTTTTCAATGGGGATTTAGGGGTTTGTAGATAGGGGCTATTTCATGTAGTGTTTTCATTCCAGCAAACATCTTTCAGTCAATATGTACACACATTTAGATATCGCCAAACATTTGCAAAGCAATATACCAATTTACACCCTTGCCAGTGGCATATGAGAGTTTTAGTTTTGACATAGTTAATATTTGGGGTTTTTTTCTGTTTTGTCCTTTTACTTTGTCTTCTTTCAGCCATTCTAGTGCATGTGTACTGGTATTATTTTGTAGTTTAAAACTGTACTTCTCTGATGATTAACAGAGAAAACATACCACTTTTTTATGATTTGTATTGGGCAGCTGGATATTCTCTTTTATAAATATTCTAGTCAAATCTTTTGAACATTTTGTAAGCTACCATTTTTTATTGATTCTTAGCATTCCTTATATTTTTAGAAATTATTTATTAGATAATAGCTAGCCCTACTATGCAGGTTGCCTTTTGGAATGTTTAAATATGACATAGTATCTTTTTTATCTTTTGTGGATAATGATATCTTGTCTCTGCATTATACATATATGTATATTTGCATATACACACGTGTGTGTGTATTCTGTTTATATTTTAATGGTATTGGCAGAATGACTAAAACATTGGTGAATAATGGTTATAATATGTGTTCTTGTGTTGTTCTACATTTTAAAGGAAGTAATGTTTCACCAGTGAGTACAATACTGGTTCTTGATTTGAAATAGATACTCTATTTAGATTTGATTTGAGATAGCATAATTCTATTAAAAATTATTGTAAATTTGAAAGAATATAATGAATTTTGGGGTTAGATTTAATTAATGCTGTTTAAAGATACTGTTATTTCTTAATTTTCCTATACCAATAGTGTATTATAGCAAAAATTTCCCAATATTGAACCAACTATCCCTTCTGGAGATAAACTGTGTTCTACCAATGGTACATTATTGTTTTAAAGTTGTTAATAAATAATATTCATTAGTATTGTATTTTGGAATTTGTTTCAATAGAATAAGTGTACTTAAGCTTGTTTACCTTTTTGTTTTGGGCACAAGAATAAGACGCTGTTCTCAAAGCACTTATATAACATGTGAATTAATTATACTTTGAAAGTTCAAAAGAATTTATTAATAAAACCATTGAGATTTAGAATGTATCCTGCTTTATCAGAGTATATAATGTGTATATTTCTAATTCTAATATAGTAAGTGCTATTTATTTTCAAGAAAATTATGCTTCTAAGCCTTCAAATGTATTTATATGCCTTAGGGTTTTTTTTTTTTAATTTTTAAAGTTTGTGAAACATAAGAACATCAGACAATGCAATGTTCAACTGATTGTTCTGATTTCCTTTGCACTGTTGTTCCTCCCCTGATAATATTTTCCAGGGATTTTCAATTTTACCATTTTGTATAAAGAACCATCTCTTAAATGTATCAATTTATTTTGGTTTCCATGAATGCCTGTAGTTCTTTATGTTCTTATGCTCTTTATATAACTTTTACTTATTCTTTACATAAACTATAAATTTTAATGCTTTTCTCATTTTAAATGCTGAACATACTTACAGTTAGGCACTTTGTCCCATTCCTTCTATATAAATAACTAAGATACACAAAGTTCCACACTGAACTCATTCTTTCTTTTGCCCTCAAATGAATGTTACAACTCAATTATGTATTTTAGTTGTTACAATAACTAAATGAATAAGTGTAACTTTCCTTTATATATATGGAAAAACCAGGGCTAAAAATATTAAATGACCTTTTAAGGTCATTCATCTAGTAAACCAGAATTTTTATGATATATGTGTTTATCAATCTAGCTCAAAAAATAAATTTTTCCCAACCTCAGCTTCAGTGTCTATGATAATTGTTTTATGTTAACAGTTATTTAATATTTTGTACCCCAAATACTAACTAGTTTATATAGTTGTATGTGAATTATATATCTGTTTATGAATTTGTTGGGCTAAAACTATTTTAAGCAGCTAAAAATTCACAAATAAGTGGAATGAAAAAATTTTTGAGTCTCAAAAATAAGGGAAAAATCATTGCCTGGGAGACTTAATTGCTTTTGAGAAATTCAACTTCCCCTTTTTTGGAATTACTAATATAAAGAAAACCATTAAGGAAACTTCAGGTAACTAATTTTCAAAAGTTAAAGAATAACAAATTAATGGAGGGACTTGATTTATCAATGTATTATTTGTTGTCCTAATGTCAAATATATATGTACTTGGTTGATTGGAAGTATGTGTAATGTGACATCAGAAAGTTTTTTAAAATAAATTTTCCACTTAATATTTCTTAGTGTACATCATCAAGTAGAAATATAGAAAGTTTGAATGGGATAATATAATCATGCATGTTGACTTAAACCAAGGAAAATCTAAAAGTGAATGGTTAAATCAAATAATAAAAATAATTGGTGAAATCCAACATATTAGACATGATTTTAAACTTATTCCATATAACAAACTAATAGTGTTACCTATGTAACTATGAGAGCTTCATTTTTATGTTAGATTGTCCAAAAAAAAGAAAAAGCACAACAGCCAACACAACAATAGCCATCCTGTATGAATGAGTCAAAATCATACTTTTTTTGGTAAAATTTAAAAAATATAATGTATTTTTTTGATATGCTGCAGAATTTTAGCAATTAGCTTATGGGCACCATGAGATGAAAAAGGTTGAAAGTTACTGGACTAGAAGAAAGAACCCATCAGGCTGAATTAGAAATACACTCTCATCCTTCTGCTATGCTCTCTGTGATTGCTTCTGTGGAAAATAGTGATGGAAGTAGGAAAGTCACAACAAATATTTTCCAGTCTAAACTCTTCTCTCTAATGTTGAGGAGAAAGATGTTTCTGAGTCTTGCAGAAATTACATACTTCCCTCTGCAAAAGGTAGAAGCCAGGAGGTGAAAGACATAATCATTTTTTTCAGAGTCCAACAGAGCCTCCACCCTCAATTCCTGGAAACTGGATTCTGCTACCTCATAGCAATTTGCAAATCACTTTTCATGCAATGAGGAGATGACTATTAATTAAGAGACAACTCAGAGAA
Organism: Mormoops blainvillei; assembly: GCA_004026545.1. NCBI lineage: Eukaryota > Metazoa > Chordata > Mammalia > Chiroptera > Mormoopidae > Mormoops > Mormoops blainvillei. Next base: position 15,593 of record PVJD01000344.1, read on the forward strand.
TCACACCTAGGCTTTATTCTAACCCCATCACTTTTCAGCCATGTGTCTTAACTTCTCTAATGAAGATTCTGTTACTGGGAAGATAAAATGAGATTTCAAAACTTTGTTAATTCATGCATTCTGCATTTATTTGTTAAGGCTCTTTAAGAGCCAGGAGTTGGGCTCAGTGCTGAGATACAGCACAGTGAACGTCACTGTCTCAAACCATATCTGCATTGTGCTCACAATCTAGCACAGTCCTTGGTATAAATTGAACCCATGTTAATCAAGGCTCTTTCATTCGTAAGTGATAGGGCATCTACCTTTAACTAACTTATGCAGAAATTGGGGAAATTCTTAGATCATTGTACAGAGCTAGCAGGGATGTCCTACTGATGACCCCAGAACCTCAGGGTGCCTGGCCATATGCTGGAGGGGCTGTGTTCAGATTCATATTTCCAAAGTTGTAGGTGAATGGAATTTCTTTATCTATAGCCCAAATTCATCTTCCTACAAACCTACTAGATGTTAGGAACTGGCCTTCTCAGTCCCTGAAAAGCTTTCTCCTCCTAGGTTCAGGGCTAGGTACCCCAGCCTTTCTATTTATTCTCCATAGAAGGCTGGCCCCATGCTCATTGGTCAACATCCCTCCCCTGGAGCAGAGTCCAGCACCACAGCCTTCACACACATTCCTGTGGGCTAATAAAAGAACTAGGGTCAGATACCTCCTCTTGCAAACTACTTGCAAATTTTCCCAATTAAACATCTCCCACATGAAGTTGGACTATTGTTTTTCACTCCGCTTATCACATTCACATAACCCACCCACAGAAAGGGCAGGAGTACGGTCAGTCTCAGGTATGGCTGGAAATAGGTACACTTTACTTCTCCCATCATTACCCTATTTTCTGATTATTATTTCTGTCTCTTAGTTTAATTTTTCTAAGGTCCTGGTTCCCTGTGAGTCTAAAATCATGACTGTAAGTGGGACCAAAATTATATCACTAGAGAATAATATAACAGAGTTCTTTCCCAATAGTCCTGGTTATAATGAAAAATTGTGGAAAGTCACTGAGACCAAATTTGGGTTATGTGCCCATGCATGGATTAGTTACCATGCTCAGGAGGTAAACACTGAGGTACTCTGCACCTATACTTCTTTAGGTGCTCATTCAACAGATAGTAAATGCCTATTAAGAACCAGTCACTGTTCTGAGGGTTGGAGATATAAAGACAAATAATTAATTGTTACTGTCTTCAAGTAACCCACTGTCTAGTTGGAAAATAAATGGTGCCACTTATTGAATAGGAACAATATCTTGGGCCATCTCATTATGCATTATTGCTAACCTTAAAAAATTCCATGGAATAGCTTTATTATTACCTCTTGATAAGAGTAAAAATTGAGGCTTTGAGTGTGTCCACCATTGGTAGCTACTTATTGAGTAGGTATTATGTTCTAGCTAAGGTTCCTAGCTGTGGGGATCACAGGTAAACAGAAAGATTCAATAACTTATTTTAGTTGTTATGTTTAGTTCTTTTATCAATGACCCTTCTGGGCACCATGATTTTGTATCGCTTGGAATTGACATGACTCACCATTCTGTCCAACATTAAAATGCAGTAAATGTGGAAACATTAGAGCAAACTGCAGAGCCATTACTTGACCCTTCATTTGTTTGGTTCCACCACACTCTGGGTCCCTCTGTCACAACCCGCTGTCTAGAAGGGTCTAATAAAAGACACTTATAGTACGTCCATCACTGATAACTGTCTGATAGCACCATTGTAACACACTTTTAGGTCCAGAGAAGGAGTCAAGAAAGGAAACCTATTTTAACTGAAGACCTGGGATGATTTTTTTATTATTATAGCCATTCTTATTACACTATACTAGCCCCTTTGTTTTAACTAATTCAAGATCAGTTTGATGCTCAGATAGAAATTCAATTGCCTGGGATTTCATCTCTGAATCATAACAACCCCCTAAAGCTTCAGATACAGAGCCTGTAGCCTCACTCCTGGTGCTCAAATGCCTAACAGCAGTGAGAGGTCCAACTAAAAAGTAGGGAGGGTTTCGTCCTCTTTTTTTCAGGCAAAAAGGAAGATCAAGACTACAGTCTTAATTAGAAGATTACAAAAAGATTTTCACAAAAGTGGAGATTTACCATAGAGTACAGCATTGGGATAAGAATAAAGAAGCAGTCCATCTGTAGCCCTGACCAAGAAAAATTCATTTAACCTCAGGTTCAACAAACAGATACCCTTTCAGAGGATGTGATTAAAGGTGATGAAAACATGTTGCATATATTTGTCCAATTGTCTGGTAACAACTTGGAGGACTTGAGCTGTCTTAATCACTTTTTGGAACAAAGGGTGGATATAAACAAATCAATCAGATATGTCATGAGGGTTCAAAAAGAGTTCCTTGGGAGGTGCTGAGAAAACACTAAGCAGCAGTTTTCTTCCCATCTCATCTTCAATTTAAAAACAGCAGAGGACTGCACACATTAATGTCATGCCTGCTGTGTGCTCTTACACTGCCACTGAGTCTTCAAATATCTTCCAAAAATGAAAATCCCAGAATTCTGCTGTTTCCATGGCAACTGCATCTTAAGAAGGTGAAGTTTCCAATATTATAAAGCTGAAAGGCTATTAACATCAGTTCTCAATGATACCAAAACCGAGGTATCAAGATGAATCGAGACAGTGCAGGGAGCTTGGCTTGATTGTACCCAGCCTTCATTTTACTGCTAGAAAAGGGTTTAAAAAGCCAATAAAATAAATTATTAAAATGCTAATTATTAATCTATCAACCAATCTCATGTAATGTTAACACTGAAAATAGGTGGTTTGAAATTCTAATCTTATACCAGTCTTGAGGAACTGTTAGAATCAGAATCGAAATCCTTTACTTAAGGGATTTCTTGACTTGGGTCTCAATGAAATGTGAGTAATTAACACCACCTTCCCCTCTGTGTTCCAAGATCCACAGACTTTTAAATAAATCTTGAATATGGAAAGAAAAGGTGCCAGAAATATCCTCTAAAAGAGAAGTATTTTCTAGTCCAGAGGGAAAAAAAGGACCACTCCAATTGAGCACACTGCCTTTGTTAGCTAGGGTTGATGTAACAAAATAGACTGATGGTTTAAAAAAACAGAAATTCATTGTCTCACAGTTCTGGAGGTTAGAAGTTCAAAATCAAAGAGTCAACAGTGTTGGTTCCTTCTGAGGGCTATGACAGAGAACATGTTCCACATTCCTCTTGTAGCTCCTGGTGCAATCTTTCATATTCCTTGGCTTATAGACACATCAACCTGATCTCTTCCTTATGTTCCCATGGTGTCCTGTGTGTGTGTGTGTGTGTGTCTGTGCCCAAATTTCTCCCTTTTACAAAGACTCTAGTCATATTGGATGAAGAGCCCAGTCTACATCAGCATGACCCCCTCCGAACTAAGTATATCTGCAATGAGCTTATTCCCCAATAAGGTAACATGCTGAAGTTTGGGAGGCCAGGATTCCAACATATGAATTTTTTGAGCATCTGGCATCTGTTGCCTATTACCAAGAGTAGACTTCAGGACACTTCTGCCCACTGCATCTTGGTTTGGGAGTGGTCATGGAAAACACAGTATAGTCAAGCCTTAGCTGGAACAAGGCTCTACTCTTCCTTGACAAGAGATCAAATAAGATCAGCTTCAGTAGTGGGTGTCTGCACCCATGGCCAACTGGTACCTCTGGTAGCTGATGCAGAGCACCTGGACTGCACACAAGCTCTTATGCTACTGCAAGAGGATCCTTCCTGCCTCCCTACCCCCAGGCAGGGAACATATAGTAGTGATATTGGCTGGTTGCCACATGACTTAAGAAGAACATAAAAGTATACACTGAGTCTGAAACAGGGAAAAATAGTTCCCCACAAGATGATCAGCCCAGCAGGGGCTGTGTGAGCTCTCGTCTTCTGTAAGGTAGTGTCTCAGGTCCAAGGCCCATCCTTAGTGGCCATGAGGGGGTTGACAAGATTGTGTGCATGACTATCTTTCTCAACAGAGTTCAACACATAGCACACAGGTTATATATATCCCTGAACTAGGCATACCACATTTATTATCTCATTAATTCTCATAATACTGTAATTATGAATAGAAGTATCATAAATTCTTCTGAAACTTTACTGTGCTTATGAATCACCTGGGTATTGTGTTAAAATAGAGATCTGATTCAGTGGATATAGGTTGGGGTCTAAAAGCCTGTAATTCAACAGCATCCAGGTCAAGCTCACAACTCTAGTTTGCATAACACTTTGAGCAACATATACTGAAACATGAATAAGGACCTGAACTGTGATTTTCCTAGCACCATGTAATTATTCCAATGCTGTGAATATGACTAGGATAACATATCTTGTTTTTCCCTACTCTATATATTATAAACTAAATGCTCTAAATTTGTATGGGGTAACCATTGCCAATTTAGTGTTCTGTAATAAATGCATACAAAACATCAGCAACATAAAACAAAATGTATTCATTATTTTGGTTTCTGTCAGTCGGGGCTTGTCTTAGTTGATTTTTTTTTTCAGTTTTGGCTGATTTTGTCTGGGCTTGTGCATTCATCTGTGGCCAGTTGGTGGTCAGTGGTGGGTGAGCTGTGTGGTAACCTGACCTAGCTCTAGGTAATCCCACCAGGAGGCTAACCTGGTTTGTTCTGTGGAAGACACAGACATCTGCCAGAGATAAAATCTCATGGCCTCTTGAGACAGAGGCTTAAAGTATTCACATGCGTTGACAACCCCTGCTGCATTCTCTTCACATAGAACCTGCAAGGGCTTGATGCAAAACCATGTATAATATAGGCAAGAATGGATGATTGTGACCATTTTTATCCATAACACTTGCTAAGCTGTAGTCTTTGGGAATATATAAACTTTTCTCTTTTTCTTATTTTATGCATTACCTTTCTCAGCAAGGTTGCATCATGAAAATGGGGGATTTGCTTTATTATTTCTACCACCAGTTTTTAATGATATATTCAGAATGTAAATACAAAAAGAGAGAGAGAGAATTCTCTAGAGGAAGAGCTAAATGAAATAGAAGCAAGCAATTTACAGATGGAATTCAAAATAATGATTAGTAGGATGCTCAACAGCATGAACAAAGAACTAGAAACCATAAAAAAACAGACTGGTCGGAAATAAAGGATGCAATACCTGAAATAAATTACACACTGGAAGGAATAAACAATAGATTAGATGAAGTAGAGGATTAAGTTAGCAATTTGGAGGACAGGGCAAAAATATCCAATTAGGCAGCAAAAAAAGAAAATTAAAATGAGGATAGTTTAAGGGAACTTGTAGGGCAACATGAAGCACAACAACTATCTCATCATAGGAATATCAAGAGAAGAGAGAGAGCAAGGGATTGAGACCTACTTGAAGAAACAATGACCAAAAACATCCCAAACCTGGTGAAGGAAAAAGATACACAAGTTCAGGAAACACAGAGAGTCCCAAACAAGATGAATGCAAAGAAACCCACAGCAACACACAACATAATTAAAATAGCAAAGCTTAAAAACAAGGAAAGAATCTTAAAAGCCAAGAAGAAAAAAAGCAGTTAGTTACCTACAAGGTAGCTCCCATAACACTGGCATTGACTTCTCAACAGAAATATTTCGTACTGGAAGGGATGGGCATGAAATATTCAAAGTGATGAAAAGCAAGGACCTACAACAAAGGCTACTTTATCCAGCAAGGCTATCATATAAAGCTGAAGGAAAAATAAAGAGCTTCTTCCCAGGCAAGAAAAAGATAAAGGATTTTCTACCATTATCCAGTATTGCACCAAATGTTAAAAGACTTGCTGTAATAATAATAATAATAATAATAATAATAATAAGAAGAAGAAGAAGAAGAAGAAGAAGAAGAAGAAAAATTAAAACAAAAAAGTTAAAAAATAAAATGGCAATATATATGTATCCACCAATAATCACTTTAAATGTAAATGCTTAAATGCACCAATAAAAAAGGCATTGGGTACCTGAATGGATAAGAGAACAAGACCAATATATTTGCTGACTTCAAAATAACCTCTTCCAAATGAAATATACATATGACCTAAAAGTAAAGGAACAGAAAAAAATAATTCATGCAAATGTAAAGGAAAAAATGTTGGGGTAGCAATACTTATATCCAACAAAACAGACTTTAAAACCAAAGCTATAATAAGAGACAAAGAAGAACACTACATAATGATAAAGGGAATAATCCAAAAAGAGAATATAATCCTAGTAAACATTTATGTACCCAACATATGAACACCTAAATAGGTTAAGCACATCTTGATGAACATAAAGGGAGACATCAACAGAAATACAGTCATAATCAGGGATTTTAACACACCATTGACTTCAGTGAATAGATCTTCCAGGCAGAAGATCAACAAGGAAACAGTAGCATTAAATGACACACTAGATCAAATGGATTTAATAGATACTTTAAGGACATTTCAGCCCAAAGCAGCAGAATATACCATTGTTTTCAAGTACACATGGAACATTTTTCTTAGGATAGACAACATGGTAGGACACAAAACAAGTCTCAATAAGTTTAAGAAGATTGAAATCATATCAGGCTCCTTCTCTGACCACGGTGCTATGAAACTAAAAATCCATCACAAGAAGACAACTGAAAAATACGCCAAGACATGGAAGCTAAATAACATTTTCTTAAAATGAATAAGTCAAGAATAAGATCAAGAAAGAAATTAAAAAGATACCTTAAATATGTGAAAATGTGAACACAACAATCCAAAATCTGAGACATAGGGAAGGCAGGCCTAAAAGGGAAATTCATAGCATTACAGGTCTATCTCAAAAAACAAGAAAAGAGTCAAATAAACAAAGTAACTTTACACTTAAAGGAACTTGAAAAAGAGTAACAAACAAAGCCCAAAGTGAATAGAAGGAAGGAAATAATAAAGGCCAAAGCAGAAATACATGAAATAAAATCTAAAAAATGCAAAATAATAATTTAAGAACTGGTTTTTGAAAAGATAAAAAGATTGACAAACCTTTAACCAGACTCATCAAGGAAAAAAAGAGAGAGGATCCAAATAAGTAAAATCAGAAATGAAAGACAGGAAATAACAACTGACACCAAAGAAACACAAAGATTTGGAGAAATATTACTAACAACTATATGTCACCAAATAGACAAACTGGATGAATTGGATAAAATCCTAGAAACATACAAACTTCCAAAACTAAATCAGGAAGAATCAGAGAATCTGAAAAGACAATTACAACTAGTGAAATTGAGGCAGAAATAAAAAAAAATTCCCAACAAACAAAAGCTCTGGACCAGATGGCTTGACAGGTGAATTTTACCAAAAATTCTGAGAACTAACATCTCTCTTTCACAAACTTTTCCAAAAAATTCAAGATGGAAAGACTCCCAAGCTCACTTTATGTGACCAACATTATCCTAATTCCAAAACCAGATAAAGATACTACCAAGAAAGAAGAGTATAGGCCAATATCCCTGGTGAACATAGATGCTAAAATTCTCAACAAAATATTAGCAAATACAAAATACAGCAATATATCAAAAAGATCAGACACCATGATCAAGTGAGATTTATTTCAGAAATGCAAGGGTGGTACAATATTTACAAGTCAATAAATGTGATATATCACCTAAACAGAATGAAGAATAAAACTACATGATCATATCAATAGATGCAGTAACAGTACTTGATAAAATCTGGCACCCATTTATGATAAAAGCTCTCAGCAAAGTGGGAGTAGAGGAAACATACCTCAACATAATAAAGGCCATGTATGAAAAAACCTATAGCCAACATCATACTCAATGACCCAAAACTATAAGCATTCCCCTTAAGACTGATAACAAGACAGGGATGTCTGCTTTCACCTCTCTTATTCAACATAGTGCTGGATGTCCTAACCATAGCAATCAAAGAAACAGAAGACATAAAAGGCATCCAAACTGTAAAGTATAAACTAAAACTACTAGAACTGATAAATGAATTCAGCAAATTAGAGGATACAAAATCAATATCCAGAAATCAGTCAACTTTTTATATGCCAATAATGAACTATCAGCAAAGGTAATTAAGAAAACAATCCCATTCACAATTGCTTCAAAAATAATAAAATACCTAGGAATAAATTTACCAAAGATGTAAAAGACCTGTATTTGGAATATTATAAGACACTGAAGAATGAAACTGAAGAAGATATAAATAACTGAAAGCATGTACTGTGTTCACGGATAGGAAGAATTAACATCATTAAAATGTCCATACTACCCAAAGCACTCCATAGATTTAACGCAATGCCTATCAAGATACCAATTCTGTATTTCACAGAACTAGAACAAAGATTCCAAACTTTATATGGAACCTCAAAAGATCCCTAATATCAGCAGTAATCTTGAGAAAGAAGAACAAAATTAAAGGAATCATGCTGCCTAATATCAAACTATACTATAAGGCCATAGTAATCAAAACAGCATGGTACTTGTAAGTAAACAGATGCATTAATCAAAGGAACAGAATAGAGAACCCAGAAATAAACCAATGCTTTTATAGTCAAAAATAGTTGACATAGGAAGCAAGAAAATACAATGGACTAAAGATAGTTTATTCAATAAATGGTTTTGAGAAAATTACACATATATGTGCTAAAAAATGAAACTAGACCACCTTCTCATGCCACACACAAGAATAAATTCAAAATGGATTAAAGGCTTAAATGTTAGACTCGAAACCATAAAAATATCAGAAGAAAACATAGGCTATAAAATATCAGACATTGTTCATAGCAATGTTTTTACTGATATAGCTCCTCAGGCAAGGGAAATGAAAGAATAAACAAATGGGAAAACACCAAACTTAAAAGCTTTTGCACAGCAAAGGAAACCCATAACAAAAGAAAAAGACAGCCCACTTAATGGGAGAACATATTTGCTGATATATCTGATAAGGGGTTAACATCCAATATTTATAATGAACTTATAAAACTCAACACCAAAAATACAATTCAATTTAAAAAAGAGCAAAGGATCTGAATAGACACTTCTCGAAAGAGGAAATACGGATGGCCAATAGACCTATGAAAAGATGCGTGACATCACATATCATCAGAGAATTGTGAATTAAAACCACAATGAGATGTCACCTCACATCTATCAGCATGGTTATCATCAGTAAATCAACAAACAAGTGCTGGTGAGGATGTGCAGAAAGAGAACCTGTGCACTGTTGGTGAGAATGCACATTGGTGCAACCACTATGGAAAGCAGTATGGAGTTACCTAAAAAAATTAAAAACAGAACTGCCTTATGACCTTGCAATTCCACTTCTGGGAATTTATCTGAAGAAATCTAAAATACTAATCCGAAAGAACATAAGCACCCCTATGTTCGCTGCAGTGTTATTTACAGTGGCTAAGATTTAGCAGCAGCTCCAGTGTCCATCAGTAGATGAGTGGGTAACACAGTGATGGTACCTTTACACAGTCGAATATGAGTCTGCCATAAAAAGGAAAATTTTACCCTTTGCTACAACATGAATGAACCAGGAGAACATTATACTAAGTGAAATAAACCAGTCTGAAAAAGACAAATTCCATATGATCTCACTCATAATGTGGAACCTAATGAACAAACTGAACTAACAAGCAAAATAGAGACAGACATATATAGCAGGTTGACAGCTCTGTGAGGTGTTGGAGGCAGAGAGATCGACAAAAAAAACAAAAAAGAAAAGGAAGAAAAACCCATAAAGGCAAAGAACAGTGTGGTGATTGTGTGGGGGAGGGGTGACAAGTGGAGGTAAAAGAGAGCCTGTGGGGATAAATGGTAATAGAAAAAACACAATAAAAAAAACTATTAAATATATATAATATCCAGTAACTTAAATTTTATATCATGATTATCTTTGTATAATATTAAGTATGCTTCTATACTATATTATTAGCTATAAATTAGATACATAAAAATGTATTTAACCAATCTCTACTTTTTGGCTATTTAAAACTCTTCCAATACTTTAACGACATCCTTGTAGTAAACACTTTGCAAAATCCCTAAATAAAGTTTAAGGATAAATTACTACCTGTGAAAATTATTTTATAAAACAAAAATATTTTATAAAATGTTATAAATTTTCTTCCAATTTTGCATACTTACCAATGTTCTGAGTTCTAGTTGACTGAACACCACTTGCTGGGTTAATATGATTAAATGATTTTTAAAAATCAAACGCCATATAGATCAATCAGTTCAAAAAGTTATCCTTCCTTTTTTGGTTTGTGCATATGTGTAATTCTGCAAATTATTTCATCTCTTTTGTAGGCAATTTCTTCTATGAATTTTCTATTCATACTCTTTGCCCATTTTTATTGGCATGTTTATCATTTTATTTATTAACTTTATGGCAATGTTAAATCAAGAAAAACATTTATTTATATTATATATATAATATTTTCCAGTTTTTTTCTTGAATTTAAATAAAAGTTCAAGCAGATTAAAAATTTATGGTTGTCTTTGAACTAAACATTTTAATGGTTAAAAAGATCATATAAGTTAGTTTTGCCTCTGTAGGACTATTTTGCCTTTTTTGCCAGAAGTAAAAAACCTGTATCTGACTAAAAGATTCTGGTTATCAATAGAGACCTGGACAAGTAAAAGTGAGCCTACTGTGAGTGTGCCCTGGACATTTGTCTCCAGTCATTGCATTTTGTCAAATGTAAGGAACTGAGTGAAGCATCTGTAGAGTACCTAAGTTTAATTTAGTTTTCTGAAATAACTCATTCTACAATTTTAAACAGCTGTTCCTATGTATGAATTTTTTTATATTAACAGTACTTACAAAATAGTTAACAGGCACTTTGAGGAGATTTAAAAAGAAAACAAAATATAATATTTGACAACAAAAAATATTTGACATTTTTAAAAATACTACTTAAATAGATGCTAATTAATAAGACATTAAGTGTATTAAATAGTCAAATATTGAGTTTATGTATGTTAAAATAAATATCTTGGCTGATTCTAATGCAGAAAAAAGATAAATTTAAGCACCTTTCTTACATTTTTATAATCTATATCCATGCAAAAGTAAAAAATGAATTTTTCATAAGTAAATTACTAGAATAAGACATCATTGTTTTGACACCTGTAATCTAGGTTTCTTGATCCCATAATAATACTTGTTAAAGTAGCAAAACTTTTTATATTTTTGAAGCTACCTGAAAAGTTTATGTTATTATACATTGCTATTAATCAGATGGTGAAAGTTTGAAACTGATTACAGTTAAGACTACCATGCCTGGTCATCTCACCGAGACAATAAATTCTTTGATTTATAACATTGCTCCTACTAAGCATTTGCTGTGATCAGTTGTGCTCCAGAGAAAGGACCCATCTGTCCAAAGGTGAAATTTAATTCAGAATAAAAAACTCTGCTTGGAATTTAACTCTGGTGGAAAGTGACATAATTGAGCATTAGATGAATCTGTTTCACCTTCTAGATTCTTCTTTATGCAATGATTTATGGTTCAACATGAAAATTAATACTATATCTTTTTTCATCTCACCGAGTAATTACAACAACTAATTTTCTTAGCTTTAGAAAGCTAATTTTATGTCAGTGTCAAACAGCCAGGTCATCAAAGTTAGATCCTATGCTAGAAATTATACAAGAAAGGTTCATAATGTGAAAGAATGAGTCCACTAAATATAGAAAAAAATAAAAATTATATGTATCTAATTAAGAAGTAAATTAAACTCTTTTTTAAATTTAAAAAAAAAATGTTTATTGTTGTTCAAGTACAGTTTTGTCCATTTTTCCCCCACTACTCCCCCACCTTCCCCTTGACTTTGTCCATGAGTCCCCCATATATGTTTCTTGACCACCCTTCCCCTATTTCCCCCATCTTCCCCTTCCCCCTTCTCTGTTCACTCTCAGTTTGTTCTTCGATGTCTCCAGTTACACTTAACTTGCTTGTTTGTTCTGTTGATTAGTCTCCACTTATAGGTGAAATCATGTGGTATTTGTCTTTTACCACCTGGTTTATTTCACTTAGCATAATGCTCTCCAGATGCATGCATGCTGTTGCAAACGGTAGGAGCTCCTTCTTTCTTTCTGCTGCATAGTATTCCATTGTGCAAATGTACCACGGTTCTTTGATCCACTCATTTACTAATGGGCACCTAGGTTGCTTCCAACACTTAGCTATTGTAAATTATACTGCTATGAACATTGGGGGACATAGGTTCTTTTGAATTGGTGTTTTGGGTTTTTAGGCTATAATCCCAGCAGTGGAGTTTAAGGCATTTTGGTACACCAACAATGAAATATCAGAATCAGATATCAGGAAAAAAAATCCCATTCACTGTAGCAACAACAACAAAAAAGTACCTATGAATAAACCTTATCAAGGAGGTAAAAGACCTGTACTCAGAAAACTAGCACAACCCTGAAGAAAGAAATTAAGGAAGGTACAAATAAATGGAAGCATATACTGTGTTCATGGATTGGAAGAATTAACATCATTAAAATGTCCATACTACCCAAAGCACTCCATAGATTCGATACAATGCCTATAAAGATACTAATGCTGTATTTCACAGAACTAGAACAAAGATTCCAAACTTTATACGGAACCTCAAAAGACCCCTAATATCAGCAGTGATCTTGAGAAAGAAGAACAGTCAGAGGGATCACAATACCCAGTATCAAACTATACTGCAAGGCTACTGAAATCAAAACAGTCTGACACTGGCATAAGAACAGACACATAGATCAATGGAACAGAATAGAGAACCCAGAAATAAACCCATGTCTCTATGGTCAATTAATATTTGACAAAGGAGGCAAAATCATAAAATGGAGTAAAAATAGCTTCTTCAACAGATGGTGTTGGAACATCTAGACAGCTACATGCAAAAAATTAAATTCTTTTTAAAAGGAACAGTAATTCAGTATAAAGTATTACTCTAGAAATGCTACTATCATTCTGACAAAAATATCATTTAATTGTATATATACATGTTTGTGGAATAAATGTTTCAGTAATGAAGAAAAGCAACACTGTAATTTCATCTAAGCCTAATGTATGAGAAAACTTTAGGTACAGTAATTAGAGGAAAAAAATGACAGTTCAAGTTAAATCATGATATTTTGATGGAACTTATTTGTGTAAAGAAAAGAAGGGAGGAACAAATGGATCCTTTCAGGAAGGCTTTTCTTCCTCAGCAGAAACCATGTAAGCACCCACTCCAAAATGACATTAAGAAATTTATTTATTTGGTCAAATGTCCTGACAATTATTAGACAGAATGGGATCCCTTGGAGCAGGATGAGAAGTGGTCCAGCTGTCAGCGCCCTTTGGCTACAGGGTTCATGGTAAGGTATACAGAGCAAGCGGTGGATGGTCAGAGAAAAGGGGCATCTTGCTACATTTGAAAATCTCATTATTTTTGCAGTCCCACTAGAATTTAAATAATCTATGCCTTAACTGAAAATATTACAGAAATCTAATAGAGTCTGCAAACCTCAGCCAAACAGCGTTAAGTACACTGTGTCTTGCCTCTGAAAATAAGGAAGATGCCCAGAAACCCTAAGATCTTTAATTCACTGTCCACTTCCCAGGAAGCCTACCTCTCAGCAATGACTCACAATAATCTGACCTGCCGTCTCTTTATCTGGGTGGTCCTGAGATGGAGTTTGTTAAAGATGGTGATCAAGACTCCCTGGGGTCCACCCACTATCACTTGATGGCAGTTGAAGACCCTGACACCACACGTTACACACAGCTATCTTTTTGGTTATCTAATCCAGTAAACAATTTGTTCTTATTAGTATGTATGATTTTTCTCTCCCCCTTTTTATATAATTCATCCTTCTCAAGCATCATTAAATATTTATAGTCTTTCATAGATACAGCTCATTTTATTTTGACCATATTTGTTGTTATCGTTCAGAATTTAGACAGTTTAGACATTAGAACTGGATCCTTCAACGCTAGGCTCAAAAAGCTTTGCTTTCTCCCAAGAAAATATTCTAGGCTCATGCTGCTTTCTTATTTCACAAATTTAGAATGAATTGCCCTCTAAAGAACAGATTTAGATTCCAAAATATTGAGGGTAAGAAGTAACACATGTTTTTTCGACACTGGGGAAAGGCAAGATGACACAGAAGATTCTGGCTACTTTAGTGAGAAAACAAAAAATAATTTCCTTTCGTTCTTCTCTTTTTTAGTAGACCCTGAGTTCATGATCAGGTTTTGAACTTATCTTTATTTTTAATAAAAATTTTACCACGGCTTTAATATATGTGTAAGTGAATACATTTTTCTACCACCTAATAAAATTGGGGATAACTTGATATATATTCTTACATCAAACTCTGTGATAAATTTAAATATTTTCTCCAAATTTATGTCTCTCTTTTCTTTTCTTCTTGTAGCTCTTGGATCAAGCATCCTGGATTAAGATAAAGATCAGGGTGGTCTCCTTGATGGAATGACTGAAGCAGAGGGCAGTTATAGATTTTATTGTTCAAACTGAGACATTCTGAATGTGAAGGAGGCCTCTGTTAAAAGGATTGTGGGATAATGAACACACTCCATGGTTGCCCCCAGACAACATGAGCATATGGCCACCCTTCTCAAGTGCCAATTGTATAATGAAAAGTAAATTTCCTGTGAAACCAAAGTATGACATATACAGGAATAAAAAACCCTATATTGGAGAGAATTCTATGCAACTACAATCAAGAAAACAGATGAAGAAAATCAAGATAATTTGTCTAAAATTCTTTAACTCTTTACTTTTATGGGCAATAGAGTTATTATTAACTTTTAGCATAAGGATCTTTAATATTGAACTCTAAATCCTCAAAGTTTTGTATAGATAAATATTTATCATCTCAGTATTTCCCATTCAAATTTTCAAAGGCCAATTCTGAATGCCAAAGTTTATAACTAAATTGGAATCAAGAATTACTTTTAAAGTATGCCAAATATTATATTTTGAAAAGCTGAACACTGACAAACTACATAAAACATATATCCATATAATGTTCAAAATGTTCACTCACAAGGAAAACTCATGAATGGCAAACATACAGTTAGATCATGGTATAGCTCAGTTGTAATGTCATATACATATTATATTCACCTATCTCCCAATACTAGTCTTGTTAATAGTGTACTTTAGGGATTTTCTTATTAAGATAAATATAGAAATTGCGTACAGTTATAGCCAAAGAAAATTTTAGTGCAACACTTTAAATCTTTATGTGAATTTTAATATACCATATCCAAAATCTGAACTTTTATTCTGTAAAACCACCATAATCACCAAACATACAAGAATTAGTCTATTCTTTCTGGATGACTTGATAACTAGGCTTTAGTCAACTGTGTAGACTACAGTCTCCCTAAAATCCAACTTGCACTGGGCCTCTGACATGGATGGGGCCTTTGGGACATTTATTATTGTGGGGTCAATACACACCTCTCCCACCACCTATGATAGAGCCTGGTCAGAGGGTTCCCTGAGCAGAAGGAGTGTGTATTATTTTGGGAATGGATTATAACTCCTTCCTTATCTCCTTTTGGGGGCAGCTTCTTGTCCTGTGACTGCTTCTTGACCTTTTCCTTCTGCAAGTGCACACTGACACAGTGTAGCTCCTGGTCACATCTGGGGTGGCCACAACCCAGACCTGTGCTGCCTTTGTCTGGGATCCCTTATCACGAGCCTCAGACTGGAGGAGGTATTGTCTCTCTCATACCAACTTGCCATGGTAGGTGCACTCCCCTATAACATGAGTAATAAACAGCATGTCCACATCTGCTAGTCCTTCAGGTGGATTTTTTTTTTTGGAATATCACAAACACTTAAGCAGCTGCCTGATTTGGGTTTAGAGCTCCTGCGTTAAAGTTATAATCTATATCGCCATCTCAGGCATTAGGTTATCTACTTGAGCCACCTTAGACTTTGATTTAAAAATCAAAGAAGCTGCCAAAAACTCCCTCAACTTGCAAGGAACTATGCTTTGGTTTATTTCACCTAAAATTGAGTGCTTTATTCATTGGACTGACTGGTCAGAGACAAGGAGCAGTGGGTACATTCTGCATATAAAATTCACAATAACAACTTCTCCCCATAACCTAATGAGTTCCTGCCATAGACTATCCTCTCCATTCTAGCGCCTGAAGGTCACCATTTCTTCTTTAACATCTTTCGGTAATAAATCATGATAATGGAGGATGAGAGGATCTTCCTGCCAATTTCACTTGTTAGCAACTATATAGTTTTCAGTGAGTTACTTATCGGTAGCAAAAGAGGTTTTATTTTATTTAATAACAATTTTCATTATCACAGGAGATACATACTGCATACATATCAATTTACACGTGTCACTTAAGAGTTCCTAATGCCAAGATGCTACTGAAATATTGGTATTGGCCCAGGAAAGAAACCTGGATCTGAAAAGCTTTAGTTTCATTGTGCCTCAGTACTTTTATTTTCAAAGCTTTTATCTCTACTCAGTAATAATTTAAACACATAGTTTATATCCTTAGGGGAAAATATGCACTGTGTTCTTGAGCCAAACTCAGACTTAGTAATTTCAAATCCTATTCCAGAGAGAAAGCAGAATTTCTCACCACCCCTCACCCCAGTTTTCCTGAATAGTGTCTCTGCCTCCAGCCTCTAGTGTCCTGGAAAGTCCATTTCCCAATGGATTTAATTTAGTTAAGGGCCTGCCAGATGAAACATTCATGCATTCTTTTCCAGAAGCTATTATTAAAGTTAGCAGTTCCCCAACCTATTTGGCACCAGAGACTGGTTTCATGGAAGACAATTTTTCCACGGACCGGGGTGGGGAGGGTGAGGGGATGGTTTCGGGATGACTCAAGTGCTTTACATTCAAGCTCACCTCCTGCTGTGCAGTGTGGTCCCTAACAGGTTTGGAATGGCACCAATCCACAGCCCAGATGTTAGGGACCCCTGAAAATTGCTTCAGTGTTTAAGACCTAGGAGTGTTGTACGACATCAACCATATGAACATCTCTTGGAAATCTATCTTTGATGGAAAAAGTTCCTGATAAATTATTATTCTTTTTTACCAATAGACCTTTACTCACTGGAGAGCAGAGAAAAAAAGTGATTAACTTCTTTGAACCTAATTTAAAACTATAAGAAAGAACTAAAGAATGGTGTAGATATGATAGAAACCTTGGAGAAAAGTAATGGGTCATGTTAGTTTCTAAATAGCCAAGAATGGAAATATTAGACACATTCAGACTCATGTCTTATACTTTAGTTCTGGGTACATAATTTAAAAGATAAAAAGAATGACAGCTAATATAATATTAAATGGCAGAAGTGACTGAAAAAATTAAAAATTTTTTTTAATAAAAAGAGGAATGAGAGCTATAAGCTCAGACAAATGAGTCCAAAAAGGCACCCTATTCCAAAAGAATAGTAAATTCTAAAATAAAATTACAAAGGAAATATGGGAGGAGATAAATAAATAGGTCAATATAACTACACAGATACTTGTTTTGTGATCTTTTATTTTAAAACTATAGCAATGGTCATATGACTAAGAATAAAATCAAAACAAAAGTATATTACAAACCCTAAAAAAAAATAAAACAGATCAAGAAGGCTAAAGCTAAGGCTTAAGAAAAACTATAAAGACAAGTGAAAAATGACATTTTAGCTCTGTTGGAGCAAGAAAACACACAAGTAAAAAATAAAACATTGTTTGGATAGTTGCAAATGAAAGGAAAGCAATATTGGAGAAATATCTCTTACATATCCAATATTCACCAACAAAGCCATACACGATTTTGACAGTTAAAAAAACAAATCTTGATACATAGGTACGATGGAATATTACTTGGCCAATAAAAAGAACAAAATCTTACCATTTGTGACAGTAAGTGAAATAAATTAGAGCCAAACAAATACCATACGGTTTCACTTATATGTGGAATCTAAAAAACAATATAAATAAACAGACAAAACAGGAACAGACTTGTAGATACAGAGAACAAAGTGATGGTAGACAGAGGGGAGGAGTGTTTGGAGGTTGGGTGAAAAAGGTGAAGGGATTGAGAAGTGCAGATTGTTAGTTACAAAACAGTAATGGGGATGTAAAGTATAGCACAGGAAATATAGTCAATAATATTGTAACAACTATGTATGGTACCAGGTGGGTACTAGAAATATCAGGGGGATCACTGTGTAAAATATATGACTGTCTAACCACTATGCTGTACACCTGAAACTAATAAAAATGATATTGAACATAAACTATAATAGAAAAAATTTTAAAAATTAAAAAATTGTTTGTGATGTTTTTATCCACATCAAAAAAATCCCCAAAAAACTGCCAAGACATTATTATCAGTCCCTTTTACACAGAGGCAACTGAAGATCAGAGAAGTTAGGTAATTTGCAGAGGTTGTATGACCAGTGAATGAGTTGTTGGAATCAGGTCTTCCCAACTCCAAAAATAACAGGGAAACATGGGCTATAGACACCTGTTATACTTTCATTTTCCCTACCAATAAAAATGGCCTTTAATGAAGTGAATAAAAATTATAACTGAAAGGAAATGAAAATTAAAGTATTTAAGATCATGAAAATCAACTGTTTTTGGAATAATAAATGGCTCAAGTGGAATTACATCCCAGGCTAAGAAAGAATACAGTGCTTTGTAGATACATCTACTATAAAATTTATCACATTCGATTCCATTGAGGGGAGATGTTTATTATTCACCATGGATTGCAAGTTCATTATACAACAAATACCAAACCCATACATCCATAAGGTTTTCAATTTATGTGTGTGTCTTAATGGAGCCATTATAAGGAAATGAAGAACTGGAGACATGTTAGAAATTCTAAAATAGAAAATGTAGTGATATTCAAACCCAGACAGAGGAAAACTAACAAAGCAACTACTTTTAGTTGAGCACCTGTTATGTGTCAGTTTCAGGGCAGTGCTTGGTGCTTGACCTATATTGTCTCATTTAAGCCTTGCAATTCACTGCATGAAAGATTTTTACATATCAAGAAATCAAAGTTAAAACAATTTAAAAATTTTCATACCCCTAATAGCTGGGATGTGCCTGCGGGGCTGATTTCCACACCCTTGGCTGCTGTTGAAAGCACAGGCGGGAGCACTTACTTAACAAATGATGTTGGAACAGCTTTCTTAATTGCTCTAAGCTTCACTTTTCTTTTTGGAAAAATAGGGATAATGACAAAACCCAACTCAGAAATGTGTCAGTTATGTCAAGAATTCTCCAATTTGCATGGCAGTTAGCAAGCGCTCATAATATAGTGTTAACAATTCGTAATAATGAAAAAAATTGCCATTAAGTGGGGTGCTATCACATACCACCAAGCCATTAATAATGTGGTACTTTTCCATTTGGTTGTTTTCCCATTTATACATAGTTATTTCACAGGGGATACCTGAGGGAAGGGCCACCCCACCTCCATCCTAAGCTGTCATCATAGAGGGGCTCAGTTAGGGTAAAATAAGCATTAAAACACCAGTGCTAAAACTTTTATTGTTTAGCAGATACTTCTGTACCAGATGGTATTAGAAATCATAGATCAAGCAGGAATCTATGTGGGGTCATGGTGTACCTGAGCAGAACCTGAGCAGAACCTGAAGTGGGAATCTAGCGGGGATAGAGGTTGCTCCCTTGAGAAAGGGACTTTCTAATCAATATCATTCTGCAGAGACTGTCACTTCCTTTAGGCAGTTTTCCACTAAGTACAGGTGACCTATCCCTCAGGCACAGCTGCCGGCCAAGTGACAGGTCTGCTCTTATGGACCCCAAGTGTTAGATTTTTGGAATTTTATGTGATGATAGAAAAAAATGAATGAATATCTACTTCTTATTTTCATTTATCTTTTTATTAAGTGAGCTAAGGACTCACATTCAAGGTAAGTCTTGTTTGCTACAAAGAGAAAATAGTTTTTTCCTGTTATTGCTGTTAAATAACTGGACACAGGTAATTAATTTTTTAAAGATTTAATTTATTTATGTTTTAGAGAGAGGGGAATGGAGGGAGAAAAAGAGGGAGAGAAACCAATCAGCTGCCTCTCACAGGCACCCCAACATAGGACCAAACCTGCAACATAGGTATGTGCCCTGACCAGGAACTGAACTGACAACATTTCTCTTAATGGGATGACACCCAACCAACTGAGCCATACGGCCAGGGCTGGACATACGTAATTTAAAATGAACTTGAATGCTGTGCTTCTGAGGTCTTCATGAGCATAGCTTGGAGGATGTCAGCAACAGAGTGTACACAGAAAGTCTCAGATCACTGCAAGACTTTTAGAGAGACACTTGACAGCAAAATTAAATTCCTTTAAAATATTATTGAGGTTCAAAATATATACAGTAAAATGTAAAAATATTAAGATTAATGAATTTTTACCCATACACTATGGAGTGAAAGTAGGTTTACTGTTGTTTATATGGAAAAAATATAATACTTCATAAATTGTAATACAAGAGTAAACTCTGTTTTGCATACTCAGAACTGTAAACCTACTTTTGCCCCACTTTATATATGTATTTGTGTCAACACCAACCAGATCGAGGTGTAGACTGTTACTACAGCCCCAGAGACTTTCCCTATGTTCCTCCCAGTCTATACCACACCTGCAGACAGGCAACCACTATTCTGATTTCTGAACTAGAGATTAATTCTGCATGTTCTTATAATTCATATTTTGAAAGTAGAGACAATAGGACTTCCCAATAAATCGAATGTGTGTTACCAGAGAGAAGAGACATTAAGGATGACCCCAAAGATTCTGCCTAAGCATTCGTAAGGGTGAGGTTACTATCAACAGAGACCAGAAGATGTCAGAAGGAACAGGGCTTTTTTTTTTTTTTTTCCTGAGATAGGAGGGTGAGGGATACAGGAAATGGATGGCATAAAGATTTGAACAAGCTCAATCTCAAATATGGATTAGGTATCCCATTGGTGCCGTTGAGTAAGCAATTAGAGATATAAATCTGGATTTCAGGAGAAAAGTCTGAACGAAAGTTGTTAACAAAAACATGGCAAATAGAGTCAAAAGATCAAATGAGATCTCCCAGGGAGTAGATGCAGGTGGAGGAGAGACCATAACCAAGGTCAAAGCAGTGAATACTCAAAATTCAAAATCTGAGCAGAAAAGAAGAAATGAACAGGAAACTGTGAAGGAGGGATTGGTGAGGCAAGAGGAAAACCCAAACAAATGAAAGTGTTCCAGAAAGAGATGATGAACTATGTCAAGTGCTCCTGGTAATTAAAGCAAATGAAAGTTTATAACATATAACAAAACCAATTTCACCATAGACTAATTGATAGAAACAAGAATTAAGTTCCTATGACAGATTTCTATATATCAGTTAGACCATGCTAAAGTTGGTTAGTCTCAGTTCCCAAGGACCTACTAAGTCAGTTAAGTGAGGACTTAGTACTTCCTGAAAGACTGTCAGGTCAGAACAAGGGAGGCCAGGCTTTGATGTTTGTAAAAGCCTCCATGAGCAGGGCTGAGAAAGTTTCCAAAGCTACTCAGGAAGCCAGACGACATAACTCAGTGTGAGGAAATAACACCTCTTGTGGACACTGGCTGGTGAAAAACAGCAGTGAGGAAGGAGCCAGCAAATAAATTCCCTTCTCTCCTCACTCAGTTCACTTTCCCGAGTTCCTGTAGTTCACAGGAGGCCATTAGGATGTTTACCCCTTTATAACAGCCCAGATGGACCTGGAGAACATTATACTAAGTGAAATGAGCCAGTCAGAGAAAGACAAGTACCATATGATTTCATTTATACGTGAATCTAATGGACAAAATAGACAAACAAAACAGAAGCAGACTCATAGATACAGAGAACAGACTGACAGCTGTTGGGGGGTGGGTCGGGTTGGGAGGCTGTGTGAAAAGGTGAAGGGATTAAGCAAAAATAAATAAATAAATAAACAAACTTTAAAAAAGAGACATTTTAATATGGTCCTGCTATCCAACACATGTAATTTCTGTTATACTATTATTATTGTTATAAATAAAATAATTGCTAATTTAAAAAAAGGTAATCCCTATTCAGAAATCAGTTAGAGTTTCATGCAAAGGTTGGATCAGGTTAGCAATACACCAACCACCTTACCTGCTTCCTTCTTTCCCCCAACATGTCCCCCTTTTTCCTCACTCTTGCTGTCCTGACATTAAATCTATCAGTAAAACCTTAACTAGAAGTTTTGCCTTGGCCTGGTTTCTATCAAAGTCAGGCTGTGCCAGCATTGCTCTGGGACTTCCAAGGATGGCCCAACTTGTGACCAGGGCTGTACAGCAAGCATGGACCATTCCCAGCTTCCGTTGCCTAGGATCCTGAAGCTGCACCCTCTGGATTGATGTGTCATTAACCTATTCGACATGCTGGTCTCCATTTGTTCATCTGCTGTATTTATTTCTGAACAGGTCTTAAAATCAGCAGGAAAAGATCTTTGAAAACTCCATAGCATAAGCCCTTCCTCTGCCTGCTCTCCATTTTTAAATACAACCTACAACTCTTACTCTATGTAAAGTCTACTCTAATCATCAGCTGCCCAAAGTCAGGGCCCTAAGTTAGGCAAAGAGGAATGCTTTATAACATCCAGAGCAGTCTACTGAATATAGCTTGTGTGCAATTATGTACTCAATGAGTTAAGCTGCTTCTCATCTCCTAAGAAAACTAAATCATTCATTTTAATGAAATGACCTTTAAAATTTGGTACCCATTTAAGAAGACATGAAAGAATTGACACAAAAAAGTAAGGTGAAAACAATGGACAATAAACATCATAAATTATTTCTAAGAAAACTCTGGTGCTGGAATCTTTAATGAGAAAATTGAGAACAAATATTGGAAATTAAATCCTCTGAGCATGATGTTTAATTAGAAGGCAGAACTTTTTAAAATAATTAAATTAACTACAATTCATACCATAGTTCCAGTCACTAAACTTTATCTTTGCAATTATAATTAGTTTGCATTAGATGACAGAGGTGGGTCCAGATTGAGGGAGATGGAACAGCAACAGAGTTCGTGACCTGTGGTCACATCATTGCTCGTTGTCAGTAACCACTCTTGGAAAAGAAAGCTTTGAGAAATGCACTACATGCAGTTAGAACAGACTTCAGTTGTGTAGAATGAATCATAGGAAAATCAAATTTTCTGTATGTGTGAGAGAGAGAGAGATAAAATGGCATTCTTCCAATTATTGACTATATAGATAGCAGGCAATGCCAAAGAGAAATAAAAGTGTCACAGTTATAACAAGGCATTGGTTTATTATTCAGTCTTATAATTATCTTAATAATAAAAATAACCACTACAACAACAAAAAAAACTATCACTTTTTGAGCATAACTATATGCCAAGCTTTAATCTATGCATGTTTGCACACGTACACATAACACATAAACCTCAAAGCAAATAGATAAGACAGGGATCATTGCTTCCTCTATTTGATAAATAAGGAAACTGAGACACAAATAAGTTAAGAACAGACTTGTTAAAGTTTATGCAGCTGGTGAGTGACAGAGCCAGACACACCAGGTACTCTGGTTGTACCCTCACTATTCTTCATTAGTTTAAAATTGTTCTGTCATAATAATTTATATGAAATGGACAGGTATCTTGAAATTTCATACAAGAAGAAATAGAAAATCTGAATAGGTCTATGTCTAAAAAATTAAATTGGTTGTCGCAAACCTCCTAATCATACATAATAGTAAAATACTGATTTTGTTTTCCTTGAAATCATGTGTAAATCAAGGGTTTCCATTTTCACCACTTTGATTCAACATTGTAGGGAGGGTGCCAGTCATGGTGACTAGGTACTAATGAAAAAAAAAAGGCAGAAATATCAGATAAATATAAAACTGTTCTATTTACAAATGATATGATTGTTTTTTAGAATACCAAGATATCTACAAAACTATTATCAGAACTGATTATGTTGTGTCAAAGTTGTATGGTATAATGTTAATATGAAAATCAATTGGATCCTCACATAATAGTGGCAAAAATTAAAAAATAAAATTTCTAAGTATGTATTTATCATAATTATCAAAATTTTTAAATACCTATGAATAAATGTTACAAAGCACCCAAAACTTTTACACTGAAACTATAAACACTGTTGATTGAAACTAAAGAAGATTCAAGTAAATGGATAGAGATAACATGTTAATGGACTGAAAAACTCAATGTTGTTGAGATCATTCCTGTCCCCAGATTAAATGCAATTCAATTTTTGTACCAATCTGACAAACTGATTCTAAAATTCATATGGAAATTGAAAATAGAATAGTCAAAACAATTTTAAAAATTGGTTTTATTATAAAGCTATAGTCATCAAAAGAATTTGCTACTATGAAAGGGTAGGTATATAAATCAATGTAAAAGAATAGAGAGTTTATAGATAGCCTAGAAGTACACCCACACATATATGTTCAAATGACTTTCAACAAAGGTGCTAAGACAATTCAATGGAAAAAGGAAAACCCCTTACTAAATGGTGCTATATCAATAGCATCACTGTATAAGAAGAAAATAAACATAAGTCCTTACCTCACACACATACTGAGGTCTGTCAAGAAAAAAATCTAGCCATTGGTAATATAATGAGGACAGTTTAAGTGGCATTGATATAATTGGCAGCCAAGGAGAATGAACTGGAGTACACATGCGTGAAAATGATGACTTCACTATACCAGTCAGTGGGGGTGGTAAGACGACACTAGTGAGTGAGCATGTGTATTGTGTGGCCATTGCATTCAAAATGACTGAGTGAGTAAAGCAATGAATCTGCATCAAATTTTGCATTAAGCTTGAACATTCCTCTGTGGAAACTATTCAGATGATTCAGAAGACCAAAGCTACAGACAACTTGTGATTGGCAGCTTCATCACAACAATGCACCCACTCATGCATCATGTCTCATACAGAGACTTTTGGCAAAACATCAAATCACTCAGGTGACTCAGCTGCCCTACAGCCCAGATTTGGTGCCCTGTGATTTCTGGCTTTTCCCAAAACTAAAACCACCTCTGAAAAGGAAGGGATTTCATACCATCAAATGAATTCAGGAAAATACAACAGGATAGGTGATGGAGACTGGGAGAACTGTGTGAGGTCCCAAGGTGCCTACTTTGAAGAGAACTGAGGCATCATTGTCCTATATACAATGTTTCTTGTATCTTGTATCTTCTTCAATAAATGTCTCTGTTTTTCATATTACATGGCTGGATAACTTCGACAGAGCTCACACAAATAAGAAGTCACATATCTAAAGTTAAAATATAAAACTATAAAGCTAGAAGAAAAAAAGAAGTTAATATTTGCAATATGGGAATAGTCAAATTTTTCTCCTCTAAAAAACAAAATATATATACAACGTGAAAGAAAAAGAATGAAGGAATTGGTTTTCTCCAAACTAAAATACTTTTGCTCTAGGAAAATCACCACAAACCAGAAGAGAATATCTGCAAAATATACATCAGACAAGGGGCTTTTATCCAGAAATATAAAGAACTCTCACAATTCAAATGAAAAGATAATCCAATATTTAAAAAATAGAGAGGAGATTTGAATAAACATTTTACAAAAGAATATATATAAATGACTAGTAAGCATATAAAAATCATCAGGCATATGCAAAATTAAAAATACAATGAAATTCTACCATGCAACTATTAATTTGTTAAAACAATAATAATAACCTATTCTGATATGCTGAGTATTAACAAGGATTCAGGACAACTGTCACTCTCATAGATCACTGGTTGGAATGCAAAATGGTGCAGCCACTTTGAATAACAGTTTAACAATTTCTTTTAAAAATAAATATATATTTATTCTATGAGTCTATCATCATGCTGCTAGGTATTTACCTAAGAGAAGAGAAAGTATATGTATCAACAAAGATTTGCATATAAATGTTCATAGCAGCTTTCTTTATAATAGTCCCAAACTAAAAGCAAGCCAAATATCTATTAACAAGTGAATAGAGAAAGAAATTGTGGTAGAATCACACAATGGAATACTATACAGCAATAAAAAGGAAACACGAAATTATTGATACATATAGCAACATGGATAAATCTCAGAATCATTTTAATAAGTGAAAGAAGCCAGGCAAAAGAAAATTAAATAATGTATGATGCCACCTATATAAAATTCCTGTAAAGAAACTAATATATGATGACAGGAAGCAGATTACTGTTTGTCTGAGGATGATGATGGAGAAATGAATGGTTTACAAAAGTAGACTAGGAAACCTTTGAAGGAGACAGAAAGCTTTATCAGCTTGGTTATGAAGATAGTTTCACAGACATATACATATGCCAAAACTTAGCAAACTGTGTGCTTTAAATCTGGGTAGTATATTATACTTTAATTATATATTAATAAAGTTATCAAAAGCAAATAAGAAGGAAAGGAGAATTATTCCTTTTAACATGAAATTGTCACAGAGCAATATTTTTTCCACTGCCTTCCAGAAATCTGTAAATCTCAGTATGGCATGACAATTTGCAACTTAAACAGTGTCAGGGGCAGAAAACACATCCCCTCCATCACCAGTGGTAGTCAAAGAGTATAAAACACCTCTTTGTTTCGCTTTGCCTATCAGTACTCTGTACAACTCCATACAGGTATGCCTTAGAGGTATGGTGGGTTTGGTTCCAGACCACCACAATAAAGTGAGTATCACAATAAAGCCAATTGTAATCTTTTTACCAGTGGAGGGTCTTGCCTTAAATTTGTGAAAATCACATCTTTGGTGAGTGATAAAGCAAACTGCAATAAAATGAGGTATGTCTATACCCAGAAATTCATTATTTTCTTCTTTGATGTCTGGAGACACAAAGGTTCTAAGACCTGCAAGCAAACTGGCCTTCATGAATGAAAGTGATTAACAATGTTGACACAGCAACAACTGCCACCAAAGTTATTTAGACTTGTACTTTACAATTAACAACTTTTTGCAGACACTATACTCAAAATTAGCAATATATCCATTTTCTTTAATATAAAATGATGTGGGGCTATTATCAACTGATTTTCTTCAATTTACTTTTCCTATTTTTCTGTAGCTCTTTTAGTATAAGGTTCCTCTGTATTCCTCCCTCCACAGGAGTTGGATTAACCTTGAAGAACTGGTGCTGAAAGCCAGTAAGTTATGATGTGAACTGAGTATCTAGTGTCAACTCAGCTCCTTATATTTGAAGCTTCATGTAATTAGCACAGATTTGGGGGGGTAGGAACATTTCTCTTGAACCACTAATCCAAATTATATAGAAACTGAATAGATCATGTGTCTATAAGATTATTATGTCCTATAAGACAGTTTAATTAATTGATTAATTACTTGGTATGAAGCATAAAAGTCCCTTCTGCTTTTGTTGTATTTACTCTGGTAATAAACAGAAGGTCTTCATTCTTAATGTTTATTCATTCTCTGGCAGCTTTCCTAAGTACCAAAACATAGTTGCATTAAAAGTGCCAAAGATTTCCTAGCAGTAGACGTCACCTACTTCCAGTAAAGGCCTTATATAACTTGGTTTTTTGAGTGATTACACATCATGGGAGACAACTGATTTTAGAGCTGAAAATGACTCCAGACAGCACCTGATCCACCTGGTTCCAGGCGAGTAAACAGTAGGCCAGGTGACTGGCAAATGATCCAAACTGACAAACAGAGACACTTATTTGATTATTCTCTTTATTCAATTTGTAACATCTTACTTTATCATTTTATCTAATAATTTATTAAATTAATACCACAAAGGAGCATACTGAGTAACTTATTTTAATATGTGATACTTGTACTTTGTCCCAGGGAATAGACATATGATGTCACAGATTGAAAAATAATCACAGTGTCTCTGATATGCCCTGAAGTACAATCCAATGTTATCAGTAAAATAACTTTTCTACTTTCTCTACTGTTACCAAAATACATTCAGGATTTTAGTATCTTTAGGCTCCTGAATCAATCAAAGTCAGTTCCCACATATGTTACACATTGCCTCTTTCCTTGTTCAAGAATCCATTAAACACTAAGTACAAGCCAAGATCGATTCCTCTGAAATGTGATAGAATAATTTAAGTTTTAGAAAGCTTGTAGTCATTTCTGTTTAGGAAGTAAATTGTAGGTGTGGCAAGAGTAGAAGTAAGGAAGTTAGGTATCTAACTTAATACCTTAATGAGCTGTGAAGGAGATAGGTTGGTGGCAAAGAAGTGGACATATCTGTACAGTATTTTGAATGTGAAGTTGACAGACTAGTAATGGGTGGTAAGGTGAAGAGAAGAATTATAAATGGGTTTTAGGTTTTAGTCCTGGATGACTGACTGGACGATGGAGTCATTTAATGAAATGGAGACTATTAGGGAAGGTAAAATAATCAGATTTGGAGGATGTCAATATAAAGAATTAAAGAATTAAAGAATTTTATTTTGGAAATAAACAAGGTTTATTGAATTGAATGAAAATAAGGCAAATAGGTAGAAAATACCAATATTAAAAATAAAAATGTGAATATAATCAGTATATAAATACTGTTTTAACACATGGACTAGAGGAAATCACCTATGGAAAGAATGTAGATAAAACCATGACATTGACATTTAAAGTTTAGGTGGAAAAAGGATCAACTGGCAGTAAGACCAAGAAGGAGCAGCAGGCGAGGCAAGAGAAAAACTGGGGGAATTTTCTGTCACAAAAACAATAGGAAAATGAATATCAAAACCACAATGAAATAGCACTTCACACCCACTAGGCTGGCTATGGTTAAAATGAGAGGAAATAAGTGTTAATGATAAATGTGGAGAAATTGAAACCTTCATAAATTGCTTGTGAGAATGTAAAATGGTGCAGCCACTTTGGAAGAGTCTGGCAGATTCTAAAAATGCTAAACATAGAGTCACCATGTGACTAAGCAATTTCACTCTTATGTACCCAAGAAAAATGAACACATATGTCCATATGAAACTTGTATGTGAATGTGCATAGTGGTATTGCTTATAATAGCCCCAAACTGGAAACAACCCAATGCCCATCAACTGTTGAATGAATTAATAAATGTGTTATACCTATACAATGGAATATTACACATCAATAAAAGTAAATGAAATATTGATACATCTTATAACATAAATGAACCTTGAAAACACTATACTAAGTGAATGAAGGCAGTCACAGAAGACCACATATTGTATGATTTCATTTATATGTAATATATACAAAATAAACAAGTCTATAGAGACAGAAAGTAGATTAGTAAATGATTACCTAACTGGTGGCAGGTGGTGGTGGGGAGGAGTGAAGGGAGGTGAAGAATGGAAAGTGATTGGGTATGGGGTTTGTTTCAGGGATTATGAACTGTTCTAAAATTGTGGTGATATTCACACAACTCTGTGGAAATACTAAAAGCTATTGAACTGTGTATTTTAAAAGGATGAATTGTATGGTGTATGAATTGTATCTTAATAAGCTGAAGTTTTAAAAAAGACAGCATTTCATGAAGGCAGTGTTCAACTATGCTGAATATTACCAAGAATGACAAATTGGCCATTGTTTTTAGCATAAAGGTCAGTCATGACTTTGACAAAGGAGTTAAGTCTGAGAGCCCAATGGACTGAGGAGAAAATATAGAATAATTGGAAACAGTGAACCTTGGCAACACTTTATTTTACTATGGAAGGGTTCAGAGAAATCAAGTCATAGATAAAAGTCAGAGTATAGCTGTTGTCTTTAAGATGTGAGATGTTAAGCACATGTCAATGTCGGTAAAGAAAAATCAGTTTAGAATCAAGCAGGAAGTAACAATTGCAGAAACACTAGAGTGGCTAAGATGGCATCGAATATTGAAAGCAGTGGAACAGGTAGGGTTTGACCTTTAGTAAAAGCAACAACTTCTCTCAGTTGGCTAGAAGAGAAACAAAAAAAGCATAGATTCAGATTCAGATTGGTTGGTAGATTTGCTGATGGAAAGATGAGAAATTTTCTCACTGGTATCTTCTTATTATATTTAACTATATTGTTTCTAATATAAATATTAGGCTAGGGGATTACTGAAAGGATGGAGGAGAGAAAAGGGCTTCAGAGTGAGAAAGTATAAATATATAAAATATTCACTGTAGAGAATCAGAAAAATCAATAAATGTACCTCATAGAATGTTCAGATAAAGAACTTAAATTACAACTGTTAGCACAGATGTAAAAATTACTCCAGTACTGTTTAACTGTTGTGGTACCTATAAGTAATAAGTATATAGTTGGCTTTAAACATATTTGGGTTCTTTTTTTTTTAATATGCTTTCACAGTAGAAGAAGCAAAGAGAGAGTAAACATCTGCTATTTAGTGATGATAGCTTTGGACCACAGCAGGTAAGGAGAAAAAAGAAGACATGAGATGCATTTTAAGTAATGAAAGAGTTACAGAGTTAGTAGACGCCTCATTGAGAAAGTAAAAGAATTTTTGGCATAAAATTATTTAAGGAAATGAGTTCTGAATATGTTAGGTCATATATTCAAAGAGTAATATGTTTTAAAGATGAGGTCCTGGGGTTTTAGATGTGGTAAGTCTAGGATACCAACATGAAGGTATGTTACAGGTAGAGTGGATAAAGTTGGCCCATGGGTAGAGATTAAGAACGGAAAGGTCAAGGTGATGGATAAGTCATCCACTTAAAGACTGAAGTCACAAAAATTGATGTAAAAAAAAGTGGAAGAAAAGAGTAAGTCAGTTTATTACCTAAAATCTTCAGGTAATAAAGAGATAGTGAGTTGAAGGTGGATAGATAGTAGCAAGAAGGAAATAGAGCAGGTGATATAATCTGATTACCTGTACTACAAAAAATCTGCAATTTGTGGAAGTGAAGGGAAGTGAATAGATTGTCTAGAAATGGCAATAGAAAACATAGGAAACTCTTGTTTTCTCTCTAGGGTCTGAGACAGCAGTCACCAAAATTTTAGCACCAGGGGCTGGTTTTGTTGAAGACATTTTTCCCATGAATACAATGTGGGGGTAGGTTTCAGGATAATTCAAATGCATTACATTCAAGCTCATCTCCTGCTGTGTTGCCCAGTTCCTAACAGGTCTGGACTGGTACCAGTTTGCAACTAGGAGGTTGGGGACCCCTGGGAGAGTTTCACAGAAATGTCCTAATGGTAGATTCTCATTTCCACAGAAATCAGTGAAAGGTTAGGGAAGGTATAGAATGTGCCATTAAATATTTAGAAACATGGTTTGGGGGTGGTCAGTGACTTTGGAAACAAACTTTGGATGAGTTTACCTCAATGAATGAGGTAAATGTGACACTATTCATTCTTAGTTGACAGCTGGGCAACAAGTAAGGCTGTCATCCTCAGGACCGTGTTGTGAGTTAGGAACATGCTGTGTCATTTCTGCAGTTAACAGTGAAACACCAAGCAAAATTAGAGACATCCACATACACCCAAAAAATGAAAGCAAAATCTATATAAAATCTTCCAAGATTATTTTTGTATCTTAATCTCAATTAGATTCAGCAGTCTAACTAGGTTCCATCATGATGTTAAGGAGAATCATTTCTTCATTAAAATGCATGATATTCCAAATTTATGTATCAATATAGGATCTTCTCAACTATAGGATGGAATTCTTCGTTTTTATTTTTAAAAACAATCTCAAAGAAACTTCCATCTGCTTTAAGGCACCCACTGAAAAATTCCTGTAGATTGTCTGCATCACTAAGACTTTAACAAATAATGCCACCTATGGGTACATCCAAGATGGTGGTGGAATAGGTAGAAGCTACACTAACCTCCTCTCAGGACCAAATGGGAATTACAACTAAATTTTAGAAATATAATAATAAATATCCAACTAAACAATAGCTGGAAAGAAGCCTTGTAACCAAGGACGTACAGATGAAACCACATCAGCACAAGGAGACTGGTAGGAAGTTTGGAGATGCAAGAGGGCTGGCTGGGTTCCCACAGCTGGCAGCTGAAGTTCTGGAGGGATATTTTAGTGGCCATGGGAACTCAAAATCCCTGAGAAGAGTGGGGTCAAAAATCCAAAGATGGGCTCCCCAACCTAGAGCACCAGAACTGGGAAGGGAACACAAATAACATCTGGCTATGACATGCAGCAAGGTTTCTTTATACCAGGGAAAGATGGCTAGAGATGCAGAGAGCCCATTAAAGTGCCAACACAAAAAATTTAATTTGCAGCCACCTACCCTGGGCTCTGACAGTGGAAGGGCAGAGTGGACAAGAGCCATGTGTGGGGAGTCTGGCTTCGGTGGCTCTGGAGAGAGAGCTCAAGGATCAGCTGTCAAGATTCCTGTGCTGAGTCATTCCCCATACTGCAGAAGCAATCTTTCCCAAGCAGAGTAGTACCTTCCAAGTGCCATCAGCCTGAAGGGAAGTAATAACTTACCTGCAGGAATCCTCCTGGCTCTACCCTGTGGAGCTTAAACCAGGCTGCAAAGGAGTATAGTTGGAGGCAATTTCAGTTTTAAGCTTAACAGAAAGCCTGAAGGCGAAGGTGGATCTCTGGGAGATCTGAGACTTTAGTTGACCTTTCCCCGGTCTGGTTGTGGTAAAAGATGGCTGGTTAAAGATGGCCTTCATGTGCAGCCTAGTTCTTGCTGCACACACCTAGGCCCAGCAGCAGGAACCACAAACTGTGGATCACTGATAGCTCTAAACAGGTTGCCCAGGGCCAGTCACAGGAAGCGCTGATCTACCTAAGATTGCACCGCAGTTTTTGCAGATTTACCTAAGACACAAAAACAAAAAGAGTCAGCCAAAATGGGAAGACAAAGAAATAGACCCCAAATGAAAGAACAAGAGAACTCTCTGGAAGAAGAACTAAATGAAATGAAGGTAAGTAATTTAACAGAGAGTTTAGAGTAATGATTATAAAGATATTCAACAACAAGAAAAAAAGACATAGAAACAATTTAAAAAAAAACAGTGAGAAATAGGGATATTGAGAAATAGGAGAAATAGTGCAAAATCCAAAATAAATAATACACTGGAAGGAATAAACAGTAGGTTAGATAAAGCAGAAGCTTGAATTAGCAATTTGGAAGAAAAGAGAGAGAAAAACACCCAAGCAGAGTAGCAAAAAGAAAAAAGAATTTTAAAATGAGGAAAGTTTAAGAACACTTTGGGACAACGTGAAAAATAGCAACAACATCATGGAAATACCAAAAGAAGAGAGCAAGCAAGGGATTGAGAACTTATTTGAAGATACAGTTACCAAAAAATTTCCTAACCTGTTGAAGGAAAAAGACACATAAGTCCAGAAAGCCACAGAGCATTCCAAACAAGATGAACACAATAGCCCATACCAAGAAATATCATAATTAACATAGCAAAGCTGAAAGACAAGAAGAGAATCTTAAAAGCCACACGAAAAAAGCAGTTAGTTACCTACAAGGAGCTTCAATGAGGCTGAAAGCTGATTTTTCAACAGAAAGACTTCAGGCCCGGAGGAATTGGAATCAAATATTAAAGGTGATTAAAAGCAAAGGCTTACAACCAAAACTACTTTGACAAGCACAGCTATCAATATAAACTATAGTAAAAATAAAGAGCTTCCCACACAAGAAAAAGCTAAAGGACTTCATTAACACCAAATCAACACTGCAACAAATGTTAAAGGCCTTGTTTTAGGAAGAAAATAAAGAAAATGAAAAAGAAAAAAAAGGAGAAAGGTAGGTAAAAGTAAAATGGCAGTATCTATTAATAATCACTTTAAATGTAAATGGCTTAAATGCTTGAATCAAAAGACATAGAGTAGCTGAATGGATAAGAGAGCAATATATACTCTTATGCTCTCACTAAGAGACCCACCCACATCAGATCAAAAGATGTACACAGTAGAGGAATGGAAAAAATATTTCATGTAAATAGAAAGGAAAAAAACAGGGGTACCAGTATTTATATTTGACAAAATGGACTTTAAAACCAAGGCTACAGTAAGAGACAAAGAAAGACACAACATACTAATAAAAAGGACATTCCATTAGAAGGATATAACCCTAGTAAACATTTATATACCCAACATAGGAGCACTTAAATATATAAAGAAAATCATGAGGGACATAAAGGGAGAGATCCACAGAAATACAGTCATAATAGGATATTTTAACACCCCATTAAAAGAAAATGGATAAGTCCTCAAGACAAAAATCAACAAGGAGACAGCAACCTTAAGCAAACTAGATCAATGGATTTCATTCATATCTTCAGAGCATTTCACTCCAAAGTAGCAGAACATACATACATTTCGAGTGCACATAGAATGTTTTCTATGGTGGACCAAAAGCTAGGACACAAAAAAAGTCTCAGTAAATTTAAGAAGATTGAAATCATATCAAGCGTCTTCTCTGACCACAATGCTATGAAACTAGAACTCAATCACAAGAAAACCGAAAAAATGCACAAAAACATGGAAGCAAAATAATATGTTATTAAACAATGAATGGGTCAACAATGAGATTAAGGAAGAAATCAAAAGATAACTTGAAACAAATAAAATGAAAATACAAAAATCCAAAATCTGTGGGACATGGGGAAAACAATTTTAAGAGCAAAGTTCATAGTATTATAGGCCTATCTCAAAAAATAGGAGAAAACTCAAATAAACAATCTAACATTACACTTAAAGGAACTTGAAAAATAACAACAGATAAAGGCCAATGTGAGTAGAAGAAAGGAAATAATAAAGAGAAGAGCAGAAGTAAACAAAATAGAATCTAAAAAAATGACACAGAAGATCAATGAATCCAAGAGCTGGTTTGTTGAAAAGATAAACAAGACTGACAAACCTTTAACCAGACTCATCCAGAAAAAAATAAAGAGGACCCAAATAAACAAAATCAGAAATGAAAGAGGAGTAATAATTGACACCAAAGAAATAGAAAGGATTGTAAGAAAATATTATGAACAACTATATACTGATAAACTTGACAAACTGGACAAAAACAATAAATTCCTAGAAATGTACAATCTTCTGAAACTAAATCAGGAAGAATCAGAGAATCTGAATAGACTACAACTTGTAAATTTCAGTCAGTAATCAAAACATTCCCAATAACAAAAGCCCTGGACCAGATTGCTTCACAGTTGAATTTTACCAAACATTCTGAGAAGAAATGACACCTCTTCTTCTAAAACTATTTCAGAAAATTCAAGAGGAGGGAAGATTCTCAAGCTCATTTTATGAGACTATTATCCTGATTCTAAAACCAGATGAAGGCACCAAAAAAAAAAAGAGAGAAAATTATAGGCCAATATCCCTAATGAACATAGATGTTAAAATCCTCAACAAAATATTAGCAAACTGAATACAGCAAGGTATAAAAGTCATACTTCATGATCTAGTAGGATTAATTCCAGGAATGCAAGGTTACTATAACATTCACAAATCAATAAATGTGATATACCATATAAAGAAAATGAAAGATAAAAACCGCATGATCATATAAATGGATGCAGAAAGCATTTGATAAAATCCAGCACCCATTTGATGAAACTCTCAGCAAAGTGGGAATAGAGGGAACAAATCTAAACATAATAAAGGCCATATATAACAAACCCACTGCAGGCACCATACTCAATGGTCAAAAAATAAAAGTATTCCCATTAAGATTGGGAACAAGATAGGATGTCTGTTATCACCTCTCTTATTCAACATAGTGTGTATCTTTCTATCTGTGGTGCATCTCTTGAAGGCAGCACATACATGGGTCTCATTTTCTTACTTATTCAGCTACCCTATGTCTTTTGGTTAGAACATTTAAGCCGTTTACATTTAAGGTGATTATTGACAGAAACATATTTAGTGCCATTTTATTGTTAGACTATTTTATTCTTTTTTTATTCTTTGTCTTCTTCTTAAAGCTAGCCCTTTAACATTTGTTGTGGTATTGGTTTGGTGTTAGCAAACTCCTTTAACTTTTTCTTGTCTGGGAAGTTCCCTATTTCTTCCTTGATTTTAAATAAGCCTTGCTGAGTAAAGTATCTTTGGTTGTAGGTCCTTACTTTTCATCATCTTGAAAATTTCATGGCACTCCCTTCTGGCCTGAAATGTTTTTGTTGAAAAATTAGATGACAGTCTAATTGATGCCCCCATGTATGTAACCACCTACTTATCTCTTGTGGCTCTTAGGATTCTCTTGTTGTCTTTAAGCCTTGGCATTTTGTTTATAATGTGTCTTGTTGTAGGTCTCTTTGGTTCTAACTTGTTTTGAACACTCTGAGCTCCCTCAACTTTTGTGTCTTTTTTTTTCACCAAGTTAGGGAAATTTTTGGTTATTATTTCTTCAAATAGGTTCTCAATCCCTTGCTCACTCTCTTCTCATTTTGGTATTCCAATGATGCAGATATTGTTACACTGCATGTTGTCCAAAATGTTTCTGGAGCTCTCCTCACTTTTTAAATTTTTTTTTTTTCTTATTGCTGCTCTGGTTGGTTGTTTTTTTCTACCCTGTATTCCAAATCACTGATTCGATCCTCTGCTTCATCTAATCTACTATTTATTCCTTCTAATGTATTATTTATTTCAGATATCGCATTCTTTATTTCTGACTGATCCTTTTTATGGTTTCTATGCCTTTTTTCATGCTGTTGAGTATCCTTATGATCTTTACTCTAAACTCTTTATCTGATAAATTTCTTGCCTCCACTTCATCTAGTACTTCTGGAGAATTCTCTTGTTCTTTATTTGGGGCATATTTCTTTGTCCTCCCATTTTGGCTGCCTCTTTGTGTTTGTTGCTGTGTATTAGGTAGATCTGCAAGACTGTCGTGTGTGTCTTAAGTCAAACCCTGCATGTTGCTTGCACTGGGCAACCTGTTTGGAGCTATCAGTGAGCCATACACAATTTGATTCCCTCTGCTGACCCTGTTCATGTTGGGAAAGAATCAGGCTTCATGCTGAAGCCAGCTTTTGTCAGCACTGGACCCAGGGGAGGGTAGTTATAGTCTTAGAGGTCCCAGAGATCTGCCTCTGCCTGCAGTCTTTCTGTTAGGCTCAAAGAGTGAAAGTCTTCCAACTGTATTCCTTAGTAGCATAGCTTAAGCACCACAAGATGGGACAGAGTGATACCTGCAGGCTGGGTGATTATTTCTCCTCAGGTTGATGCTACTTGGAGGGGATTGCTCTGCCTGAGAAAGATGGCTCCTGCCATGTGGAGAATGACTCATCACAGGGATCTTGGCAGCTGTTCCTTCAGTTCTCTCCATAGATCCACCAGTCCCAGACTCACCTCATGCATTTCTAGTCCACTCTACCCTCCCACTGCCAGAGCCTAGGGTAAGTGGTTGCAAATGGAATTTTGTGCATTGGCCCTTTAGGAGGTTCTCCCTGTCTCCAATGGTTTACCCCTGGCAGACAGAAGTCTCGCATTTTTCAGTTATATGGTATTTGGGTTCCTTTCCTGGTTCTGGTTCTATAGGCTAGGGCGCCCATCTTGGGGTTTATAACCCACACTTCTCAGAGGGAACACCATGATCACTGAAATATCCCTCCAGGACTTCAGCTGCTGCCCATGGGAGCCCAGCCAGCCCTCAAGCATCTCCTCTACACTCCCCCCTAGCAGTCTCTTTGAGGTAACATGGCTTTTTCCACTTGTCCATGGTTATAAGGCTTCTCTCTAGCAAGTGTTCAGTTAGTTATTCAGGATGATTTTTCTACAACTTAGTTGTAGTTCCTGTTCAGTTCTGGGAGGAGGTTAGTGTAGTTTCTACTTATTCCTCCATCATCTTGGGCCTGTCAAAACAATTGGAGTGTTGTTTTTCTTTTTAAGACTTTTTCTTTCTTTCTTTCTTTCTTTCTTTCTTTCTTTCTTTCTTTCTTTCTTTCTTTCTTTCTTTCTTTCTTCATTTATTTATTTTAGAAAGAGGAGAAGGGAAGGAGAAAGAGGGAGAGAAGCCTCAATGTGTGGTTACCTCTTGTGTGCCACCTACTGGGGACCTGGCCCACAACCCAGGCATTGCTGTGACTGGGAGTCAAACTGGTGACCCTTTGGTTCACAGGCCAGCACTGAATCCACTGAGCCACACCAGTTAGGGCCAATTGGAGTTTTTTAGTTATGAATCTTATCCAAAATAGTTACAATTAAATCTATTCAGTTCAACACACATTTATCAGAATCTCTTTTATACTAGGCACATAAGTTAGTCCAACATTGTCATAGCTTTCAGCAGATCTTTGGCTCTGGTTTACATAAAAGCCAGAAATAAAATCAATGTTGCTTCAGCTTTCTCACATAACTTCCTTAAGTCTTAGCTGATATTTATTTTCTAGACTTTTCTTCCAATAGAGCTCAAGATATAGGAGGTTCTTATATATTCAAGGTGCTGAGATTCTAGTTGAGGAAAAAGTACTTAATAACTAAATAAATTTTTTTTCCTGATTATGATGTGTATCAGGAAAGAAACAAAGTACTGGGGATAACCATTGCAAATTTCCAAATGAAAGGAGTCAAGAAAGTCTCCTTGGAAGACATACTATCTGATTGGCCATTTGAATGGTGTGGAATGAAACACTGCAGGAAAGAGTAGTCTATATAAGAGATTAACCAATTGCCAAGTTTAAAGCTAGGAATGCATTTGGCATAGGACAGCAAGGTGACTAATTGCCAGACAATGTGATTAGAGATATG
Source organism: Mormoops blainvillei (assembly GCA_004026545.1). NCBI lineage: Eukaryota > Metazoa > Chordata > Mammalia > Chiroptera > Mormoopidae > Mormoops > Mormoops blainvillei. The sequence goes on from PVJD01000344.1 coordinate 54,358, forward strand.
TAATAGAAAATGAAGGCAAAGAGTTATGTGTGGACCCAATCACAGAGCCTTGAGGACAGTTATTAAGGAATTTGGTGTTTGTTCAATTTGTGATGTGAAACTATTGTTTTTGGTTTGAGCAGGTGAATGTAAACCATATGGTAATCAATTGCAGTATCCTAGGCAAGACATGACAGCTTAGATTAGCCTAGTAATGGACAGGGTATAATGAGAAGCAGACCCAAGATAAATATGTGTAAGGTAGCACTGATAGGATTTTTAACTAACTAGAAGTGGGGTAAGAGATGGAAGAGAGGACTAAGTGTGACTTAAGGTGTTCAGTGTGATAAAATAGGTTTTTTTTTAAAAAAAGACTGATTAAAAATGTATATATCTCAAAAGTAAACATTTACTTTTCTCTCAAATTTCATTGAGAGAAATTTGGTCAGCATTGGCTAAGAGTTGAGTTGTTTGGGAACTATAATATAGTCAGTACACATTTTTAAACATCTAAATTGTCAGATCAAGTAGTATGTTATATTAAGCACTCATAGACAGAGATAAGCCTAGCCTAGCTTACCTCGATTCATATGTAATTCAAAAATTAGTCCTAGACTGTCATATCTTTCCAAAGATTGAGATCTTCGGCTCTGATTTACATAATAGCCAGAAATAGCTCTAGCTGGGTAGCTCAGTTAGTTGGAGCATTGTCTCATACACCAAACTGTTGCAGGTTTGATCCCCAGTCAGGGCACATACGTAGGTGGCAGGTTTGATTCCCAGTCCAGGCTCTTACAGGAGGCAACTGATTGATGTCCCTCTCTCTCCCTCTCTCTCTCTCTGCTTCTCAAATCAATAAACATATCCTCAAGTCAGGATTTTTAAAAAGCCAGAAATAAAATAAACCTCGCTTCAACTTTTCACATAACTTCTCTAAGTCTTAGCTGACACTTATTTTCTAGAATTCTCTTGCAGTAGCAATGGCACAGAGAGTTATTTAGCTTTAACTAGAACTCCAACATGAAAACATTTATGAACTGTTTTTTTATAGTTTATTGATATAAATTATTGGTTTGTAAAACTCTAGAGTGTAACCCCCAACCTGGTAGGAAGGAATGAAAAATAATGAAAATAGAGAGCTACCTATATTCTGTCTGCCTATAATTGTTGTCCATCAGTATTAGGTGGGAGGACGATGCTCTGTATGACACTGTATAGAGATGGAGAAGCAAGCAACACAGACACAGAGAACAGCAATCACACACAATGCACACCCCAGTAGCAGAACAGAACTGTGTCCCTGAAAATATTCCAGGAACTGGCTTTCAATCTTCCTTTACTTAAAGAAAAGGGACAGTCACCAGAAAATTCCACACTGAGGTTGCAAACTAGTGCCTCTTTTTGTTAAGTCCAATCTAAAGGGATGCTCTGTTTAGCCGTGTTTTCTTAAGTGATTTTTTAATTGGTTGCCAACATATGACAATCAAAAGATTTTTACCTCTTTGTCTTCAAATTCAAAAAAAATCTGACAACATGAGAAATAAGATCTATATTCCCATAAGATAGCTGGCTGGAGCTGATTAAAAGCCATGTCTTTAAATTCAGTAGCTTGCCACATTACCAGACACTCTGTTGTCTCCCAATTATTTTGACCAGGTATCAATTTTAAGTTGTCCAAATCAAGGCTGATCCTCTCATCTGTTTTTTTCTTGGCTGCACACCTCTCCCACTGTAATCCATCCTCCATACATCAGCATCAATTGGGGTAATCAAAGTGTAAATCAGATTATATCACTTCTCTGTTTAAATGTCCCAAGTGACCTCACATTGTTCTTAAAAGACAATTCAAACTAATTCCAGTTCCACTTTCTCTTTAGAGCCAGGAATATTCTATAAATATATAAAATTTGTGGAAATGTAGTATTCATTTTTAGTAAATAGTACTTTTTTAACCTAACCTACACTAGTTATTGTGCAGTGTACTTCTAATATCTGCTTCTATTGGTAATGTAAAGGGGGGGGTTTGTTTTGTTTTAAAGTGTAATCTAGAATATATAATGAAGTCATTAGAAAAATTACTATAGTCATCCAAAAAAAGGTGTTTATTTTTAATTTTAAAAAGTTCTTCCTATGGGAGATAGTGGATTCTGAGAATGAAAACTACATAATTCCCAAAGTTGTAATCTATCATTTGTTATTATGTTGTTTTTAAAACAATCTCAAGTTGGAGAATGACATTTCAAGTATTGGCTGAAATTTCAACATGTGTGTTCCACTAAAAACAATTAATAACATAATATTTCCCAAAATAATCACTTAGAAATCTTCCAGTCTGACTTTAAGGTCAGAAGCAGAGAAGCTGAAAAATTTCACTTTTCTTTACTTCTCTGTCAAAGCAAAGAGCCACAGTAAAAAAATAATTTTTTTCCTTCAAAGATGGAGGTAATTATTTGGAAGAAGGAATAAGAGAAATATAATTATAGCCTCATAATCAGTTTTCTTCCCCATCCATCTGCCTCTCTCATATACCCATCCATATTTAAATAAATGAAGTTCACATGGGTGGATATTCATGACAAAAGAAAAATATACTAAATTCAAAGTGGCAGATTTATACACATTTAATAAATTCCAGTTAATGCCTCCTATGTGTAAAAATGATCTATATTTATGTGGTACATTCAGAGTTTATACTTTTCTCTTGTCCTGACATTTTATTATCTTACCAGCTTAGCAATAGTCATTGTACCTTTTTGTAATGTTCTCCTGATATGTAACCACTCAATGATAACAACTTATATTTATTTTTAAACTAGGAACAAATAACTACCACCTATCATCAAAGATGGTTATGATAGTCAAATGAGAAGATGCAGATAAAGACATTTTGTAAACTATCCAGTTAGGAAATTATGTCTTTATTAATGCTGATTTTTCAAAGATGTGGAATGATTATCAAGCAGCCAGTATATGCACTGCTTATTTAATTATTATTTTATTTTTATCCCCCCCCCCCAAGTCTAGGTGAATTATTCTTTAAAATGCAATCCTCTGAAAAGAAGAAAAATGTACTTTGGACAATATGTTCCAAAGCATATTACCTTTAATGCTACAGACACATAATAAATGCTTCCTGAGACTTCTGGCCAAGATGGAGGCATAGGTAGATACACTTTGCCTCCTTGCACAACCAAAAGAGGTACAAAAACAAATATAAAAACAAAAAGCAACCAGAACTGCCAGAAAATAGAACTGTATGGGAGTCCAATAACCAAGAAGTTAAAGAAGAAACTTTCATTCAGACTGTCAGGAAAGGTAGAGATGGGAAGCCAGGGTGGAAGGAACATGGTAAGGTGGTGGTTGGGGTACAGGGAGGGTGAGCTGGCAGTCCCACATTTGCATGAGGATAAACCTGGGAGGAACAACAGGGAAGTGAGACAGATAGCGCAACCCAGGATTCCAGTGTAGGAAAAGAAAACCTCAAAACCTCTGGCTGTAAAAACATGTGGTAGCAGGGGAAATTCCCAGCTGCACATGAGAGTTCATTGGAGGAGCACCCTCAGGGTCCTAGAGCATACACAAATCCACCCACTAAGGAACCATCACCAAAAGGGCCCAATTTGCTTGTAGGTAGCAGGGGAAGTGACTGAAAGTCCCTGAGAGTTAATTAAGTGGCATTGTTCCCTCTCTGACCCCTCCCTCACATACAGCACCACAAAGCAGCACATGGATTGCCCCACCCTGGCAAATACCTAAAGCTCTGCCCCTTACAATGTAGCAGGCATGCCAGAGATTAAAAAAAAAAAAAAGAACTGACCCAAATGAAAGAACAGATCAAAGCTCCAAAAGTAGAACTAGGTGATAAAGAGATAGCCAATCTAACAGATGCGAAGTTCAAAACACTGGTAATCAGGATGCTCACAGAATTGGTGCAGTATGGTCATAAAATAGAGGAAAAGTGAAGGTTTTTCAAAGTGAAATAAAGAAAAATACACAGGGAACCAACAGTGAAGGGAAGGAAACCGGGACTCAAATCAATGATTTGGAGCAGAAAGAAGAAATAAACATTCAACCAGAACAGTATGAAGACATGAAGATTCAAAAAACTTAGAAGAGGCTGAGGAACCTCTGGAACAACTTTAAATGTTCCAACATCCAAATCATAGGGGTTCCAGAAAGAGAAGAGGAAGAGCAACCAACTGAAAACTTATTTGAAAATATAGTGAAGGAAAACTTCCCCAGTCTGACAAAGGAAATAGATTTCCAGGAAGTCCAGGAAGCTCAGAAAGTCCCAAAGAAGTTGGACCCAAGGAGGCACACACCAAGGTACATCATAATTACATTACCCAAGACTAGGAGAGAACCTTAAAAGTAGCAAGAGAAAAGGAGATAGTTACCTACAGAGGAGTTCCCATAAGACTGTCAGCTGATTTTTCAAAAGAAACCTTGCAGGAAAGAAGGGGCTGGAAAGAAGTATTCAAAGTCATGAAAGCCAAGGACCTACATCCAAGAGTACTCTATCCAGCAAAGCTATCGTTTAGATTGGAAGGGCAGAAAAAGTGCTCCCCAGATAAGGTCAGATAAGATAAAGGAGTTCATCATCACCAAGCCCCTGTTATATGAAAGTTAAAGGGACTAATCTAAGAAAAAAAAGAAGATCAAAACTATGAATAGTAAAATGACAACAAACTCACAATTATCAACAACTGAACCTTAAAATGAAAACAAACTAAGCAAACAACTAGAACAGGAACAGAATCACAGAAATGGAGATCACATGGAGGGTTATCAGCAGGGTAGGGGAGGGGGAAAAGGTACAGAGAATAAGAAGTATAAATGGGGCATACAAAATAGGGGTAGGTTAAGAATAGTATAGGAAATCGAGAAGCTAAAGAACTTATATGTACAACCCTTGGATATGAACTAAGGGAGGGGATGCTGGTAGGAAGGGGGATGCAGGGCCAAGGGTAATAAAAGGGAGAAAAAAAATGGGACAACTGTAATTGCATAAATAATAAAATATAATTTATAAAACAAAAAAATAATAAATGCTTCCACCTAATTAAAGTCCTTGGCTGCTGTGTATCTACAGCCAATGGCAGAATGCCTGAAATTCTTCTCCACATAATATGTACTTGATAGAAATATCTCTTATTTACTCCTCATTTTTATGCATCCTAATGGGAAACAGTTGTGTAATTTTTCAGGATCAAGGATGAAAGGGTGAACTAAAGCATTTAACTGATGACTTTTCTTTGTAATGGAGGTGTGTGTGTATGTGTGTGATATATACATACATATACACATAATGATATTTAGGTCATATATTTGAGACATGTTATAGCAGTATAAATGTAGACATATAATTTTTCTAGACCTTTGTAGTATTTCCCTGAAGTCTATGCGATATCTCATAAAAATATATTACAAATATAGAATTATTTTGTGGCTCCTGACAGATTTGGGGGCAAACATCAAGGGACATAGATTTGGGGGTCCATCTGAGGCCAAGTCTTCTGTAGATGATATTGCAATTGTACTAGTCACTTCAGTTTCCAGTTTTACTTCATTTTCCATCAAAACTCCCTGACACAAAAAGAGCCTCATGTTGCAGCAACATAAGTGCAGGCAGTGGTGGAGCAAATGGTATGGGTGCCAAAATATACAGGACTTTGTCATGGCTCTGTCATTAACATGTGAGGTGCTTTACAGTGAATCACTATAGTCCTTTCCATGTTTCTTATGGAGAATGGAAGATTGGGCCCTGCATATAATCTCTAAACTTTAGCATTTTATGATCTCTGATCAGAGCTGAAGATGAATTTCTCTCCAGTTCTCAATGGAAGTATTTGTAATTTTCTCAAGTCCTAAGATATTCAGCAATGGCTTACCTGTTGTAAAATTTGTCTTTCAATTACTACATAGCATTAGGACATCCTGAAGTCCATAGGCTTTCTCTTTAGTCCATGGATAAGCTATGTGTCTGCAAATTTCTTGAAATTGTGTTTCAAATGTTTTGCACTAGTGCTTTATTTTAGAGGAGAGCGCTTAGACATCTCATCAGATTTTAACTTGTATTTGCAAGTGTAGGTTCAGACTTTAGGGATCTAAACAGCCCAAACATACTAGTTAATGCTGGTGGTACCATCTATAAATGACATCATGGCACATGCACAGAAGATTTTAAAAAATACAAACCCATTTGGCATTGTCCTTGCTTCTAGACTTCAGGACTCTGCTAATATGAGGTCATATTACATTAAGGGTCTGTCTTTTCATAATTCTTCACAAATAATATATTTATTTTTTAACCAATAGTTATTGAGTATCTTACAGCTAAACATTCTTCTACATTATGAGGAGTCAATCTGAGGAACAGAAAGACCAGTACTTCTGAAGGGCAAATAATAAGGGAGGGCTGATAGACACACGATGAGGTCAGAGAATGAGGCAGGGGTTGGATTAGGTAAGAAATGGTGAGAACCTTGGATTTCATTTGATTGGCAGTAGAAAGCCATTGGAGGGTTTTCAGAAAGAAGATTATTTGCTCTGATTTATAATTTTGAGAGATTACTCTGCCTATTATGGAGAAAATACTTCATATGAGCAAAGGTTGGAATAGAAGAAATATTTAGGAAGCAAACAATAGTTCAGGGACAAATGTACCTTGGACTAAGTGACTAGAAGAGGAGGCAGAGCAATAGTATATGGATGTACCAAATCTGTTTTTGAAGTAGAATAAACAGAACTTGATGGTTGCTTAAAGAATTGAGCTTAACTGGAATAACAGGATATTCACAGTATTTTTACTTGGCTTTTGTAGATCACATGAAGAAGTTAGATTTTAGCTCTAGAATTAAAAAAGTCAACTTTTTCAGCAACTTCTGCACAAAGTAGCATAACCTGAAATAAGATTTGAGTTCCTCCAACAATTATATAAACGAGAACTTTTTCTGTTACTTTATCAGCCCCTGATGGTCCCTGAAATTCTTTCAGAGTATCCATGAAGAAAAAATTATTTTTATTATAATACTAAGATTTTATTAAGACCAGATCTATGGCAGGGAGATTGAGGATGGAGAAAAGGAAAAGTAAAATTGTAAGGAATTGAATATTGAGTAGGTATTAAGTCTTTAAAAGCAGAAGAAATTATCAAATTTGGATATTTCACTTTCTTAGCAGCAGAATAATAAAACAACTCATTGTGTTAAGACCTGTTGAAAACTTAGCAAGTAATTAAATAAATAATGTGTAAAACTTGTTAGCAAGGGATAATACATTTCACTCAAATAAATTTTCTAATATTAACACATTATGAAGATGGTGGTATCTCTGAGGAGAGTTTTAATGCTTTCTAAAGATCTAGCTTAGAGAGATAGATACATTATATATTTATTGGGCTCAAAAAATTGATGTTTTCAGAGACACCTTGGCAACTGATTCATTGCAATCAATTCCTGGCCTGGAGAGGAGCTGGTCTCGTTTGTTGATTAAAGAAGGATTGATGTGTTTTGCAAAAGCCAAAATTGACCTTTTGCTTTGTTAATAAAGGAGCCTGACTGGTAAGAGCCATGTTACCTTCAGCTAATATGGAATGAAGAGGTGCTCGAGATCAGAGCCAACATTTTTTTTCTAGAATGCTGAAATGCATGGTATTCCTCTCTCTGTCTGAATGAATTTTGCTCATCTTTGAGACTCAGCTCAGGTGCCATCTTTCACAAGAAGTCTTCCTTAATCAGAATTTGTCTCTAGCTTGGATTAGGTACTCCTGTGTTGTACTTCTAGAGTACGGAGTAAATGTTACAGAAAATTACAGTGATCTGATTGCTTATGTATCTTCATCCCTAGATTGTTGAGGGTAAGGAATGTCTGATGCAATAGATCTTGCAAATGGTTAGACCTTGGATGACATTCAATCCATGCCTTGCCCTTGGCAATCTTAGCTCCCCTTACTCTACTCCTTTTTCCTCATAGCACTTGTCACCTTCCAACTTAATACATAATTTACTTTTATTGTATGTTGATTGTTTGTTGTCTGTTTTTCCACATCAGAATGTAAACTTCTCAAAGACAGAAATTCCTGCCTGTTTTGTTTCACAGAATGAGGTGCTTGGTGTATATTGCTGTTCAATAAGTATTTTTTTATTTGAACAAATGATTAAAAGATTGTTTAGCTATATGAAGGTTAAGATCCTGATAAAAAGAACTGCCATCCCATTTTAAAGATATTTATTAAATAAATATGAGACATTATATTCTTATATAATAGAAAATGGAATGCCAATTTTGACACAAAATGTTTAACAAAGATGTCTGTGCTAAAGTTTTTTTTGTTTTGTTTTGCTTTGCTTTTTTAGAAAGAAGGGAATAGAGAGAGATAGAGAGGGAGAGAAACATTTATGTGTGAGAGAAAGATGAGCTAAAAAAAATCATGCCCCTCACTGGAGACCCGGTCTGCAACCCAGGCATATGCCCTGAAAGGGAATTGAACCAGTAATCTTTCAATTCACAGGCCAACACTCACTCCACTGAGCCACACCAGCCAGGGCTGTGCTAAAGTTTTTTTTTTAAATCTATTAGAATAAATGTACACTACCAAAGTTACCATTTTAACAGATTCCCTACCAAATGAGACCACCTGCATGAGTGCTGCCAATGTTTTTATAAGTGGACAGCCTGGTGGATCACTTAAATATTTCTAACAAACCTCAAACTTGAAGTGTTTTACTTTATAAGTCTACACCTGTTACATAATTTCCCATTTATAATATCTCTGCGCTCCACTTTTTGAACTATTTCCTCTTTTTTCATGGGTATAAATTTATTTGGGTAGAAACATTTTGGTCATTTAGAAACTCAATTTTCATGTAGTCAGATGGCAATACACTCCTAAGTTAAGAATTAGACTTTGATATTGTGGACACTCCTTCTTTCCCAATTAGTCTCTTATGTGTGGACTTCTGAAACTCTACTTTGCTGATTTCTCTTTTCTATAATCTTACTCACTTTGGCAAGCCTCTATTTCTCTGCATTTCCCATAAATAACAGTGTGTCTCAAATTTTTTTCTGGCCCAACGCCTTTCATTCTATAGACTTTTACTGAGTAGTCTCAGCATTTTCCAAGGACTCAACTATTCCCTATGCTGATGACTCTCACATGTTTATGTCCATGATTTAGTCAACCACCTCTTGTACGTTCTCTTGAATATTAAGTACAGGAACTGCAAACTTAAGATACCAAAAAGCTGAGTTCATCTTTCCCTGAAAACCCATTCTTTCTCATTTACCTAAGTCACATTTTATTCCCTCTCTCTCATCCCCACATTCAATCAATTGCTGAGGTTTATCAGCTCCATCTCCTAAGAACATAAGGATCCATTTGTTCACATCTCTTTGTCCTCACCGTCTAGAGCACCATGATCTCATCCTTAGAGCCTTGCTTATAACTGCCTCATTCTGCTTATTCTCACTCTTATATTCTCACCCTTCTCAAATATAGACACAGCTTATATTCTCATGGGGTTTATAATACAGTAGGGAAGACAGACATCAAATAATCATACAAAATTATATATTAGTACATAAACTGTGATAAATGTTAGAAATGAAAATGCTGAACACTATGAATGCATGTTACTGGAGAATTAATTTAGTTCAGGAAGGTCCATTTAAGATCTGAAGGGTGACTAGGTATGTCCCAGTTGCATTCCAGGTAGAAGGAAAAAGGTGTGAATTGGTAAAACCATTTTTCTGCCAAGAAGCTGAGAGGTGACCATGGTGGTTGGGGGTCCAGACAGAGATGGGAAAAAAGATACAAGATGAAGATGCAGAGGTTGGCAGGAGTCACATCATTTATGACCATGTTATAGTTTCAGGTCTTTATCCTAATAATCACAGTAAGGCTTAAAGTGCTTAATACAAAAGTAGCACTAGGAAATATATCATGAGCAGACAGGATTGAATATATGCAATTATTTCTAAAAATATTAAGCAATAGATTTCTTTTTATGTTTTCCATTCTGGAATTGTATTGTTTATTTTTCAACTATTTTGAATCCAAGCCAACCATAGGAGAATTAGACAAAGCATGTGGAAAAAGTCCTTCATGAAAATATTTATTGAACAAATATGTTAATAAATACCAATTTAGTACTTTCCAAAAATCCTGGGTCTGTAAAAAACACTGGCACTGAGGATTTTTTTTTTTAATGAGCAAAAACGGACAGAATTGCTGCTACTGTTGAGCTCAAATCTGAAAGGAAGAAGGGAAAAATTCTTGTGTACTCATGAACTCTTACGACAAGTGTCCATGACCAAAGCTAACTGACATGCTAGACAATCTTATCTGGAAAGAATAGGTAACCCAGATATAGTATCAGGAATGACTTAATATCACTTGTTTTTTAAAAAGATCAGTTTGACCACATTGCCCTATGATTCAAGCATTTTCGAAGCATTTTGTGGGGGAGATTATCAATTATTAGGCCACTTTGTGTTAGCATATTGATCAGAAAACTAACATAATCCATCACCTTTGTCTTACAATTTGATCCTAATATTGTGGTCCTACATGAACAGTCCTGTCTGGCCGTGGTGGAGGTAACAGGGGTTAGAAAGAGATATATCACTTCATGCTTTCCCCGAATATAATCTGAATTTCGTGCCAGTAGTATTTATTTTAAAGCAAAAAGACAGATAATCTCTTAGAGTATAATCCCTATTTATATTGAGACAATAACAAAACCTTGAGGATATTAATGTGAAATATAAATATTTTTTTAAAAGCACAAAGGGGAGTCAAATAAATGGTGATGGAAGGAGGCCTGACTTTGGGTGGTGAGCACACAATGCAATATACAAATGATGTATTGTAGAACTGTACACTTGAAACCTATAAAATATTTTTAACCAATATCACCCCAATAAATTTAATAAAAAATTTTAAAAAGTCGATAACAAAGATATGATTTGGGGTAGAAAACAGCTAGATACACAGTGACTTATACCAAATAATATTTATGAACATTAAAAAAATACCAAAAAAAATTAACAGTATTTTGGATTTAAGTACAAAGTACATTTTATAGATAGGATATAGATCTTTCTGTGGACAGGAAGGATACACTTAAAAAATAAAAAAAGCAAAGATAAACCTCTAGCCCTAGTGGATATTGGAGAATAATATGACTTGTGGAGGTAAAAGGTGTTTTTATTTTAAACATTTATAATTTAGGAGATTCAACCTTGTCACAATTACATAATTATATTTCAGGGCCACAAACCACGTGGACTGAATGTTGTATTTCCTAATACAACAGTACTTTTTCTACTAATAATAGTCCTCCAATTTTTCATTTATCAAGTGCTTACTATACATTAGGAACTTTAGATATTAATTTTAATCCCTATAACAACAGTACAAAGTAGATTTACAATGCTGTGCTGTAGTTGAAGTCATCACAGATACAAGAGATGCACTGGAATTTGAATACACAACCACATGATTTTTCAAGAGCATGTTTGTTGAACTTTCGGTAAAAGCCTGTGAGTGAAAAAATTGCTGCTAAAGCAGAAGCAGACTTTTCATACAACGTTTCCACTTTATGCAAGGCCGCCGCTACATACACTCACTGGAATGACTTGTGCCTTCGTGACAGACTGCAAAAAACGGCCCAGTTCTTCACCTCCCCTGAATCCATAACTTTTCCAAATGTTTTTGCAGTGCTCTCTCACTGTAAACAAGGGAATGCACCCTGCCCCTTGACACTCAACCATGAGTCTGATGCATGCTGAGGTTTTTCGCAGACTTGCTCTTGGGGTGTGCTTATTCTTGTACTCCTGATACCAGCCTGCCAAGAGCCCCAGCTCATCTGGGGAAGATGAAAGAGGACACATGGGGCAGAGCTGAGTCACCTCAGTTGCTCCAGCTGACAGCCAGCCAATCCCAGACACATGAGTGAACACAGTCAAGGCCAGCCAAGCTGCCTAGCTAACCACCAACAGACCAAGGATATGTGAGCAATAAATTCAGCGCTGTGTGTCACTGAGGTTTTGGAGTTGTTTTCAATGCAGCATTATTGTGGTAATCAATAACTAAAACATCTAAAGTCGATTGGTGTATAAGGCAGGTGACAAACTTAGAAACCCTCAGTAGCACCATTCCTAACTTTAGCTCTTTATACATATGATTTCCTTAAAGGTGTATCTCCTAGAATCATGGCTTTAGATCCCCAGCACAAAATTCTCTGAATTCCAGACTTAAGTGTCTCACTGTACAACACTAACTTAAGATGTTCAAATCAGAACTCTTGGCCCACCCCACCTGCCCACAAAACCACTCGGTTTTATGCATTTCAGTAAATGGCACCATTGTTGACCTGTTTACTCAGGACAATACTCCACAAATCACTTTCAGTTCCTTTTATTCACAACCTGTGCTCAACTCATCAGTAAGCCTTGCTGGCTCTTTCAGGTGTTCTCTACATTCACCCCTCTTCTATGCTACCTTCCTTCCCTAAGTGGCTGCACTACATTCTAACTGGTATTCTACTCTTGCATTGATACAATTAATTATTCTCACCACAAATACAGCAATCTTTCCTAAACTGTAAATTAGATAACATTACTGTTCAAAGTCTTTTATGTTCAATGTCGTTAGCATGGCCTATGTGACATTATATGATCTCTTCCCCAATCCCCATCCACCTTTTTATCTCCACTTCCACATCACTTACTGAACCTGCCTGCTCGGTTACTAGGTGCTAGGATGCTGGCTTCTTGCTGTATGTCAAGTGTATGCATATCAGATTTGTTCCCACTTCAAGGTATTCGCATTTGCAATTTCCTCTTCCTAGAAAGAACTGCACGCAAGTGTTTTTCTGACTTGCTTACTTCAGTCAAGTTTCTACTCAAATGCCCCTACTTAATATAACTGTCCCCTGATGACCTTAATTAAAATAACAACCCATACCACATACCCACTTTCTCTATTACTTTCAATTTCATTGCTTTGATATATACACATACACACACACACATATATACACACATATATGTGTGTGTATATATGTGTGTATATATATATATATATATTCATGAAATCAGGAATTTTGCCTTGTTCAATACTGTAACTCCAAACCCTACAATAGTGTATCTCTCAATACAGTTACTCAGTAAATAATAGCTGAATCAATGAGTGGTAACTATTACAGAAATTGCCCCAGTAGATGCTCTCCATAGCCAGCGTTTATGTTCAAGAATTATCTGTGTTTTGGTTCATCATAATGAACTAGTCTACCTCTTTTCTACCACAGTAATTAGAATCAATCCAAGGGATAAATAACAAATGAAAATTAAAAACAAACAATTAAATCTACTGGCCTCCAGGTTAACTCTATCTTCATGTTAGGGGCATTGAAGATTAGAGTAGGCTGTCATAGGGCACAAATCCACATACAATAAAAAAACCCACATACAAGACAAAAAAAATCAAGGCTGTAGCTCTGCAGTGTTTGAAGGTTTCCATGGGAACAATATGATTCTGTGTTCTGTTTAAAAGCTAAAATATGTAGTGGCAAGAAAGCATTGCTGTAAAATACCACATGACAATAATTCAAAAGATGAAAGCATATAAAAACTACTGATCAGAGAAGAATGTTAACTAGTAAATCAACAACACATTATTAAAAACAGATGAAATATAATTGGCCACATCTGGTCACCCTATAACAAGACAAGAGTCATTGTGTTCTTTAAGACAGCTACACAATCATACCTGCACCATGATTACCCCATGAAGAGAGTGACTGATATGTCAAGAGCCTTACAGAAATGAAAATTTTCCTTTATTAATACTTTCTATAACATCAAATTAGCTATTAAGAAAATGGCTTAACAGTGAGAACAGGTACCTAAAATAAAACCACCCTAATGTATTAGCACCATCACACTTGCTTAAAAGTAGAACAGACTTTAGAAATTATAGACTCTATTGCTTCTCAGCCTTTTGGCTAAGTGTAGTATCTGTTTTTATCAGAAATTATAGACTCTAGGCTATAGAGGTTTAGGGGCCAGGTAACAATTCAAATGAAATAAAATCATTTGAACCTCACAGAGTTACTTCATCTTCTTAGGATTTCAAAAGAGAAAGAAAAACAGCTTAGTCTTTTTCTAGGTCACTATGTGATTTGAAAAAGAAAATGATAACCTATATACCTACAAAAGAACTTTGTAAAAAAATTGTTTTCTGTAAGTTACTACAATTTTCAAGACTTCTAGTAAGGATCAAAAAAGATGCAGAGAGCCACAAAAATGCTATTATAAATCTTCTTTTTGGCCAGTACATCTACTGACCCACAAAAGTTTTACAACCTTTCTGAGACTCACCAAAATTTCAGAATCAAAATATTGTTGATAGTAGAAAATAAAAGATATTTTTAAAATTTTCTTTGACTTAACAACAAATAGATTTTTCTATCACTCCTGGGGTAAGTAAATTGATGCTCATTTGCATGGTGGGGTTAAATAAAAGTAGTTGATAATCACTAACCACTATCCTCAGTATACCACTAGCTTTTTCTATGCATCTGCTTCACCCTCTTCTTGAATTCTTTTTTCCTTCACTCTAGGCAACATGGTGGGCAATGGCAACTGCCAGCTCCTGAGATTCACAGGTTGTAGTTTAGTTATTCATGGATATTAAATTAATCTTATCTTAAGTGTAGCTCCAAATTCTGAAGGAGGGACTACAGGGTTTAGTACGAAACGCTGAAATTGCTACTTTGTCTGCAGAATGGAGAAAAATAATTTAAGGAAGAGGGTTGGCCCTACCCTCAGATTTTATCTAGATTTTGACCAGTTCTTACCAACTTCCTTGTCATTTCCATTAGGATTATAGCAATAACCTCCTAACTGGTCTTCATGCCTCCACAAGTGTCCTTCTATGCATTGTCTCAGCCAGTGATCAAATAAATTAGACCAAGCCAGGTCTGTTTTCTAAACTCTCCATTGGCTTTCCATCTGACACTGCATTAAAGTTAAATTCTTACAATTGCCTATAAAATCCAAGGAAAGCCTCCCCAATAGTGGTCACCATCTCTCCCCTCCCTCACCCCATTCCTACTATCTGGTCTTCTGACTTCACTTCTTTCGGCTGCTCTGTTCCCACAACGCTGCTCCAACCAGCGTTTGAGTTGTCCCTGCTATTTCTCAAATTTGCCAAATACTCTCCCACTTCAGGGTGTTGGCACTTGCTGACCCTTTATCTGGGATGCTACCCCCTCAGGGAGCCTCCTAGCTGCCTCCTACAATGATGCTTTCTCTAACCATTCTATTTACAAGTTCAATGCATCTGTGACAGGTGAACTTTTCAGGTGTTTCCCCTGATCCCCACCCCCTCGCGTTCACAATCTTGTATAATCCCGTCCCCTTGAATGTGGGAGAGACTTGTGATTTGCTTCTAACACATAGAGCATGGAAATGATGATAGGATATCGCTGTCATGATTATACTACATAACATAAAACACTGTCTTGCCAGCAACTCATTCTAGAATCTTTCTATTATTGACTTTGAAGAAGCTAGCTGTCACAAACCCTACAACACACAATGAAATTAATTCTGCCAAGAACATGAGTAAGCTTGGGGGTAGATTCTTCTCCTTTTGAGCCTCCAGATGAACATGGAGCTTTGATAGACACCTCAGTTGCAACCCTGAGACACTGAAGCAGAGAACTGAATTAAGCCATGCCTGTAATTGTGACTCACAAAATCCATAATAAATGTATGTTGTTTTAAACCACAAAGTTTGTGTTACACAGTGTAGAAAATGAGTATTGCCTTACCACTATTCTAGGAACTCCATATTCCCACATTCTGTTACATTTTCCCTCTATAGTCTTATCACCATCTTATGTAACATGGAATAAAAACTTACTAACAAGCTCATAGAAGATTTATCTATTAAAAGTTTCCTTATAACTATGTATCTTGTAGACATCAGCAATTGCAGTTTCTGCTTAATCAAGGAATGACCCTGACCAGAAACTGGGTGAGCATCAGCAACTCATATCAGAGCCAGCAGAAACACAGTCTGCCTGTCCTGTTCCCAAATATCAGCAGTGGGACTACAGATGGAGCAATGAAACTACATGATGACACTTGCAGGAGAAGACATTGAAAAACCCAAGAGCAGAGCTGAGAAGCTGCACATTGCCAGAAATTCCTTAGTTCCCCTCTTCCACGTTCCCCTGTGTAAACTAGCCAGGATGCTTGAGATGCTAAGATGGGCTTTGAGACAAGAGTCCCCCATCCAGGTTGCCAGCACCTGAATAAAATCACTTTCCTTTACATCAGCACCTGCCTCTCCAGTATTGGCTTTTGAAGGGGTGGGCAGCTGGACCTGCATTCAGTTACAGTTTTGGGAGACCCAGATGAGACCAAGCAGAAATCCTCCAGTAAGTCCGTGGACTTGGAGGGGGCTCTTCAGGCTCCCTGTGGGCTGACTGACCCTGTGAGAGAACTTGGTATTCCCTGGCAGCTGCTGAGTGATTTTACTCGGGGACTGACCTTTGCTCTCTTCTGGTACTGGTCGCCTGCTATGCCCAGCTGGAAAACAGGTTACTGGGGTCTGATGAATCCAAACTGGGAAAAATCCCCGGTGTGCACAACCAGGAGGCCCCAGCCCCACCACCTGTATTCTTTGAACCGTCCGGGATTCCATAGGAATCAATAGGTGCCACACGGTGGTAGGCATGCCTCAGTAACTAAAAAATCCCAGTTCCCTGGTGTGAGATTTGGAGTGAGCTTTTGGTGTTATGGTTTATGGATTTCTGGGTTTTGAATACTTGTTCTCATTGAAAGCTCTTCTCTGTCTGTTCTCTTTAGGAGCTATAAGAGAGCTCTGATCTGTCTCAAGTGAAACTTTGGCTACAGTTGTTCTCTGCTTGTTTTCTTATCTTTTAAGGACTTGGTTTGCTCTTTGACATTTTGTTTACACAGGAGATCCTTTTTTTTTTTTGTCATCTGGGTATTGTGCCATTTAAAACTTGTGAAGACCATTCTTGCTAATGTCTCAGTCCTTCCTTTTAGAAGTGAGTTTAGAAATAAGTTTGAGAGTATTCATTTGTTTGAGGATTGTCTTGACTTTAGATACTTTTGTTTCTGTTTTGAACTAGGCAGCTTAATCTCGATTCCATCAGACAGTCCACTACATTCTGTTTTAGCTGAACGGTCAACTTGCAGTTATAAGTCAATGACTAATTAGAATTGTTTTGCCAAAGGCCTGGTAAATGGAATAAGATCTCTTATTTGCAAATTTTCATGTTGTTACATCATAAGGATTCTACTCAGAAAGGATTTGAATTGATAGTTCTAAAAGGGGTAAAAGATCTTACTCCCCTCCTGGATCATAAACTCAGAAAGAAGAAAAAATGAGGAAATAATCTTTTACACCCTCTGAATTCTCCTCCTGGAGGTGTAGGAGCGGTGATAGTCCCAGGAACAATGGGAAAATTAACATCATCATCAAATCCTGTAGAAACAGCAGGAACGGCTGCCGCACCAATGTGAAGGAAAAAGGAACAAACTAGCCAAAACTGTTATCTCTCCTACCTCTTCTCCAGCCTCCTTAAAGCTGACAAGGACAAATAAAAAAAACAAATCTTGTCTTCTCTACAATTACTAATAACACTGTTTATGTGTATGATAAAGATATAAGAACTATCTCAAATGTTTTTTCAGTATCATGTGGTCTGGAAAAATATTGATATTAAAGCTGGTTTAAATTTAATTGATATCTTTTAAAATTATTAACATAAAATATATATTTGTTTTGCCTGGTTTGCAGGAATAAGTTCATGTTATTTATTATTGTTACAAATTTGTCAAGAAAATTGTTTGCATAAAAGTTGACTTTAAAATCTCACAAAGTTGCCAAGTACTAATAAATAGATGTAACTAAAACAAAGAGTTTTTAATAAAATTTTTCAGTAATAATTATAAATATACCTAAACATAGTTTGCCAAAGTCTTGGGTGAGTTGGAACTTTAGTGATTTTCTTTGTTAAATGATGAAAATTATTAAATGTTTAGAGATTTTGAAATAACAGGATACTAAAATATTAATAGATCCGAGTTTGCCTACTTGGGCTTCTTATTGCAGAGAAGCTAGAAAATGAATATGACTCTGTTTATGACTATATCTTGTACTTTATTTGAAGTATGTCTCTCAAAAATGTGAATGTGTTTGCTAATGGAAAAAAAACCATTTCTAAAAGTTATGAAATGTACTTATAAAAGTCTCAACTTCGAAATGCTAATTACTTACTTTTAGTTGTTACTAAAAATAAAGATTTCTAAGAATTAAAAATTCTAATTAGGTTGGAAAAATTGTGTGGTTTGGTAATAGAAGGTATACAGTGAGAAAACACTTTGAAAAAAAGACAAAAATAATTCGTTCTAAAGCTGGTTATTTCTGAATGAATTTATAAAAAGAAAACTAAAAGGGACTGTGTAAACTGAAGAATTTGATGAAAGATTATGTAAGTCACGTAGGGTTTATGTACATTGCATAGTCTGTGTGAATTGAAGAAGGTTTGTAAGGAGAAATCTTGAGTAAATTACACAGTTAAGCTGACTAATGAATTTAATTAGGTAAATGAATCTAAATATCAAAAGTAAGCTAATACAGAAGTTGTTTGGTCCTTTTCAGTCAGTTAAAAAGGAAAAAGTTTTTCTTGTAATGCCTAGACAGCAAATATCTTTTTAAGAAATAATTATGTTTTATATTGTGTTAATCAGGTACTTTATTATTTAAAAATCCATTTTTTAGACATTTATTTTTTGTTCATTCTATTACAGTTGTCCCTATTTTTTCCTTTATCCCCCCCACCCAGCCTTACTAAAATAACATGTCTTACTAAAATATATATAAAAATAAATAAATGAAGGTTGTACTTGTTTTTTCCTGTGTTCAATACATATTTTTTATCATTTGCTATTCCATCAGGGCTTACTAAAGTTTCTGCCTGATAAAATGTGCTCGGTAATTGAGAAAAAGAAAGGGACAGGGGAAGGAGGTGAGGGAAGAGAGATGAGATTGCCATTCGGCCCAAATATTAGGAGAGTCATTTATTCCCTTTAATTCTCATTTCCTGTTATAGAAAGCAAATAAGGAGATCAGGAATTGCCCTTTGGATTCTCTAACTTCTCACATTGTCCTCATGATAAAGTGCCACAGATTTTATGGGCGAGGATAATATTATGTATTTCATTTTATTGTCAGAATATATGCTGGGTGATGCAGCCTCAAATTTCGGATTCAGAAAAATATGACCATTGTACTTCCTCACAGTCAAGGAATTATATTTACCAAGTAATATATCTTAGCTGTCTGTAGAACCCACAAGCCTATGCATTTCAGGATGTGATGAAATCCCTCCTGTATTGAACCCAAAGTGCCGGATTCCTGTGAGCAGTGACAGGCAAGCTGAAATCACTTGAGCTTAAAGAAGCAGTCAGAAGTGCTTAAAAGCATGCTACCAGTGCTGGAGGAAAATGTAGCTAATGGAGGAAAAAATGCTTGCTTTCAATACAGTTTCTGAAAGAGGCTAAATTAAAATGTCAGATGAAATGACAGATCCAAACTTCTCCTTGGATAAAAAATAACACATAGCAACTGTTCGTTATTAGCCATTCTCTTTTTCATTGTCCTTTATATCGATCTGCTGAAACAGACACTAAAGGCAGCCTGATCCTCTTTAAAAGTATCTTCAGTTCTCTGCACAACAGGAATTTCTATAGAAACGATTAGCTGTTCTTACACAATAAGCTTTGTTGCTGTGTTAGTGTTTTTATTTCTAAACACTAACTAACATAGTGGCCATAGTGAATATTCAAGCTCACAACTGAAAAAAATGCCTTATGCAAATTGGAAAAATTGAATTTGAGGAATTAGTTTATAGGTTTTTCATATGCTTTCTGGTCTGACATTAATTACAAATATTATAAGAAGTAGAAATTGTTGTCTAGCAAGTGCTTAGATAATTGGATCCAGGAGCTAAATTGCTTATGTTTAAAACCTAGCTCCACTATTGTTAAGACTCTGCACATGTCATGAAACTACTCTGAGCCTCGGTGTCCCTGGCTTTAAGATAAGAATGAAAATCAAAGCACCTAATTAGTAGGGTCATGGGGAAGGTTAAATAAATTTTAGTTTTGGGAAAAGTACTAAGTAGACGTTTAGTACAAAGTACTAAGTAGATGTAAGTTGGTATTCTTTTATTCTCTTATATATCTACAGTGACAAACAAACGTATACATAACACACATAAAGACACATCTATACATACTATATATACATAGTATGTATGTATATATATATGTGTGTAAATATGATTAAAACCTATATTATTTTGGAAAGATAGGTCAGTAATCTTTTATAATTCTCCTAAAGGAGTAAGACCCAGTGGCAAAATACAAACCTGCCCAAAGGGATGGGCAGTCCTAACTGGTTCAGTCTAGTGAAGCCACCCTCATTATTCAATCCCCCCTAATGAAACCTGGACACACATCAATGCAGTGACTTTCCTGTGGCCTTATTATACATGACGGACAAACACAGATTGATCGTTGAGTGGTATGATTGCTACAACCAGTGCCTGGGTCCCATCCTTGGTTCCACAACTTAGTAGATGCACAACCTTGAATAAGTCATTTATCTGCCAGTGCTTCGGTTTGCTCATCCATAAAATAGAGATAATTAAAATTCCTGCCCCAGCTGGTGTGGCTCAGTGGATTGAGCATTGGCCTGTGAACCAAGGGGTCACTGGTTCGGTTCCCTACCCGGGACACATGCCTGTGTTGCAGGCCAGGCCCCCAGTGGAGTGCGCATGAGAGGCAACCACATGTTGATGTTTCTCTCCCTCTCTTTCTCCCTCCCTTCCCCTCTGTCTAAAAATAAAATAAATAAAATATAAAATAAAATAAAATAAAATTCCTCCTCGTAGGACTATCGTAAGAATTAAAAGATTACATCAAATAAATAACGTATATACTTGATGTATAACAAGAGCAAAGTCATTATTTTTTAAATAAGTACTACTTAACTTATCGCAATATGTGGCTTTCTGCTTATTGCTAATTTGTACATTGGATGACTGATAATACCACCTGTCAATAAACCTATAATATTAACAAATATTAACAACATATACAGCCTCCAATAGCCTTAAAAATAGAGTGACAGTTAAGCAATTTCCAATTTCTATACTAAGGTAAAAAAACAAGTGTCCAACCAGCCAAAGTGGCTCTTAATTCCATTTTCACAGCAAATGGTTTTTATTTTTTAATTATATTTTATTGATTACACTATTACAGTTATTTTATTTTTCCCCCCTTTTCCCCCATCCACCCAGCACCCCCCAGTCCCCCAGGCATCCCTACACCATTGTTCATGACCATGGGTCATGCCTAGGCTCTTTGACTACTGCATTTCCTATACTGTATTGTACATCCTCACGACTATTCTGTTACAACAATTTATACTTCTTAACCCCCTCACCTCTTCACCCATTCCCCCATAACCACCCCCCATTTGATAACCATCAAAATACTCTCAATATCTATGATTCTGTCTCTGTTCTTCTTGTTTGCTTAGTTTGTTTTTTAGATTCAATTGTTGACAGATATGTATTCATTGCCATTTTATTGTTCACAGTTTTGATCTCCATCTTTTCTTAAGTAAGTCCCATTAGCATTTCAAATAATAATGGTTTAGTGATGATGAACTTCTTTAGTTGTTTCTTGTCTGGGAAGTTCTTTATCTGCCTTTCAACTCTAAATGATGTCTTTGCTGGGTAGAACAATCTTGGCTATAGGTCCTTGTTTTTCACAACTTTGAATATTTCTTGCCAATCCCTTCT
The DNA here is from genome assembly GCA_004026545.1 of Mormoops blainvillei. Classification (NCBI taxonomy): domain Eukaryota; kingdom Metazoa; phylum Chordata; class Mammalia; order Chiroptera; family Mormoopidae; genus Mormoops; species Mormoops blainvillei. The sequence goes on from PVJD01000344.1 coordinate 76,257, forward strand.
AACCTGCAAAGTTTGTTTTGAGAAATGAACTGATAGTCTTATGGGAATTCTGCTATAGGTAACTAACTGCTTTCCTTTTCCTGCATTTAAGATCCTCTCTTTATCTTTAATCATTAGCATTTTAATTATGATGTGTCTTAGAGTGGGCCTCTTTGCATCCATCTTGTTTGGGATTCTCTGTGCTTCCTGGACTTGCATGTCTATTTCCTTCATCAAATTAAGCAAGTTTTCTTTCATTATGTTTTCAAATAGATTTCCAATTTCTTTTTCTTTATCTTCTCCTTCTGGCAACCCTATAATGCAAGTGTTGGACCACTTGAAGTTGACCCAGGGGCTACTTACACTATCCTCATTTTTTTGGATCCTTTTTTCTTACCATTGTTCTGACTGGTTTTTTTTTGTTTGTTTGTTTGTTTGTTTGTTGTTTTTTGGTTTTTGGGTGTTTTTTTTTTTGCTTCCTTATGTTTCAAATCATTGATCTGATTCAGCAAATGGTTTTTAAATAAGCCACAAAATGTAATTTGCTGGTATTGTGCCCCATCAGTAGCAAAGCCATGCATAGCAAATTGAAATCTTATCAAAATTATACAGTTTACAGAGGGTAGTGAGGTAAACAAGAATAGTTACCAATGGGTAAAATAAAATCAGAAAGAACACTAATGGAACCAATTCTGCAGACTTCTTTTCTCCCTCACAGCCCCCTCCCCAGTACCCCAACAGGAGGTTTATCCTGGTCTAAGAACAGCACAGAAGATGAACATTTTGCTACAGCTTCTTGTTGCCAAGGATTTTTTTCTTGATGATAGAATAAAGATGAGCAATGCATTGATTTGTCTTACTTACAGAATAGGAAGGGTTTTAATGAAGCCACAACCTTTATGAGGAAAAAGAAAAATAAGTCAACGTCATGATTTAGGTCAGCAAAATATAAGCTATCAGGAATGATATAGGTCCTTAAAGTGTGCTGACTGCCTTGCACATGGACTTTAAGAGCCATGCATAAAATCTACATCTAGTACTAACATTAGTCCTTTAGGTCCTGGTTTATGATTAGTTTGTCTCTAAATAAGTTCTCCATGATCAGGGAGATGTGGGCAGGTTGAACAGGATAAGAAAGCCAAGTGTTTACAATATTTGTCATAAATTAGCAGGATACAATCAGAGAACTTTTCTTTTCTAATGACTTTTTTAAAAAAATATTTTATTTATTTTATTTTTAGATACAGGGGCAGGGAGAAAGAGGGGGGAAAAAACATCAATGTGTGGTTACCTCTTCCACGACCTCTACTGGGGACCTGGCCCATAACCCAGGCTTGTGCCCTGGCTAGGGAATCAGACTGGCAGCCCTTTGTTTCACAGGCCTACGCTCAATCCACTGAGCTACACCAGCTGGGGAGAGAGCTTTTTAAATATGTTTTTTAAATACATTTGGAAGAGTGACAGAGTGTTTTATTGTTAACAGAAAATCATATTTATCCCTTAAAAGAAACATTGCTCCATGGTGTTTAAGCACTCATGTATGTTTAAAATGACTATTTTTGCTAAGTAAATTGAAGCCTGTGTTAAGCAGTAACTAATTGAGACAATGAAATGTTTTCAGTCAGCTTGTGATTATTTTGTGCGGTTCTGTGTCCATTATTTCCCTCTTGGCAGATACTTCATAATAAAACTGATGAAAAAGTAGGCCAGTAACAAACTAAACATTTTAATGTTTTTAAATTTCATAAGAGTATCAAAAAATTTTCCTGTGAGAAAATGTTGCTAAGATAACCTATATTCAAAAGAGCAGTAATACACCTAATTTCCTATAGTAATACTTTCCTCAAGACCATTTTGTTAAGACTAGAAAATGATTACCAGCCTGACAAATATTTTCACTGGAAGAGAATTTTTTAGAGGCCAGACTGATGGTAACTTTCAGAGAAACCAGGGAGAACTAGTGTTGCTGGGGTAACTTTCTCCTCTGGCTCTCATTTCTGCCTGGTCACAACCTGCAGAAGGACGTTTGGCTGCTCACTGAAAAACCCCGGGAGAAGCAACTGTGGTCGACAAGAAGTCTAACTGCGGCAAACAGCTCTGATAGGCACTGGTTATGCTTTCAGCGAGTTCACACCCACGACTGGCGATCACAGTCTTATTAGGGATCGTATTGTTGATTTTAAATCCTAACATTAACCAGTTATCATACATTTATTGTAGCCCTTTAGGGTTTCAGACTTATGGTAAGAATATAGTGACTTATCTGGCTCACAGATCTTAGAATATTTATAATCTCATAATATCTAACAGGATCCCATGAGGATTATATATATTTTTCTAAAGCTGACTCAAAAATACATATCTTAACAATGACTTTTAAACTCCATATTATAATATATCCCCAACCTGCTTTCTGATTTCCTATCTTTCAATCACTGAAACAACCCATATGCATATACTTAACAGAAAGGGAAGTTTTTGGTCTTTGATTTCCATACTCATCAGTTCCCTCTGACATCCAAAGCCTATCTCACATAAAACCAAGTCCTAGTAGCCAATCATACAGACCTCTCAGGGCTTCCAACTGTGCACTCTAGAGATTTCAAGTTACTTATTAGGGTAAGAATCTGAAATTATGTTTATTTCTTCCCTCTCTTCCTGTCTCTGTGTCAAAGCTATCAAAAGTATATTTTTCAATTACAGTTTACATTCAATATTATTTTGTATTAGTTTCAGGTATAGCATAATGGTTAAATAATCAAATACTTTACAAAGTGTTTCCCCCTATATTTCTAGTGCCCACCTGGCATCATACACAGTTATTACAATATTATTGACTATATTCCCTATGCTGTACTTTACATTCCTGTGATTATTTTGTAACTACCAATTCGTGCTTCTCAGTCTCTTTGTCTTTTTACCCAGGTCTCTAATCCCTCCCATCTGGCAACCATCAATCTGCTCTCCGAAACTGAGTCTGTTTCTCTTTTGTTTGTTTATTTTTTTCTTTAGATTCCACATGTAAGTGAAATCATATGGTATATGTCTTTCCCTGGCTTATTTCACTTAACATAAGATACTCTAGGTCCATCCATGCTGTTGCAAATTTTAAGATTTAATTCTTTTTAATGGCTAAGTAATATTTCATTGTGTATAGTTACCACAACCTTTTTATCCACTTGTCTAAGGATGGGATCTTAGGTTGCTTCCATACGTTAGCTATTATAAATAATGTTAACTCTTCACAATATCATATATACTTTCCATTTCCTCTCCATTTCCAACTGGACAATCCTTAAGGCCCAAGTGTGTGTTACCAGAGCTACTATTTGGTCTTCTTGTCTCAAAGTTTTCCTTGTAGTCTCATTCCACCCTCTATGCACTGATGCCAGAATAATCCTTCTAGTCTATCACATTCAATATCCCACTTTGCTATTAAAATACAAATGTAACTTCATCCCCATCATTTTAAAATCTGTTTGCTTGGTTTGGAAACCCACTATTATCTTTCCTTACCTTTGACACCATACACAGACACGCATACATCATCCTTTCCCAGTGTTCCCCTATTATATGTTCTATCTCATCTTAGATCTGTTTTTACTTCAAACCCACACTTATTTGCATACTTATATCTCCATGTCTTTTCTCTTTTTGTTTCATCTATTCTCTTCTCTAAGCTTTCTATTTAAGCATTCTTCTAATCTTTCTCCTTAACCATTCTATTTTTTCTGCTTAACCATTCTTCTTGTTCTTCTCCTTCTTTAATACCCAATTCCCCTTGTGAAAACTTTTTCTTACTCCTTCAGGCCACACCATTCTCCACTTTTTCTGTAGCACAAATTAGCAACACATAGGTTAGCATTTAATTATTCTCTGTTTCATTGGATTAAATGTATTTTCTTTAGCTTGGTTGAAAGATCCTAAACTCATTCATTTAGGCATTCAACACTTGATGTCAAGCACTTTTTAGGTATTCAGTTGTGAAGACATCAGCTTCTGAAAGAATAATAGCTAAAATAGCCTAGACAAGGCATGCCACCCTCCACTGGTACCTATGTTGTAGGCATTGCTAGTTGATCTTACTTAGCACCCTTTCTTTCTAAGTTTGAAGATGGCTTCAGAATCTCAAATCAGTCAGTATCAATAAAATAGATTGAGCAGCACGTTGAAATCTATTTGATTTGCCTGACCTATAATTTAAATGAGAATGAGTGTGTGTATGTATAAAAATCTGTCTCTCTTCAGTTCTCTAAAGTGAGAGAACAGAGCCTTATTTTTGAATTGTATTTCCAATATAATACCAGGAGAATTTCAATAGAGATGTGTGGATAATTTATTAAAATTTAAAACAAATTTTTGTTAATATTAGGCCCCACAAACATTGTCTACAACCAACTATTATTTACTCATACAGAGAAGAAATAAGGACCAACAGTCTCACACTGACTTATCTCTTCAACCACACTCAGAAGTACAGGGCAATGTAATTAGCATCAGTATCTTCAGACACAAAGAAAAGCAATTCTTATGTATGCATACATGTTGACTGGGTATCTTTTATAATTTTCCACAATGCCTAGTTCAATAAAATGCACCTACAGTAGAGAAACCTAAGTGTTTCTTTTCATAATACATCTTGGTGAATACTATAAATGTTGTAGACCCAAAATCAGAATGACAAAAAAACCCCAAACAACCAGAAAATGTTATTTCAGTTCCATCAATTAGTAGTGGAAATTGCTAGTTCAATTCCCAAACATCAACCTTATAAAAGTGGTTTGTAAATATATACGAGTTTCAATCAAAGATAAAACTGAAAGCAAGCATGAAGGAGAAAAAGTAAATTGGCTGTGGAGTAGGAGAAACAAATGACTAATTGGCAACCATATTTCAGAGACATTCTAGTACACAAATTCAAGGTTCTATTTTAGCATGGTTATAATAATTAGTAGGTGGTTGTGAAGAAAATATAAACTAAAAGAACTACTATATAGATATGTCCTTTTCCATTAATATTTTCCATGATTTAAATGAGAGATGTTTCTTCTCATTTAAAAAAGGTTAGTAAGATGAAGCATATGCTTAACTGGATTTAGTTTTACAAGCTGTTCTATGAGCCTTGAAGGAAAACTAATGTTCATTATTTACAAGCCTTTTGGTGGTTCTCTGACTTCTCATCAGTATGAGGAGACAGTGATGCTCTGACTCTTAGGAGAATTGACCTCAACCATCTAGAGTGGACACCCAAGTGAAAAAGGATATAGCTGCCTTCTTTAGCTTTTATTTCAATTGGATGGGACTGCCTTGTCTTCCAGATATTTTCTACAATTTCTAATTTTGATGGCTGGCAAAGACCTAGATGTAGTCCCTCTCAGAACAAGAGCTCTGTTGTTTTTATCTGGATATATGATGAACTCAGGGCTTTATTATAAATTTCACTTGATACATGTATGCCCACATAGTTTCAGGAAAGTGCTTTGGACTCAGTAGGAGTTTAACATAAATCTATGGAAGGTGAAGGTGAATAGTGTCTCCTTATCACCTCACTTCAATATTAAGACATAAAAATATCATATAAAATTCAGCTTTATGTTCAAAATAAATATTATAATGTGATTAATCCACAATAATTGGGCCTCCTCCTTGAACCACACAGATAACAAATCCGTTATATCTTGTAATATTTCCAAGAAATATTTATTTGTCACAAGTATATAGATAAATAAATTTAAATTTTTATTTGAACTTATCTTCCTTTCCATCTTGGTATCTTAGTGCTACCAAAGAGGTAGAATGAAAGTGCAGAAGAATCTTAAAAGTTACAATCAGAGGCAATTTTAATATCTTAATTGTTTTTCCCTTACTGTGATACAAACTGACCTACTTTGAAGCATTTGAATAGCAAATTCTCTTGCAGTGATGGCCCAGAGGCTGTGTGAGATGAAGTGATGGAGCCACACCCTAACTAAAGTCACATCCTAACTGCCTATTGACCTAGAGCTTCCCCAGTTCCAGTTCAGCCTCTCTGTCATCTTTTCTTGGAGTCCTTTTAAGATGAGGGGAAGATAATTCTATAAGGAAACAGAAGGGATTGGAGGTTACAAACAGAACAGTGAAGAAAATTAATATTTTTGAGCTTTTTCAGCATTTTGATATTTGGAGACAAAAAAGTTAGTTGGAATTTTTACTTTCAATGAAAAAATGCTTAGCAACTTGGATTAAAACGGCAAGACCAATGGAACCTGCCTGAGCTCACCAGTCACATCTTAGGTAACCAAGGCTTGGGAGAAATGATGGTGGAACTCTGAATTCCATGTAAAAGGAAGAATTTGACTGCACAAGGGAAAGTGCACTTCTAAAAAGTGTTTACCAATTTAAAAGTTCAAATGTTATTTCACGGTTCGGGGGGATATATTTTGAAAGATGTCCTTAAATTATCAGTCATTATAGAAAGGTGTCAAATTCAAAATTTCTGGATCACTATCTTGTTTCTGTCCTTTACTAATTGTATAACCCTTGGACAAACCACTCAAATAACTTCCAAGTTGATTTTATAGGTCCAGGTAAAGATAGAATGAGACAAATTGTGAGAAAACACTTGGAAAATATGGAAGCTATATGGAAGTATATGGCTAGATTTACATCATTATAAGGGTAATTGCAAGCTTCACCAAAGGGCAAACATTTGACTCTAACTTTAACTATGATATCATAATCTGTGATTTTGAAGATGGTCTTAAAGATAGGTATATGAAAGAAAAAGAAAGCATGACTACTATTCTGCAACAAAATCCATCAGTAATATTTTGAGTCCAGCCTTTTGACATTTTCAAATTGAGACCAGTTCTGATCTCACAATAATCCAAAGAAGATGAATAGCTTATATTTATAAGCAGTCAATAAGAATATGACAGAGATTCCCTTGTACTTTGAAAAGCAATACAACATAGTACAAGGTATGTCCAGAAAGTATCCAGCCATATACTATAATAAATAGAAATATTTATTGAAGAGGACACAAGATACAAAGAAGGTCATACACAGGACAGTGATGCCTCAGTCCTCTTCAAAGTTATGACCTCCTTGAGGAAACCTGGTTCACTGATAGTGATTCAAAACAAGTCATTAGCAACTGCAGCACGGTATTCCTTCTGCTCAGGCAGCAAAAGCTGCAGAACAAATTTTACCACAACATGTTTCATCTCAAGATCCTGCTTCAAAATCTTGAGCACAGTAGTTTTTGGAATCCCCAGATCAGCTTCTAGTTCTCACACTGTCAGTCACAAATCTTTGTTGATTGCAGCCCATAAACATTCAACATTCTCAGGTGTTCTGTTTGTTGCAGGTCTTCTAGAATATGGATCGCTTTTAATAGATTCTCAACCATCTTTGAAGCATTTGTGCCACACTTTTATTTGCACTGTACTCATTGCATCATCCCCAAAAGCCTTCTGAATCATCTGAATACTTTCTGTAGAGGAATGTTCAAGCTTAACACAAAATTTGATGTGGATTCATTGCTCTTCTCGCTCAGTCATTTCAAATGCACAGACACACAGTACACATATTCATTCATCAGCATCTACCTACTGACTAGTACAGTAAAATTGTCATTGTTTATACATGCACATTCCAGTCCACTCTCCTTGGCTGCCAGGTTACATCAATGTCACGCAAACCATTCTTGTTATGTTAACAATAGCTGGACTTTTTCTGGACAGACCTTGTATGTCATAAGAGCTCTTATTTGCAAACAACATCATATTCTTGTGTAAATCATTTCTGTTCACATACACCCCACTGGCTTTACCTTACGTGCATTTCAAAATGAGGATGAATCTGGCTAAATCAGAAAAGTCAATGAGACTAATAAGAACATCTCTGTCAAATACTGTTGCCCCATATACTAGACTCCTCTGAACACAAGGACAGGAAGAAAAAAGGAAACAATGATTGGTATGCAGAGAGGAGAGAGGAAGAAACTTTCTATTTATCCCAAAGATGTTTCCTCAAACTAGGCTAACACTTTTTTTAGTTAGCTTTACCAGTGGGGAACTATAAAAAGACTGTAGAACTCTACTTTTGTTCTCAGTGTTATTGCATGTTTGAGTTTGCTAAAAACTCATTGGAAACCTTGCTCAACTGGAGCTCAAAATGCAAGTCTGGACTCAGGGAAAATCATTAGTCCCTGGCTTTGTAGCCCTTTGAACCTCTGCATATCCCATTTTGCTCTGTCCCTAGCATGTTCATGGCTCTGCAGATTTTTTCAAAAATCTAACGTTTCTTATTAATATGGTAATGAGTTATGTTACCATTCTAACATTAATTTATATTTTTAAAAGAGCCTTAATAAATGGTAAATAAAGGTTTAAAAGCAAATCTGCAGATAATATGACTCCTGATAACAATATGTATAGGAATCTTCTTTTCCTAAATCAAATACAGATGAAAATAATACCCATTCATGTAGATGATTTAGTTGCAACAAATGGTCAAATTAGAGTCCAATGTTGGTGTTCAGAGACTGTTAAATGCTGTTGAATTACCTCTTGATGCCAAGATGACTACAGTGAGTATTCATTATGAAATACAGAGAGCTGAACAAAAACAATGATGGGCAATGACAATAAATTTAGCACCATATCAAGTATGCATGCAACATCACATTTCTTCATTTATTTTATTTGATTGATTGGAGAGAGAGAGAAAAAATATATATCATTTTGTTGTTCCACTTATTCATGCATTCATTTGTTGTTTCTTGTATTTGCCCTGACTGGGGATCAAACCCACAACCTTGGCATGTCGGAGCTATCTATCAAACTGAGCTACACAGATAAAGCTTCATTTCTTCATTTTTAATAAATTAAATGTCACTAAACCAGAAAAATTAATATCAGCATTATTACCCTTGCAAACTTTTCCCCACTTCTCCTCCAGTCTCAGGAGCCCCTAGAGACTCATCAGTTCATGTGAGCTTTCAACCTTCATAAAACACATAAATATAAGAGGTTTGCCAACATGCTTGGCCATGCTTGGTCATGACAATGAAGGAAAAATATGGGATGTCTAACTACAAATTAAAATCTCAATATGTTTTACGCATCAACATATTAAGTGTTCTCTTTCCCCAACAACATGGATTACTTACCAACTTGATTACTTACTTTTCTCTTTTTATAGCTGAAAACTGTACCTCTAGCCCTTCATAGTGATTAGAAATACATGTAGTCTTTCTTAACTGGCACTATCATCCTTAGACTCACACAAGAGTCCCTGCCCAGGACCTCACACTTTATCACAAACATGCAAAATTAAATGATTACAGAATACATAGTCATAGCACTAGCATCCAATGTTCAGGCTGGCATAGTCAGACCCAGAGCCCTAAAATTGCTTCTTTGGTTCACACCAGGCAGGCCCAGAGAAGTACCCTGGGTTCTTGAACAAAACATACCTGTCTTAAAACTGTGAAGATTTGGAATTGTCCTACTGTCAACACTGAAAATACACATGGAAAGAATTTGAATATTAGAAGGACTCAGGTAAGAGAAAAAACCTTGCCAGATTCCTCCTCTTACAGGGCACAAATCAAATAGGCTATTTCATAATAAAGCATCATTTCCCAGTACTCAGAGCACCAACTTCTTCCTCTCATTTGTATTCCAAATCACAATTCCACAGACATCTGTGAATTAACATTCTTTGCAACAGTTAATGCAAGATGGCCTAGAAACATCTTCAATATTAATGTGTGTGTGTGTGTGTGTGTGTGTGTATATATATATATATATATATATATAATCTCACATGATTTGATGGAAGCCTGTCAGTGATTCCTTAATGGTCAATGATAAGGAAAAATGGAATTTCATTTAGTACTGTTTTGATAAGAATGTTTTAAAATTTTCAAAATTATTTTAACAATTTACATTTATTTAAATAAAATTATAATTGATATTCATTAATTATAAATGATATTTTACTTTTAACAGAAAATTTTATATTTCTGAGAAAATATTTACTTAAAAATACATGAAAATCATCATGTTCTTTACATTTTCATATATTATCTTCAAAGTTTAATGTACTTTGAATAAAATTTCATTTTGTCTTTTGATCTTTCATATCATCACTGTCAAAAGAATATAATTATCTAAAAGTATCTAGTATAAAGCCATAATCAGGTATGACAAAACAAATATAAAATAAGTACATGAAAATTTATAAATCATAGGTGTCTGTTTATTACTCACTTAAACATTGTGGTTTCATTAACAGAATCTCTAGAGAAGTACAATGTAAATTAAAATCAATCAGAATTTATATTTTGCCTACCTTCTATCTTATAAAAATATAGCTTTTCATATGTTTATTTTCATCTTTTTAGGATAGTATATTGTTCAATAAGAAGGTAAAACATATTTTATTTAACACTTTGGTTGTTTAATATACAAGGTCTGTCCAGAAGGTATCCAACCATGCAATATGAAAAACAGAATCATTTATTGAAGAAGATACAAGATACAAAGAACATTGTACATAGGACAATGATCTCTCAGTCCCCTTCAAAGTAGGCACCTTTGGACCTCACAGTTCTCTCAATTGCTATCAGCTGCCCCATCGTATTTTCCTGAATCTCATCAACGGTCTGAAATCTCTTCCCTTTTAAAGGTGATTTCAGTTTTTGGAAAAGCTAGAAGTCACAGGTGTGCCAAATCTGGGCTATAGGGGGGCTGAGTCACCTGAGTGATTTGATGTTTCTCCAGAAAACTCTGCATGAGATGGGATGCATGAGTGGGTGCGTTGTCGTAATGAAGCTGTCAATCACCAGTTGCCTGTAGTTGTGGCTTTCTGAATGATCTGAATCGTTTTTGCAGAGGAATGTTCAAGCTAAATGCAAAATTTGATGCAGATTCATTGCTCTACTCGCTCAGTCATTTTGAATGTGATGGCCACACAGTACACATGCTCACTCAGTGGCATCTACTGCCCCTCCCCGCTAACTAGTACAGTGAAGTTGTCATTGTTCACACATGCACATTCCAATCCACTCTCCTTGGCTGCCAGGTTACATCAATGTCACGCAAACCATTCTTGTTATATTAACAATGGTTGGACTTATTCCAGACACAGACCTCGTCATAAAGCTTTCAAACATTTAAACTTCTTATATGTCACCCCTATTTGTACTCTGGTCCTAGGCCTCTCAAATATTAGGAGCAGACCTATAAACTGTAATATTAAAAGAAATCTGAACAAATCCATTCTCCTGATGTTGACCTTTAAAAACAGTCAGCAAACCTATACACGATTGATGTTGGCCTCTAAAGGTGAACTATTGGTATTATAGGTAAATGTTCAGGCACATGGTCCCATTTCTTTCCTGCTTCATTTAAATTCCACCCTTCTTCTCCTGTTAACTCTTGGTTTTCTAACCCCAACCTAATTCTCCTCCTCTAGCCTATAAGTTTGTGCATTCTTCATTGGGCTTGGCCTTTAGTTTTTTGTAGTGTAAGCCCTGACATTTGTTTTTTTTGTTGTTGGGTTTTTTGTCTGTTTGGATAATTCAAGTGCCTGGCTTAAGCTTTGATTGAAGAGGTATCTGCTACAAAGATATGTCACTCCAAATCTGGCTATCTCGAAAAAACACATTGCTGGTCACAGGACTAGTTAGAGAGCCTGCCCCAGAATTCCATCTTGAGGCTCCTTTGTTCTAGAGATCTCAGTTCATTTCCGTAACTGATCAATTGGTCTGCTTATTATTTCTTTTCTTGAGCTTTAAATTCCTTCTCATATTTTAAATTCACCAATGCAGAGCGACCCTGTGAAACCCTCAGCTCCCATTCTGACCCCAATAATAGCAGAACCCCAGGCCCCTATTCTCTCTTTCTCTACCTGTGACCTAACTGTGTGCTCCCAAGCATGCCATAACATTTCTCAAAGTTTCTTGGTAGTTTTTATCTTTTCTTCTTTTTTTAAATTAAAATATCATTATTATACACTAGTATATTCATTTCAGGGGCACAACATAGTTATTCAACATTTATAGACCCTCACTACTCAGGCCATCAGGGAAGCTGGCAACTGAAAGGACGAATCAGAGTCAAATCAAAACTGTTTTATGCTGGTCTCAGCCTGTTGATACTGGAGATTGTAACTGAACTGGTCCTGTCAGTGTCTTTCAGTCATACTAAGAACTACAAGGGCCAGTCCAGCCACAACGTTCGTTGTTAAAGAGAAAACCACTGGCCCCAAATTGTGTCACTTGTATGAAAACCCAGGATGCCAAACATAAATTTAATACTGATCCATTGTTTCAACCATTCCCAGAAACATAATCTTAACCAGTCTGAAAGTTTCGGGTCAAGCATCAGTAAGATAAACTGTCACATGGACCCTCTCCATACCTACCCCCAGTAAGGAAGAGGCCATCTACATAATCTTTGGGGGCTCCCTTTCCCCCAGAGATTATGTCCTGCTCTAAAAATGATCCTTGATTTTCTTTTGTAAATAGCTTCTTTGTTCCACCCTTTTTCCAAAAAATGTTCATTTTGTGCAACCTCTTGGAATTCCCTTCTAGATGTGGTGTTGCCCGATTCATGAAGCACTTATGAAAGCTAATTAGATCTTCAAATTTATTAGTCTGAATTTTTTTAAGTGTGTATTTAAAAATCTACATATACAAAGTACTAACAAAAATTTTAAATATGTCAACTACACTTAGGAAAGTGTAGGCCTCCCTGTGGAATCTCTTGTCTCTGAAATTGAAATGCCAAATACTGTCATGTATGTTTTTGTTACCTGTCTTATTAACTTTAATGTTTGATTACTCAGTGAAAGAGCACTGAATAATTCAGCACAAATAAGTATCAGCATCTAAAATTTCATGTCTTGCATATATTATCTGTCACCTCAGCACTGCTTTTCTGTACTTTAGAGAAATAACAAATAGCTCAATTACCAAAATATACATGAGAAAAACAAGATAGCAACTAAATACCACATTTTTGGTGAACACATCATTTTGGCTCTTCCAGATATAATCCCTGAACTATAGCATTCAAATTACTTCTGTGTGCAGGCTTGGTCAGAGTTAGTGTCATTCTGGTACCAGAAGCTCCTGGCTATACACTCCCTGAACTTCCTCCCATCATGCAACCAAAAGTGCTCCAAGGTCATCTAATGAAATGATATTAAATAGAGTTCTAATCTTGAGCCAGGGATGAAAAACATGAAGGATAGTTTAAGGAAAGACCTGATATCCAGCAGTTGAGTACCAGCATGGCCCTACTGGGTTTTCAGCTAGAGACCATCCTGATGGTTTGGTGCTTTTGCTCCACACAGATAGGTGTAGTTTGGAAATCACCCACCCTGGTTTAGAGATAATTAACTGCAGGGACAGTGATGCATGCTGCCAGACTCCCCCAGTGCTTAGTGTGTTTTTCCTGCCTCTTTGTCTCTAGAGCTCCCTGGATCTGTCTACCTTGGCCTTATCATACATATCTTATCACCTAGGTTTCCACTTGTCCTGTGCCATTTTGCCTGAGACAGATTTGGTTTCCTTTGCTTACAACTAATATCTCTGAGCTATACTACTATAATACAATGCCTCAGAGAAATATATTTATAGAAAATTTTATAATAAATAAGTAAAGTTGCTTCACATTCAAGGGTAGTCTAGAATAACCACAAAATTTATATAAAAAATAATCCCCCAAAACTGATCTTAACAAATAATAATGAAATACACTCATTTGGAGTGTTTCAGGTGCTCTTACATCTATTACTTGCTTTGATAATGACAACAAACAGGTGAGACCAGAAGGATAGAACATGGTATCCCACTTTTATACATAGACAAAATGGGATAGAAAACCAGAGTCTAAAAGGCTTGTTCTGATTCAAAGATAATAAAAAAGAGGCCCCAGCCTAGAATCTACCTCCAGACTGGGTGGCTGACAGATCTTGAAGAGGAAAAACAATAGGTTCAGTTTCCTACATGCAACCTGGAAAGGCATTGGCAACGTCATCACCAACTATCTTTATTAGATGTGGAAGCAAGGTAAGCAGTCTCCCTATGTACTGAATCATTTTCTAATGGTTCCGAGTTTCTGTTCCACTGGCACGGCACCAAAAAGCATCCAGCAGTCACCTGCAATGATGTACCCATTACCTGGATAGAGTTACTGTATCATCTGCTAGAGAATTTCAAACATCAGGCATTTTATATGTATACCTGTGTAGCTGGAAACTTGTTTTCAAATGAAGCTTCAAGAAGAATCTCAATATGGAAAACACTTAAGACCCCTCTGTAACCCAGGGCTCACCAGAAAAGAACTTAAACACTATTGATGTAACCCTCTCCTTGTTTTACAAGTGATGTTATCCCGGCACAGACAATTATATGATTTCTTTTCAAGCCTAACGCCATGTAGGAATTTTGTGGAAGCCCTGGAGCCCTGACTCCCAGAAAAGTGTTTCTTTTTTCCAAATTCATGGAAATACCTATATTTCCACTCCATTTTCCAAAACTCTCCACCAAAGGAAAATGCTGTTTGGTGTCTGAAAGGTGAATACAATCTGCCAGAGCAGTGACACTGAGCTCTATCTTCCCCGCCTGACTTGTGTGCTTCCTGAGGGTGGGGCCTATGCTCTCAAACATGTCACATAACTTGTCTGCCAAACGAGACTACTTCTAAGAGTGAAGGCCTACCCCCTGTACCCCAAAAGGGACCACAGGGTCCTTAGACCCTCTGTAGGGCCCACCATGGGGTGTCTGCTGAGAAATGAGGGCCTGAAACAATCCCCAACCACTAGAAGGGGTGGAGCCATGACTAAAGGAATTTGGGGGGCAAGGTGTGTCCCAGAGTGAAGTTGCGCATGCTGGTTTATGGGACTTTGTCCGAAAACTTAGCCTAGGGCACCAAGAGGAAGGGGCAGTAACCCAGAAAGTCAGCTTCTCTACTGAAGTCCCCTGGGTAACCCCAGCCTACATTCCAGGTCTGTTTCCTCATCTTTAATTGTGAGTAAAGCTATTCCTACCCCTCCAGGCTTGAAACAGCCAAAGGATCTTCCCAACATGCAGCTGTGACACCTCCCAAAATATAACAATGTTAATTTATAATTACCCCTGGAGAGCAAACCAGGGAAAGAAGAGTATGTAAGTATCCTATCCACGGTGTCTAGTGTTGTTTTATATAAAAGGTATTACCCTTAAAAAAGGTATTTCACATTCAATAGTCTTCATCTTGCCTTTAGTTATTCAAAATGTCAAAATCGATTCTTCACCAGTTAGAGACCTAGACAGTCTCACCCCCCAAGAAGCGATTCAGGCACACTCTGGGCAAAATGCTATTTCCTGCCTGATCTGCTTGGAGGCACACACCTGGACACACATGAGGAGAGGCTAGAAAGTGAGGAGATTTCATTCTGAAATAAAACTAGTAAATAATCTGAAATAAAATTAGTGAGTAAAAAAAATTAAATGAATGCCCGACGAGTTGTTTTCTTGAGAAGTTTCAGTGTTGGAGTCCTGGTTACTCCTAACCACAGCAGTTTCCACTCTGGCCTCACTCACTGGCAGTCATTCTGGAGGTGGCCAAAGGCCAGTATCAGGCTCTTACTCAGCCTTTACCAGTGCAGTTTTGTAGGATACTTTTATAGGATGTCCTTGTCCCCCCCATCACCTGTCTATTCTCCTTAGTTACAAGACAGTCAACTTTCTGACTGGCTAACTCTGGGCCTCGGGTTTGAAATAGTCACCTATGACCACCTGAGTGATTCGGGTTCCCACACTTGCATTTGACATCAGTCACTCCAGCTCTACCTAACACCATACAATTTTCAGTTTAAGAGAAAGGAGTGATTGTTCACCTGGTCAGTGTATGCTTTCTCGATTCCAATATTCCTTGTATTGCAAGTTTGGTAATGATATTGCAGAGATGGGAGAGAGCCTTACAGAGAATGCTGCTAGATTTTCATCTCCTTCACCATTTCTTGGCCATGTATAAAACTTATGATCAGAAAATGACCATTAGGCTGTGTACGAGGACATTTATAAACTGGCACTTAACATTGACAAATTTTGTACACTTTTGTGTTTGTTTATTATATTTCACAATAAAGGAAGAAAGACTTAAAAGCTAAAGTATGATGAAATTAATTTTCTATTAGCAAACATTTCCATTCTTTTAAAACTTTTCATTTCTGCCTTTTATATTTCTTATGCTTGAAAGATTCCTAACTGGAATCCAAATAGCTTTGGGTTCCCAGTCAATGGGGACTTCTGTTCATGGAACACGTACTACTGGCTCACCCAGATGGGAGCAGCTGTGCCCAGCTGCTGGGTGTGACACCCAGTCCCATCCATTGGAAGCCTGGCCAGAGAACCAGACAGCTGTGGACCTCATCCACAAGCTCTGCTCTGGGAGCCGAGCCAGCAGTTCTGCCCAACTGCTGAGAAGAGCCTCTAACCCTATGTCACCAAGGAGTCTAAACATTGTTTCTGGATGGTTCAGAGCCCAACCTACCATACCACCAAGCTGAACAGCCCAGCTCACAAGCCCTTCTAGTCTACTGCCCTGACCAATAGCAGCACACAGCCTGAAACCATGCCCAGGTATGGACCCCAGCCAGCAACCCACCCATTGCAGTGCACAGTTTCCAGGCCCACTCATTGACCTCCAGCAGGACACAGCCAGAGACCAACTGCATTTTTTATAGAAATAGAAAAAACAATACTAAAATTAATATGGAGGCACAAAAGAGCTTGAGTAGCCAAAACAATCCTGAGAAAGAAAAACAAAGCTGAAAGCATCACATTTACTCATTTTAAGCTACAACACAAAGTTATAGTAATCAAAACAGTATGGTATTGGCATAAAAAGAGACTCATAGATCAATGGAACAGACTTTACATCCCAGATATAAACCGATGGACATGTGGTCAATTAACATTTTACAATGGACCCAAGACTACTCAACGGGAAAAAAAGTCTAAAAGCCTAAAATACTCAACGGGGAAAAAAAGTTCAAATAAAATATGAAAAGTGAAAAGTCAAAAGTCAAATAAAATATGAAAATTGTGAAAAGTGAATATTCAAATGCAAAAGAATAAAACTGAGCCCCTATCTTACACCATACACTGAAATCACCTCAAAATGGATTACAGATTTAAATGTAAGACTTAAATTCATAAAACTTCTAAAAGAAACCATAGGAAAAAAGGCTTCTTGACATTGGTCTTGGTAGTGATTTCTTGGATATGACAGATCTTCCCACAGCAAAAGAAATTATCAACAGAATGCAACGGTAACCTACAGAATGAGAGAAAATATTTGCAAACCACATATCCATTAAGGTGTTAATATGTAAAATATATAAGGAACTCATACAACTCAGTATCAAAAATAATAATAATAATAACCCAATTAAAATAGACAAAGGACCTGAATAGTCAATTTCCAAGAAAGATATTTAAATGGCTAACAGGAACATAAACAGGTGCTTAACATGACTTATCAAGGAAATGCAAATCAAAGCCACAATGAGATATCACCTCACACCTGTACAATGACTGCCATCAAAAAGAAAAGAGATAAGACATGGGAGGATGTGGTAAAAAGGGAACCCTCTTGCACTGTTGGTGAGATTGTAAAATGGTGCAGCCACTGTGAAAAACAATATGGAGGGTCCTCAAAAATTTAAAAATAGAGCTGCTATATAATCCAAAAATTCCACTTCTGGGTATATATCTCTAAAAACAAAATCACTCTCTTGAATAGATATCTGCACCTCTATGTTCATTGAAGCATTATTTACAATAACCAAGACGCAGAAACAGCCAGTGTGTCCGCTGATGGTTGAACAGACAAAGAAAATGTGTATGATGGGGAATTAGATAAGAAAATTAGGAAAATTAGTAAATGGTCAGGAAAATGGAGTACAACTCAACCCAAAATGAGAGGAGAGTGAAGAAGTAAAGTGGTAAAAGAGGGTGCAGGTAAGAAGACTATGGTACTTGGTTCCAAAGATGGCCATCTTCCTGTTCACATCATGTTTCTCCTTTTATCTATGTCTCTGTGTTTAGGTATCCTCTCCTTATAAACCAGTCATGTTGGATTAGAGCTCACCCTAACAATTGCATGTTAACTTGATTATCTCTGTAAAGACCCTTTCTCCACATAAGATCACATTCTGCTGCACTGGAGGTTAGGACACAGTCCAACCCATAACAACTATTGCATTTACATTCCTATCATTGTACTTCTATTGTATTACAAGAGTTTACCTGTCTTCCTTCATAATTAGACTTCAGGACAACTTTGACACACAGCCGTCACTCAGTAAATGTCAAGGGTTTATGTGAATGTATTCTCAAAAAAAAGATTATAGATCCTAAGACCCAGTTTCAGCCTTCTCCATAGTGCTTCTGAAAAGTGAGCAGACAGCCATCTGCTTCAAACCTCCACCCAAGTTTAAGCACCCTTTCTCTGGGTTTTTCCTACCTTTCACCATATTGTAGTGAATTTGTGAATGAGTGCATCTCAGGTACTTATTAACACTGCAAAAAAAAAAAGGGGGGGGCCTGATTTTATATTCATCTTCCTACTCCCAGTATCTAGTGCCATGCCAAGAGCATTGTAAATTTTTGACGTTTACTGAGCTAACCAAAAAAACAGAACTATGATCCAGACCAAAGAAGAAACAAAAAACATTTCCACATGGACATCTTAGGAATGGCTCTACCCTTCGTGACTACAGGACACATGGGCTTTCCACTGTTGCCCATTTATTAAAAACTGAGGTCAGTGTAACCTCCAGATTGCAGCTGCCTCCTACACTGTGTCCCATGAGAAGTGAAAACCAAATTACATTCAAAGTAAAGTGAAAGTCCTTCAAGGTCTTGTCCCTGTTGTCAGTTTCCAAGAAAGGAAAAAGTGTCACGTTTCATTGTCTCTCTATTACAACAACAATAAGAAATAATTCCCTTATTTGAGAAGTGATATTCAGAGCCAAAGGCTGCATTTTGTGGGAAGACACATTTTTTTAAGAGAGTTTTGCAGCACAAGAGAGTGCTGCAATCCAGCCTTAATTCCATTTGGGCGCTCTCTTAATTCCTAGTCCAGATGTCCTACTAGGAGGGATGAGAGTGAGGGTATCTTCTTGCTGTTGACACTTTTTTCCTTGGAAATTCAGCAAATACCATAGCCATGTGTAGTTTGTCCTCACCTCCAGAGAGATGGGCTAAAAGAAATGCTTCACCTGGTACAAATTATATAAAGGACATTAATTATACTAGGAGAATTCATGTGCCACAATTAAAGGAAATGTTATATTTCAATTAATACCATCCACTCTCCTAAAGATATATTTTCATTTTAGACTCCTTTTATGGAGGCTGCATTCTTGGGAGAGTCAATGAACACAGAGATAATAGTATGGATATGTGCCAGGCAGTGAAATCTTACTTGAAATATCAGAAACAGTGCACTTTGTAGAAGCTGAAATAGCTTGGCCATTTCCTCCCACCCCCATGTTGAATGGATTAAAAGTGCTGAGTCCTAGGCAATCTTTCAATTTGTTATGAAATAATAGACTTTGGTTTTCCTTTTTTGTTTTCAGTAAAATTTACCTACTATTACATTAAAGTTATTCCCTTCAAATTCCTATTGTTCCATTCTTGATTTTATGCTGTGGTATCTCCTTCTATGTGAATCTGTAATTTAAAAATAAATATTTCTTTACAATATATTGATAGTCCTCATGGAGACAGTCCTGTCAAGTCTTGCCTGAACTTTGAATTTGGCTCTCCAGCAGGTCCCCAGAGATTTTGCCACAAGATATTTTCTATAGATATGTCTCTGCAATTTAGGACTGAGTTTATGCATATTTCTATTTATATTTGAGGCAACCACTAACTTGGTAATATGTTTATTCATCTTATTTCAAAAAATTAGAGCTTAATTGGTAGGAAGAGATTGGTTCTGTTTGGGTATATTTGGTAACATAGACCCTTAGGAGTGATCATTAGGCCTTAACTGGGAAAAGGAATTGGTCTTCCTGCTTTTACCTAGAACTGTTTCTGCTTATCCTGAGGGTGGTAGTAGAGCTGTGCTTAGGCATAAAGCTGACCTGGATTTCACAGGATCATGTGCGGGTTAGATGACAAATGGGAGGCTGTTGCTGGGGAGAGAACACAACATGTGCTAACTAAATCAGAGTTGATGTAGGTTGGGGTTGGGGTTGGGGGTGGGGAATGAGAGGAAATTCTATTTGTGCATCTCTCTCTCCTTTTAGGATTAGCTACTCTCTGTGTTTCCAATTATAGCATTATTACTTTTACCTCTTGTTCACCCAGACCTATTTCTTTCTTTCCCTCCCTGTCTTATTAAACTTCAACCATGCTTTTCATTCTAACTACTCCATTATGTTCCCTCTCTAGCAACAAAATAATGTTTTCTCAGTTTGTCTTGAATAAATTGATAAGTGATTCAGTTAAAAAGAAATCTAAGACCATAAAAAAAATATTTCACCAAATATCAAGGGTTCAAGGTGATAGGAGTATGGTGGTCTAAGTCAGGGCAGAAGGCCACAGAAAAAGTCTGACCAGGATCCCAAGAACTGAAATGCCTGGTATCATGTATGCCCCCAGGGTGACTTGTGCAGAATTCTACTTCATGGGAATCAACAGGAACTCCTAAAATATGCCAAGTTATGCAACATCCTCAAAATAATGTAGCATCTGTTGCTCAATAATTATTTGTCAACTATAAATAAATAGGAAATCAGTCTTTGTTCTTCAGGGAAAGTAATATATAGTGTGGGTCCTTTATGTAGTTCAAGAATGGGTAAGAAGAATCATAATTTAAAATTCTTTTCATGATACAAAAATAAGTCTTACCATTTCCCCTAATTCCTTGACTGTACCTCGAGTACCATTTTAAATGCTTACTGTGTGTTTGTAGTAATATATCAGATAACCCCAAAAAATATGAATTCACAATTTTATTGCTATTCATTTTAAATTAATTCCACTCTAAGCCAAGAGACTAGAACAACATGAATAAAACTGTTTATTGCTAATGTTAAGGCCAAAGTACTTCTGTCTGCTATTCCACTGGCTTGATAGATGTCTTTGTCTTTCCAATCAGTGGTTCTGATCCTGGAGCACACCGAGAGCTACTGAGACAGCTGCCCTTCCTTGAGCCAGGAAGGTTTGGGAGTGGCTCATTTTCAACCCCATTGAAACCATTTGCTCACTTGCTACATATTCTCCCTTTTAGAAGCTCAGAATGCAGAAGTCTCACTCTGGGCAGCCTAAGAGGAGCCAAGTCAACCACTGAGATGTTACCTGGCTCAGAGTGAGTACCCATGATATAGGGGCATCGGGTCTCAAAGATAAGCAGAACTGGGCTTCCTATCACCTCTTCTGAGAGGTGATTTCACATTCTGTTTGCTGGACTTTTGGCTCTGCATTTGTCTCTGAGCTGTCCTGGAAGTGCGTGGAATGTTTGTGAAATGCCTGATACATTTGTAACTTGCATTTGCCAACTCTATTTGGAAATCAATGCAGAAAGAGAGGGAAAAAAAGTAAAGGCAACTATTATGTTGCCCAATGTGTAATTACTATTTCCCATAGTTCATTCTTTTCCTTGGCAGTGACTATTTTGACACCAAGTAATGTGATGTATTTATGAGAAAATAAGAACCATCTTTGCTCTGGGGCTTATTTGCTAGGGTATGTGCAACCAATGATTCCTCTCATTGTCAAGCTTTTGCCACTGTTTGCTATTCCCCAAAAACTCAGGATGTTACAGTTTCTTTGTATGACATGGTCTAGAGTTTCCGTAGGGGCCAGAAAATGTGCCACTATTGCTAACACCCTCCATACCTGGCTCCATACTGTGGTCTGAAGTCATCCCTCTCACTTCCAGTTATTCCCTAACTTATGTTATCTCTTCTCCTTTAGTTATTGCCCTCATCCAAATTCTTTCTAACTTCGATACCCAGATCAATTATTTTCTATTCTTATAACCATTGCCTTAGACTTCTGTTTACATTAACTCCTCTCTGAATTTATGTGTCTATGTGATTGCTGTGTCACCATTTACATGGCAAATCACTTGAAAGTGATGAGCATCTCATATGTTTGGTGTATTCCCCTGATGCCCTGCACCGCCCTGAGCACAATGTAGACTCACACATAGTCACATAGTGCTTATAAGCCACATATATGCATGTTGTGCATAAACCCCCCACTTACCGTTACCCTCTGCTGAGCACTGTGTTGATGAGGAAAGAACACCTCTTCTCCTCCTAATGGACATCCATGATCCAAGATAAACATAATAATAAAATAACTATTACATTTGTCATTATTATTTCAGGTATTGTGTGCCTGTTATATGAGCTAAGCTCCATGTATTCATACCATATTTTGCCATATATAATGCACACCCATGTTTTTGGCCCAAACTTTCGGGAAAAAAGTCTTTTGTTTTAATTTCTTAATTAAATTTTAAATTTATTTATATTTAGATACTTGGTTTTTGTATTATAAAGGCTATTATTTTGCATTTTGCATGCAGATATCATTATCCCTTTCTAGAGTTACACATTTAATGCATAAGCATAAATAAAAAAATTTTAAATATTTATATAGATGTGGAATTACCACTAACCATGTATAATGAGCATCCTTATTTTTCCCTCAAAAATTTGGGCAAAAAACTGTGCATTATACACAGCAAAATATAGTACATCATCTCATTTGATCCTTATGACATTCTAGCAATAGTTATATTGGCATTGCCATTTTAGAGAAGACACTGAGGCTCAGAGAACTTAAATGACTTTCCTAAGGCCGTAGAGACAGTAAATGATAAAGCTAAACTGGATCCAGGTTATGTTGTTTCTCTTAAACCAACCATAGGAATGTGTTTTTTTATTTTTCCTTGTATTGTGATGATGTGTTTTAGGGAGTGGGAGTGAGGGTCCCACCAGCCATTCTCCTTCCCTCTCACCCCAGGTACCTGCAGCTCCAGGCAGACCCCAGGCTGCCCCCAGGGCTCCTCTACAGTGCTCACAAAGGGCCTTCCCATTCTTAGGGGAAACCTATCCTTTCTTGTATTCTCTGACTCATTATCTCTCCTCCCACTCTCAGTGCCTCCATGAAAACAGACTTTGTCTCTCACTCACTGCTATGGAGTCAAGGCTTCCCACAGTGCCCAGCAGAATATGCAACCAGGAGACACTTATTGGATTAATCAATGAAATTAGCATATATCAAAGCAAGTATTCTTAAGGAGGATTATGAAAACTGATAATTACTGAACTAACTATATGCCAGGTATTCCAATAAGATTTTGCACACATTAATTTAATATTGAGAAGACCTTCCAATACCTATTCTGTAGATGAAGAAACTGAGGAATCAATATTTTATGTAGTTTACCTAGTCAAGCAGATCATCAGTTTTGGATTTAGGATATTAAACTAGAACAGGTCCATGGGACGCTAAACATAATAATAAAACTGCTAAGAAAAGTTATTCAGAAATGCAATTCTCCAACAAAATTGCTCTTGCTACTGCCACTAAGGCAAGCTGAGAAAAGTGTTCCATTTGGGATCACATTATGTTATGTACTTTTGTATAGATCAAACTGTATTATATAATTTGTTTATGTGTGTCTTTGGCATTCTTAATTGAAATTAGTGGGTTGAAAAACAAAGTTATGTAAAAAAATAGAAACAAAATAAAACTATAGAATTAAAAATCAATTTGGGTTAAGGTCAGAACAACTGGGTATTTTATACCTGAAAAAATAGAAAAATGGATTTGATTATCATGTGAATGACATAGCTCCATGATGATTAGAATAGCAAAAATAAATACTACCCGGCTCCACAGCCCAATGATTTTTATCTTATGTTAATTTCTGTCATGTGAATTTGATGAGCAACAGCATCTTATTCTCTCTGTTCCTCCAATTTTATCTTACACAGTGCTGTCCAGGTTAAATAAAATATTGTTTGTCACAGGTGTAATTGAATTAGCTCTCCATTTTGCCATCCTGCATTGGGTGCTCATTCCCCCTCAGACTTAACTGAGAAGTACTAGCATCTTTGTCTTAGGAAAATATGCCCTGTGAGTTAGTACTCTGAGTTCTGGAAATACAGAGTGCAAGCTGAGTGGTTCATTGAGTCAGGTCAGAGATTGAGAGGCCCCAGATGGCAGCAGGATGCAGATCTGTTGCTAAGAGACAGTATTGATCCTTCCTAGCCTCTTGGCCCATGACCTCGTCTACTTTCCAGGGATTGATTGCTATCACTTACAGTATCAGGTAGATAGAATCTTTTTCTTGTCTTCCAAATTTATAACGTTAAAAAATCTAATCATTTAAGCTTAAAATGGTTCTTTGAACTTTTTTAACATCTGTAGCAGCCTATCACTAGGAATACTTGCTCATTTAGTGTGCCCAAGTTCAAATATGGTTAAGTAGACATTTCTGACTTTGTATAAGTACAAGATGATTATAAAAATATGTTTCTTTATTATAACAAAAGTCAGTTTGCTTTAACAATCAGAACCAATCTGTTTTGTGTCTGCCTTGCTCCCCTTTGTCTTAGGCACAAAGGTCCAACTAGAATACCTCAAGGTGCTTCTGCTTCAAACACTAACACATTCTAGCTAGAGAAAATATCAGAAGACTTCATCGAACCTCAGTGCTTTGATGTCCAGTCCCTAATGGTCAGGTTGGACAGTGTAGTCAATAACTCAATAGCCAGTCCAGTGGCAACACTTTCTCCCCCCACCTCATGGTCTCAGTGGAGGGATTCACTGAATTAGAATGCTGCTCTTGCCAATGATGATGGAATCCTACACACAGTCAGGTTTTCTTATTATAGCTCTCAGTGATTAAATGGCTGGTATTCATAGAGTTTTGTCTAATATGTTAGGGTAGATAAAAATAATCAGATGGAGACAGCCTCAAGACAACACTTTTTTATTGGATCTGTGGCAGATTTCATTTAAAAGGCTACCTCAGAATTATTTTGCCTGGTCTGCCTTGGCTGAGAGAGAGACTTCAAGACCCTGTTATCCTATAAACCTTGACTTCTCTGAGCTTCCCCAGAGAAATGGAGATTTTATGGGAGTTTTCATAAACAATGCTAATAGATTCTAAGTGCTTATTTTGTGCCAAATATCACTGATATCAGAGATAGATCAGCAAAGAGAGAGAGAGAGAGACTTAACTATTATTTTTCTTATCTGTCATAACAACCCTATTAGGTAGGTATTATTATTTTAAATATGAAAAATATATTGAGGCACAGATATTCCGAATGATTAGCCAAGGCCAACACAGCAAGGATGAGATGGATAAAGCCAGGATCAAGCCCAGGCAGCTTGAAGCAAGGGCCAGAACTCCTAACCACCACTATCATGTTGTGCCCTGCAGGAATGGTGACTCATGCATGCCTGGACCTGACCCAAGGGCATAGAATCTTTTTAACAATACTCCTGTGTAATGATCAGAAAATTACAGTATCACTCATCTTGTCAGCCCCTTGGTGCTTTGCTGACAGTAACTTGCATCAAATATTTTGCTAACCCAAAACAGGGTCTCCCCAACAGGCCCCCCCAAGGAAGATGTGAGAACAGGTTTCTGAATATTATTGTACATACAGCAGGGTTGTCATCCCTACTCCTGTGTGACCAATGATTATGCTGTCCTATATTCCCACATTCTCATTAACTCATACATTGTAATTCATTTACAGTAACCTTGCCTCCCTAAATTCCCCTTAATCTTCTCGCATTAAAAATAGAGATGATTAATATCTGCAAAGCACTAACAGAAATGCTAGGAATTAGATGGCATTCCATTTTTGGAGACTGGACCAGGAGAGGTACACTCCTAAGAATTTAATCACTGTCAAATATTATCAGTGTAATTTTTACTCAGTAAAAGCTAATTCACAGGGACTTGAAGACAATGATTCTATTCTTTTTCAGGATTCTGAAAACATCAATATATCAAAACTCACAGAATGTAAACAACTCTAAATATTTCAAGATTTATTTTTTCTTGTGACCTGTTTTATGCTGAAAACAATATCTTACAGAATTTTAACTTTGGTCAGCAAATAAACTCTAGATTATATGTAAGCATAGTGCAATAAGAGGGACAGTGTGAATATCTCAATGGTTATATTACTAAATTATATTTATAGTTGTTAGCACACATCGAGAGCTTAGTCTATGCCAGGTACTATTCTAAACACTTTACATGTATTATCTCATTTAATGCCAACAGCCACCCTACAAGACAGGTACAATTTTAGCTCCTTTTAACAGAACAGAAAAGAGACACAGAGAGAGGTTCAGCGACTTGCCCTATGATATATGGCAATTTTTTGCCAGAGATGAGATTTGATCCTGGTCCTTAGACTGAAGAGCCCATTTTCTTTTCTTTTATTATTATTTTTCATTGTATTTTTTCCCATTACCATTTACTCTCCTCCCCCCTGTAATCAACACACTGTGTTCATGAGTCCTTTATCCTTTTTGCTCAATCCCTTCATCCTCTAACCTCCCCACCCCTTAGCTGTCATCCTTCTCTCTATGTGTCTGTCTCTATTTTGCCTGTTACTGCAGTTTGTTCATTAGATTCCACATATGAATTAAATAATATGGTATTTTGTCTTTGTCTGACAGGCTTCTCTCACTTGCCATAATGTTCTCCAAGTCCATCATGCTGTTGCAAAGAGTAAAATTTTCTTCTTACGGCCAAATGGTATTCCACTGTCCCATAACTCTTTTATCCACTCATCTATGGATGGACACTTGGGCTGCTTCCATATCTTGTTGATTTTGAATAATGCTGCAATGAATATATATTTGTTTATCTTCTTTAAAATTAATATTTTGGGTTTCAGTGTATATAACCCGGAATAAATTTAAAATGGGTTAAAGTCTCAAATATTAGACCCAAAACTATAAAAATCTTAGAAGAAAATATAGACAGTAAAATCTCAGATATTACTCCTAGCAATATTTTATCTAATACATCTCCCCAGAATAGAGAAACAAAAGAAAAAATAAATGAATGGAGTTATCTCAAACAAAAAAATTTTTGCACACCAAAGGATACCATCAACAAAATAAAAAGACACCAACAAAATGAGAGAACATACTAAGTCTGTCCAGAAGGTATCCAATCATGTAATACGAAAAGTAGAGACATTTATCGAAGAAGACGTAAGCCACAAGGAACTTTTTACATGGGACAATGACACCTCAGTCCCCTTCAAAGAAGGTACTTGGGACCACATACAGTTCTCTCAATCACCATCAGTTTCCCCATTGTATTTTCCTGAATCTCATCAATGGTCTGAAATCTGTGCCATTTCAATCAATCAATCATATTAAAATTAAAGATATGGTTTTTATTTTATTGGGTTGGTCAAAAGGTCCATCCAATTTTTTTCCATAAAATAAAAGACACACTTTTCATTTCCACCAATAACTTTACTGATTTGTGTATTTTGAGTATGTCAGCTCTCTCCTGCGTGGTGTATTGTTGATTGTTCTCAATTAATGTCTCAGTTTGATTGCTATCAACTTCAACTGGTCTACTCAACCATCATCCAACAAGAAATCTCCAGCATTTCTCAAACAGCTTTTGACATGTTCAATCAGTCACAGCACCTTCTTCATACACTGCACAAGTTTTTTTTGCATTTCAGTTGCCCTTTTACTTTCCTTGATAATAAAGCATAGTATGCCAAAAATGTTGTATATTTTCTTCCACCTCAATATTAAAATGGCTGCACAAAAATTTGCCAATTTTCATAAGTTTTTCAAAATACATATTGATATGACAGCTGTCACAATACAATCTAACAAAATTGTTTCAAATGAGGTTAAAGACAACTAAGCCCTACTAGAGCCATCTTATGGAAAATTATTCTCTGATCTTCTCTGATCTTGATTTTTTCCTTCCTTCTACTCTTCCTGGGCTTTGTTTGCTGTTGTTCCTCCAGTTCTTGTAGTTGTAATATTAAGTTGTTTATTTGAGATTTTTCTATCCTTTTTAGGTAGGCCTGTATTGCTATGAACTTCCCTCTCAGGACTACCTTCACTGTGTCTCATAGGTTTTGGGTTCTGGTATGTTCATTTTCATTTGTTTCCACAAACTTTTTGATTTCTTCCTTGATCTCATTGTTAACCCATTCATCGCTTAATAACATGTTACCCAGTCTCCAAGAATTTGACTACTTTGAGTTTTTTCTTTAGGTTGGTTAGTAATTTCATGTCATTGTGACCTGAGAAAATGCTTGATGTGAATTACTTCAATTTTCTTGAATTTGTTGAAGCTTGTTTGGTGTCCTATCATGTGGTTTGTGTCCTATCATGAGAATGTTCTATGTGCATTTGAAAAGAATGTATATTTTGTTTCTTTGGGATGAAAGGTTTTGTATATATCAGTTAAGTCCATTTGATCTAACGTGTTATTCAATGCCACAATATCCTTGTTGATCCTTTGTTGAGAAGATCTGTACATTGTTGACAGTGGTGTGTTAAAATCCCCTGCTATGTGTTGCTGTCTATATCTTTCTTAAAGTCCCCCAAGATTTTCCTTATATATTTGGGTGCTCCCATGGTGGGTATATATATGTTTACAATGTTTATGTCTTCTTGATGGATTCTACCCTTGAGTATCATGAAGTATCCTTCCAGGTCTCTTTTTATGGCCTTTGTTTTGAAGTCTATTTTGTCTGATATAGGTATTGCTACTATGGCTTTTTTTCCTGTCCATTTTCTTGGACTATTTCTTTCTACCCTTCACTTTCAGTGTATGTTTAAGTCTTTTGTTTTGAGGTGGGTCTCTTTTAGACAGCACATGTGTGGGTCATGTTTTCTTATCCATTCAGCTACTTATGTTTTTTGATTGGAGCA
This sequence comes from Mormoops blainvillei, assembly GCA_004026545.1. Classification (NCBI taxonomy): domain Eukaryota; kingdom Metazoa; phylum Chordata; class Mammalia; order Chiroptera; family Mormoopidae; genus Mormoops; species Mormoops blainvillei. Next base: position 105,208 of record PVJD01000344.1, read on the forward strand.
TTTAATCCATATATGATTTAAAGTTATGATTGAGAGGTACTGGTTCATTGAGATTTTCCCCCTTTGTACCTGTGTTCCTTTCTCTCTCACTCTTTTTTTTCATTTTCTTAAACCAATCTCTTTAGCATGTCTTGCAATACTGGTTTGATGGAGGTGTATTCTTTTAGCCTTCTTTTGTCTGGGAAACTCCTTGTTTTGCCTTCCATCTTAAATGAGAGTCTTGCTGGGTAGTGAAGTCTTGGTTGAAGGCCTTTGCTTTTCATTACTTGCAATATTTCTTGCCATTCCCTTCTGGCTTATAGTGTTTCTGTTGAGAAGTAGCTGCCAGATTTATCAGAGCTCCCCTTTATGTTACTTTCTGTTTCTCCCTTGCTGCCTTTAAGATTTCCTCTTTGTCATGAATTTTGCATTTTAACTATGATGTGTCTTATAGTGGGCCTCTTTGGACTCATCTTGACTGAGACCCTCTTTGCTTTGTGTCCTTGTGTGACTTTTGCTCTCATCGAAGGTAAATTTTCTGTCTTTACTTTTTCAAACAAGTTTTCTATCCCTTGCTCCTCTTCTTCCCCTTCTAGTATCCCTATTATATAGATATTATTATGTTTCATGTTGTCCTGCAGCTCCCTTAATCTCTCTTTGTTCTTTTTGACTCTTTTTTCTTTGTTTTGCTCTGTCTGGAAATTTTTTTCTACCTTGTCCTCTAGCTCACTGATTTGATCCTCTGCTTCATCTAACCAGACTTTAATTCTTTCTACTGTGTTCTTCATTTCAGATTTTGTATTTTTCATTTCCTCCTGCCTCTTATTGATAGCTTTTATGTCTTTTTTCATGCTGGTGTATTTTGCAGTAAGTTCCCTGAAGCTTCTCTGGAGCTCTTTGAAGTTCTCACTGAGCTCTGTGAGCATCCTTATAACCATTATTTTGAACCCAATGTCTGATAGTTGCATTGCCCCAGTTTCATTTAGCTTTTTTCCAGGGATTCCTCCTTTTCCTTAGATTAGGGATTGTGTCTTTGTCTCCCCATTGCAGGTGACTCTTTTGGGTTTTGTTTTGTTTTTTTCTGCTTGTTGTGCTCTTACTTAAAATCCAGTCCATGTCTGAGAGCAGATAAATGGAGCTGCCCACTACTCTGCCATCATCTTGGATCTCCCTGCACTTGTAGAAAAGTTCTTGATCTACTTAATTAACCAACCCTGGAACCATGAACCATGGTACCTCTGAACAGAAGAGTATGTGATCTTCTGTGGTAGGAGATCTGTGGGACTCAGGGGTGCAATTTCCTTGATCACATGTGCCTGATGCTCTTAAGCTGCCCTTTATGCCTTTTATGTGGTTGTAATTGGGTTTTGGTTGTTGTTTGGTCATTCTTTGGTGGGTTCTTCCCTCTGGCTGACTGACTGTGAGTCACTTCACCCTCTGTGTCTTATATACAGTTGTACAAGTGCTACCAGAACAAAAACTAAACATCCCAGGTAACACACCCATATCAGCAAAGATCTCTCCCTCTGACAATTACACTATCAACAGCCAATGTTCCAATATTAATAAAAATGTAAAGAGATTAAGACTACTATAAGAAGTGAATATGAATATAATGAACATGAGATGACTAAAACAAGAGATTTTGCAAAGGTAGATAGAGGGGCAATAATAAGACTAGGGTATAGAGACAAGGTAAAGAGGGAAAGAAAATAAAATTTACTTCATAACTAAAAATGGGAGGAGGGAAGGTGGAATGGAGTAAGAGAGGAAAAACATGTAGTATTAGGTTAAAACCAAAATTTAAAGAAAATATATATATTTGTATACACACACACACACACACACACACACACACATACATATAAAATAATATGGACCTAATTGACGAAAAATCTCCATCACAGAGATATCAACAACCAAGCAGCTAAGATATAGCTGGGACAGGAATAACAGGGCAAAAGGAAGGAAGAATAGCTTAAGAGATGTCTAGAAGAAAAGTTATTTTGAGAGGATAAAGGGAGAAGGAATACTAAGAGTGTGAGGAGAAAACCCAATTAAGACAAGGAAAAACTAGTATTTAAAAAAAAAAAAAGGAAGGACACAAGGAAGACAAAATAGAGTAGGAGTGGGGAACAGTGAAATTTGAGATTAGAAATACAAAGATAGTCACTATCTGGAAATAAAATCGAAGAACTGTAACAACCACCTTATCCACTACCTATGAGCAAAGGCTGATAAAGGTGGAGGGAGAATAAGGGTATTTTAAGAATGGGAGAAGGAATGTGAGCTGACTAATGACAATCACAAATAGTTTTGAGAGGCTGGAGTGGGGAGCAATAATAATAGTGCAGAATAGAAACAAGTTGTAGCAAGACAGAAAATGGAATTTAAAACAAAAATACAAAGGGGAAGGAAGGAGGTAGTATGGAGTAAGAAATGGGAAGAGCAATATATGAGATTTTTAGAATATAGAAATAAACTATATTATAAAACCTGGTACCATATTATGCCCAAACTTGAAAGATATGAAATGACAGTTAAACAGCTTTGCAGGAGAGAAGATAGTGTCTTGTTCCACCTGGTTCTATTTTCTCTGCTCTGCTGGGTTTAGTATATCAGGGCCAGAGGAACTATGTAGCATATAGTGTCTGGCAAAGGGCCCTATGGTGCTTTTCCTTCTTTCTCCTGAGGAAATGTATGCAGCAGGAAACTTGAGCACCACCTCGCCAATTTGCAGAACCTATAATCCTGCAGGTGGGAGTTGGGTTCACCTGTCTGTGAAAGGGGCTGGCTGATTGGAACAAATATCAGTCATTCAGCTCCTGCCTTCCAGATCCGACCCTGACACTCTCTCACAGGAGGTTTGGCCTGAATTCACCCAGCTCTGCAGTCTGCTTGTAAGCCATGCTGGGATGGGTCCTCCTGTTCCTTCATTGTATTATCTACCTCTGAGTTTTTGGTCAGCAAAGCTGCTGCATCCTGCCTGTGCGTAGGCCTATGCACCTGGGTTCCTGCCAAGCCTCATGTACACCTCAGCTCTTCTTTTAATAGAATTCCTCTATGGCCCCCATGCTGTAGTACAGGTCTCTGGGGGTCCTGTTCTCCACATGCTCCCTCTCCCCAAAAGTCACACATTTTCTCACAGTGTTGGCCACCTCCTTACAGGGCCTCCAACAATTTTAGATAAAGTTTCTCTCTGAATCTTTTCCAGATGACATTGGAAAGATCCCCTCAGCTCTACTCTAGACCAAGGTGATGATGGCATACTGTCTCTGCTCCCTCCAGAGACCTTCAGCCTCAGGCTTGCTTGTTCCTAGAGCCTGTACCTCCCAGGCCTTCTCTCGCCACTCCAGTAGCTCATGGGTGCTGAGCCATTCTTCAGCCACCCCAAGTCTGTGCGTCCAGCGGTGCCGGGCTGGGCACCAGTGGCAGTCCACTTAGAAAGCCTGAGTCCTCGGCTCTAGGTCTGCCTAGAAATCCCTGGGCCATCAGTCCCAGGCATCTCACAGGTGGGCCAGTTCCTGCGTACTCCTGCACATTCCCCACACTCTCCTCTGCATGAGCTCTCACCCGCAGACACTTTCACTTGCTCTTTACTCTGTGTTCTGACTTAAAATCCAGTCCGTGTCTGAGAGCAGATGAATAGAGCTGCCCACTACTCTGCCATCGTCTTGGATCTCCCTGCGCTTGTAGAAAAGTTCTTGATCTACTTAATTAACCAACCCTGGAACCATGAACCATGGTACCTCTGAACAGGTAATGTGGGATCAAATTTTTTGTCACTTTAAGCCAGTTTGATCAGATTTCCATCTATATCTATATCATGTATATCTATAATCTATATCCATATCCATCTGTGCCCATCTCTACATCTATATCTATATTTATATCTATCTATACCTATACTACATCTATATCTGAATCACCTATCTATATCTCTATCATCTGTCTAAAACAGGGGTACCTAATTTACACTGTGGGTTGAGAAAATCCTTTCTAGGCAATGACGTTTAAGTGGAAATATAAATCATGAGTAGAAGAACTTGCTAGATTTGCAAAGAAAGAATGAGAGAAAGAAAACAAGAGACAGAGGGAGAAAGGGAGATGCAAAAAAGGGCCTGAAATTAAGAAATTAAGTTGCATTCCTCTGAGCTTAATTAAACTTTAGATAGTTTTTTTCCTGACTACAGCCCCCCCAGCCTTCCTTTTCCTGGGACCCCTGCCTAACTCCACATACAGAGGAACTCTTCAGAGGGATTAAAGCCTTAAATGTCAGATTTAAAACTACAGACCTAGAAGGAAATGTGAGGAACTATTTTTGTGACCCAAGATATAGGAGAACTTCTAAATATTGTAGAAGCCCAAAACATAAAACAAAAAATTGATGAGTTTGACCATATCAAGATTAAACATTTCTCTCCAATAAAGGACCCCTTGAACAAAGTTGAGAAATAGGTGACAGCATGGAAGATATTAGTTTTGTCCAAACACATGGGAAATTAGTAACAGGGTAATCTTGTGAATCACCAAGAAAAGGATAGCAAAGCAATAGAAAAATGAGTGAAGGACATGAGGTTTATAAAAGAGGAAACCCCAAAATTAACAGCCCTATGAACAGACACTCAAATCTAGCAATAATCAGAAAAGCAAATTAAAACAGAAGGATGCCCTGGCTGCTGTGGCTCAGTGAATTGAGCACTGACCTGTGGACTGAAAGGCTGCAGATTTGCTTCCCACATGCCATAACTGTGGGCCAGGTCCCCAGTGGGGGGCATGTGAGAGGCAGCCAATAGATATTTCTCTCATACATTGATGTTTCTTTCCCTCTCTTTCTCCTTTCTTTCCCCTCTTAAAAAATAAATTTTTTAAAAAAACTTGTCAATGGTAAATTTTTTCTCTGGCCCTTTGAAGTGTAAATCATTTTACAACCCAAGAATGTCTTTCTCAAGGACCTGAGACCCATTCCTTTGAAACATAATCATTGAAAGGGAGAGTACCCCAAGAATCCCACTCTCCGTACAAGGGTAGGACCATAATTTCTAAAAGAGAAAATGAGCAAACACAGATGGCCTAATCACATTGACTAACCTTCCCCCTATTATTCTTGAGTACTTTTCATTATCCCTCCCCACAGTTTAAGTATCCCCCTACCCTTTTTTTCAGCAGATTTAAGTTCAGAACTTTTACCCTATTGCAATAGTTTTGAATGAAATTTTCCTTGCCTGTTCCACTAGTCTGGTACATGCCAATATTACCTCAAAAAAGTGGAAAATTTGTTTAAAAATCTATTTAAAGGCAACATAGAGTTGGAAAGTCCATGAAGACTTGAGGGGGCAAGACCCCAAGAGAAAAGGGATCCAACAACAGATACCACTTTTGCCTGTCATCCATTTGGGTAATCTATAGAAGGACTGAGGGACTGAGAAGCTGAGTAGAACTTTCAGAACTTTCATCTGGTGCAACTGGCCCAAATATTTCTGCCCCTCCCTGTGAACACACAGGGACCTTGTCTCCCCTCCTTTGGAATCTACTTTGAACAATGGAACGTAGAAGTGATGCTCTTAAATTTTCCAGTTCAGATATTAAGGATGCTTAGCTCTTCAACTTCTCTCTAAGGACATAGCCACAATGTTGTGAGGAATCTAAAAGGCCACATGAAAAGGACCACTTGTAAAAGAATGACCCCGGTGGCATTATTCATGGTGTCCACATCTGAAGCAGCCCAAATGTTTGTCAACATTAGAATGGATGAATAGGTTGTGATATGTTCATACAACAGAACACTAGAGAGAATGAGATTAAACTACTGGTACATGTAACAACATGTGTGACTCACAAAAATAAAAGAATGAGTTAAAAATAGGCAAGACTTATTGCCTGTTAAAGGTGAGTGCATACCCTTGGAGTGGATTATGGGAATATTGGGATGGGTGGGTGCCTGGGGAGTTCTTCTCTAACACTAGCAATGTTCTGTTTCTTTATCAGGGTGCTGTTTATATGAGTATGTTCACTTTGAACTGTTCTATACAATAAAACCTCATGTTTTTTATAAAAATTATTTCAGATTGAACAAAACAGAGGATCTTTCCTTAGCCATAGCTAATAGTTTCTATCACGACTTTAGGGAATGGTAGGGAAACTGAAAATTTATGAAAGAAATAAGAAGTTCTAACTTTATGTTATAATATATATACGAAAGAAATTGATCTATTTTAAACAGTTTGTTGTGGAATCTAATTGGTGTTGGTATCAAAAAATTTCCCCCTTTCCTGGTGTTTTGGTCATTTCTTTTAACCTTTCGAGTCCATGTTATCAGAAGGACAGATTATTTTTTTATCTTTTTGGAGAGACGTCAGCCCCCTTTCCTTGTCACTCACTGATCTCATTCGAGGAAATAACCTTGTCTACCTACCAAACAGGAAACATCGGAGAGAAACGTGACTTTTTGTGAAGCCATTTCAAACAGTTCCAGAGTCTGCTCTCACCTCCTCACTTAGTGTCATTAAACCTGACAGCTTCCAGTCCTCAGGTGACTCCTGTGGTGTTAAAAGTCCATGTGTATTTCATGTCATTTGTTAATCCTAATAGATGTTTGTCTATTTCCTCTCCATAGAGATCCTGTGTAGCTCCTTCTCAATAATAACTGTACATGTTTTTTGTCTATTTTTCACTGAGCTACTGGGCACATTTCTGTACCACTTGTTGCCATTTTTAAAAAATTACATGTTATTCAGCTTTTTGCTCTTGGCTTTTATAATATAACAGATTATTACTATACTATGCTAAAGCATGAATATATTTGACCAAAAAAAAAACAACAAAACACCTGCATAACCACAGAACACCACTAATTTATTTAAAATTTTTCAATTGGGTGTTTTCTTTATGAAGAACTATGCAAAGCATCCTTATAATAGTTTGGGGCAATGATACAGACATACAACCCCTTATAGAGATAAAATAGCAAATATATCAGAATTCTCAAGCTAAGTGACCTTAAAGATTCAACTCAAACCTGCAAGTTTATAGTTAAGTCAACTGAAGTCTAGAATGAAAAGCTGCCCAGGACTTCCAGCTGATGGAGAAAGACAGTCCACCCTGAAATGCTGTATGCCACACAACATTGACATTCATAAAAAGTACAAAACCACAACAATAAAACTAGTCCTAAAACTCAGATAATTCTCATAATCCACTCCATTTGCTATCCACTGAAACAATTCTGCAATAGTGTCATTTTGCTCAGTTATGCAGCAACCTTGGTTTTCCTCAACAAATTATATTAACTATCTAGCCATCAATTTAGAATGAAACACCAGGGTGACCTTCTCAGTACTGGACCCCTGAAAACAAATGTTCTCTATAAATATCTTATATGACAACTTATTTAAATAAGTTTGGCAATAACAAAGGTCAAATTGTTCCAAATGGAAATCAATTAGAAGGAAATATGCCAAGTTGGAAAAACTATAATATGGCCAAAAAAGGAAAAGTGGGGGGGGGGAAAGAGAACATAAAATATAACATAAAAGAAAGAAAGGAAAGATCAGTGGATAGTGTAGCATAAAAGAAAGAAGAGAAAAGGAAAAGAAAATAAAGTCCAAATAGTCACTTCTTTATTGTTGACATTATTACAGATGTCTCCCATTTTCCTCCCCTTTCCCCACCTCCATCCAGCCCCTGCCCCACTCAACTTGCCTTCCTACAAAAAAAAAAAGAATACAAAATAATTCAACATAGAAACAGCAGGAAGAGCCCTTACTACTGTCCAAGGAATCTCTGATGATTATGATAAAAAGAAACTAGTGAAGGCATTTAAGAAGAAATTTCCCTGCAATCATACTATAATTGACCACCCAGATTATGGAGAAGTAATTCAGTTACAGAGTGACTAATGAAAGAATATATGCCAGTTCCTTGTAGAGACTGGACTGTCTAGGGACAACGAGCTGAATGTTCATGTGCTTTAAGTGCTTTTGGCTCAATGAAGCTTAGTGAGAAATCCTTTGCAATGTTTAGAATTTCCCTCCTGTCCTTTATCACAGTTTATTTGTTACTTATTTTTAAAATCATTTTTATTTTCAATTATAGTTGACATACAGTATTATGTTAGTTTCAGGTGTATATCCCAATAATTAGACATTACATAACTTAATAAGTAATCATCCCAATAAATCTTGCACCCATCTGTCACCATTCAGAATTATTAGACTGTTATTGACTATATTCTCTATGCAATAATATACATCAACATGACTATTCTGTAACAATCAATTGTATCTCTGAATCCCTTCACCATTTTGACCATCCCCTTAAGCCTCCTCCCATCTGGAAACAATCAAAACATTCTCTATATTTATTAATCTCTTTCTGCTCTGCTTATTTGTTTTCTAGATTCAATTGTTTATAGATATGTAAACCATTTTTGGTTTACTTATCTATAAATGGTTCTTATTACCGCTTTTGTTCATATTTATGATCTTAAATAAGACCCTTTAACATTTCATATAACACTGCTTTGAGGGTGATGAACTCCTTTAACTTTTTCTTGTCTGGGAAGTTGTTTATCTGTCCTGTGATTCTAAATGATAGCTATGCTGGTAACCTTATTTGTAGTGTAACCTCAGTGGTAGGTCCTTGTTTTTCATCGCTTTAAATATTTCTTGTCAATCCCTTCTGGCCTGTAAAGTTTCTTTTGAGAAATCAGCTGACAGCCTTGTGGGAGTTCCCTTATGTTACTAACTGCTTTCCTCTTGCTGCCTTTAAGATTCTGTCTTTGTCTTTAACTTCTGGCATGTTAAATATGATGTGTCTTGGTGTAGGCCTCTTTGGGTTCATCTTGTCTGGGACTCTCCACATTTCTGGGACTTGTATGCCTCTTTTCTTCACTGAGTTAAGGAAATGTCATTATTTTTTCAAATGGATTTTCAATTTCATGCTCTCTCTTTTCTCATTCCAGCACCCCCATGATGGAAATGTTGGGATGCTTGGAAGTTGTCCCAGAGACTTTTTACACGTTTCTTTTTTTGGGATTTTGTTTTCTTCTTGCTGTTTTGATTGGGTATTTTTGCTTTCTTATATCCCAAAACACTGATTTGATTCTCAGCTTCATCCACTCTACTGTTGATTCCCTGTAAATTTTCTTTATTTCAATTAGTGTATCCTTTATTTCTGACCAATTTTTTTTATTTTGATGAGGTTCTCACTAAGTTCATTGAGCATCCTAATAACCAGTGTTTTAAACTCTATCTAGTAGACTGCTTGTCTCCATTTCATTTAGTTCTTTTTCTGGAGTTTGGTTCTGTCCTTTCCTTTGGGCCATGCTTCTTTGTCTCCTCATTTTGTTAGCCTCCCTGTATTTGTTTCCATGTATCAGGTAGATGTGCTATTTCTCCCAGGCTGGTAGAGTGGCCCAATATAGTAAGTGTGTCCTGTAGAGTGCAGTGGCACAGCCTCCCTTATCACACAAGCTGGGTATCTGAGGTACGCCCATTGTGTGGGCTATGTACAAACTCCTCTCAATGTTGAGCCTTGATTGCATGTCAATGGGAGGGATTTATGCAAGCTGATCAGCTGCGAAGTTGAAGCCCTCTGTGGGGGAAGGGCTCAGCAGAAGCACAATTGCCTCTGCTAGCACTCCTCCCTGGGAAAATCTGCCCCTCCAATTCTCACCTGATGCCAAACTAATCGGTTCCTCCTTGTACATTTCTCATGCTTTTCAAGCTGTTGGTGCCCAGGGTGGAGTTCAGAGGGAGTGAGTCTGGGTGACTGCATGCCAAACCCTTTACAAGGAGCTGCCTGGGACTCCAAAAATTTGTGTCTTCCTCAACCTCAATCCTCACTGGTTTTTATAGCCAGAAGTTGTGGGGACTTCTCTTCCTGGCACTGGAACCCTGGGCTGGGGATCCTGGTGTATGTGTCTGGGACCCCTCACTCCTGAGATATCTCTCTCAATTTTTATCTGCCTATTCCACATCTCTACCCCTCCTATCAGTTGGTGTGGTTTCTTCTTTAATTCCGTAGTCGTAGGACTTCCAGTCAGTTAATTTTCTGGTGGTTCTGAATAATGGTTGTTCTGTAGTTTAGTTGTAATTTTGATGTGGTTGTGGGAGGAGGCAAATACCACATTTACCTATGTTGCTATGTTGACTGGAAGTCCCTTGTCACAAGTTTAAAAACTTCAACTTGTATAATGTAACTATTTGGGGTCTGCTTTTAACTTGGACTACTGTAACTTCTCCATGCAATATACTGGAAGAAGCCATAAAAAAATCCAAATAGTTTCACTGTGAAGAGCTAAAGGAAGACTCTTCTGTGAAATAGAGAGTTGCACTAAGAATGACAATGTCCTATTGGAGATGACTTTTGGGGACCAAACCTGAAGCACATTTACACTATACACAATCTACTGATATTAGATGTGTTATTACTGGAATTACAAATAAACTTATTTCTATTGGAAACAAATGTAAAACTTTGTGAAAAAATAACCACCCTAAGGAAACTTACTTTTTCTTGTGCAGCAAAACCACACACATACCAATAAAATCTGGTTTTATTTTCAATGGTACCTTTGTTTCATAGGTTGATAATGGGTTACTCTGTTGAAAAATATTTCAACATGTCCTTTTCAATGATAAAATAATACCACATATTTTGGGTGAAAGCAAAATGAAGAGCCATTTACATAGTAAACATACCTATTATTGAGATGGATATGGGAGAAGGGAATCTCACATTAATGGAGATGACAAGGCACAGAAATGATTATGAATATTCCTCATTTAGTAAATAACCCCCCCAAAATGTGTTAATATTAAGACAATCTTAATATTACCATGAAGTGGAGTGAGACAGCAGAAGGGAATAACATTTTTCAAGTTGAAGGATGTGGCCTTTTATCATAAATTTAAAATATCAAAGATTATTGACTTGCAAAAACCTACAATTTTAAAAGTATAATATTTATTTTATAAATTCTTTGGGTACAACATTTTGGTTTTATTTTTAATTTAATAAGAGCGTTGAGACTATAAACAAATAATTTTGGCTTTCCTTTTTTTCCCCTTTAGTAATACAGGTAAATAAAAATAAATTAATCAAATCTTTGTTTTAAATGCACTATTATCATCAGTTTGTTAATAGTTCACTTTTATTCATTTATTTATTCACTTATTTTTTTAAATTACTTATGATTTTAAATTGCGGTAAAATATGGATAACATAACATACCCTTTTAACAAAATTATAATGTATTATTATGTGCATTAAGTACATTGACATTTTTGTGCAATTATCACCACAGTTGATCCACAGAACTTTATTCATCTTGCAAAACTGAAACTCTGCACCTAAGAACTCCCCTTTCTGACTCCCTTCAGCTCCTAGTAACTACCTTTGAACATTCTGTAAATTTTACTAATCTAATGACTGGAATTATACAGCATTTGTCTTTTCGTGTCTCGCTTATTTTAATTAGCATAATGCCTTCAATTTCCATCCATGTCGTGACTTATATATATCAGATTCTCCTTCTTTCCTAAGGCCAAATATTCCATTGTATATAAATATACCACATTTTGATTATCCATTCATTCATCAGTGGACACTTCGATTGCTTCAATTTTTTCCTTATGATTAATGCTGCTGTGAATATAGATGTCTAAATATCGTCTCATGTCCCTGCTTTCAAATCTTTTGGATACATACTCAGAAGTGGGACAGTAATGCATGGAATTAAGGACCAAAGAAGTTGTAGATATAGAGAAAATAAATACCAAATGACAGAGGTTTTTGCTTAATAGTAATTACATTAAATGTAAATGAACCAGATTCTCCAATCAAAATACAGAGATTGGCAGAATGAATAAAAAAAACATAATCCAACCGTGAACCACCTATAAGAAACTCACTTTATTATTTATTTTTAATTTTTTATTTTATTATTCTCACACAAAGACATTTTTCATTGTTTTTATAGAGAAAAGAAGGGGGAGGGAGAGAGAAAGATACATCAATATTAGAGAGAAACATTGAATGGTTGCTTCCTATATATGCCCTGATCAGAATTGCAACCTGGTATGTGCCCTGATGGGGGATCAAAATGGCAACATTTTAATGTGTGGGACAATGCTCCAACCAACCAAGCCAGACTGGGTATGGCTGCAAGAGACTCACTTTAAATCCAAAAACATCATAGGATTCAATCATAGGTTGAAATGAAAGGATGTAAAAATTTGCCTCATGTAAAGAGTAACCAAAAGAGAAATACATGGAATGGAATATTATTCAGCCTTTAAAAAGGGAGGAAATTCTGACATATGCTACAGCATGGATGAAACTTGAGAAAACTATGCTAAGTGAAATAAGCCACTTACAGAAAGACAAATAATGTATGATTCAATTTATGTGAGGTACTTATAATAGTCAAAATCATAGAGAATTTCATTTTTATAAGATGAAAATTGTTCTTCAGATTGATGGTAGTAAGACTACACAACATAATGTACTTAACACCAATGAACTATACACTTACATATGAGTAAAATGCTAAATCTTGTGTATTTTACCACAATAAAAAATTGGGGTAGAGGAGCTGCTTGTTTTCAAGAACAATTATATGTGAACATTCACACTTATTTGCATATTGATTCATTTGGAAAGGTAGTGGGAACAATATCAAATTGTTTTTAGATAATAAAAATAATGTAACAGTATACCAGAATTAACATTATAACAAATAGTTAGACATAAAGTGAAAAAAACCTATCCCTAAACTGCATAAGCATAGAAATATAATTTCTAAAAATGTTTATACATTTCCTTCTATTCTTTTTTTAATAACTTTTTTTAAATCTAGTCTTCTTCCAAATTTGTTCCTGAGAATACTATTTTCTTATGATGTTAATCAGTGCTACAAGGAAAGGGATTTCTGGTATTAAATGCACTTTGAAAAAAATGAGTTAAACAAAGGATACGAGGGTTCCCTTGCATAAGCTCTCACTGTGTTTTTATTATGCAGATATAAATGAACGACCCCTACAAAGGACATATAGAATGCAGAATGTTCCAAACATATTTGACTTTTTTGACCATAGACTGTCTCCTATAACTGGTGTTTCATTGGATGCAATTTTAGAAACACTCTTTTAAGCAACTGTTATTACATTATGTAGAGAGTTTATACTCTGTTTTGTAATGTGTTTCATAATGAATGTTTAACAGTGGAATTCAATTATATAAAGTTTAAAATAATTTGATGGATTGTGAACTAATCATGAACGCTTGAACCTTTCCTGTAAACCACTAACCATTTATTTGGGCATTTCAATACAATGTGAAAAGTGCCAGAAGAAGGAACAAAGAAGTTTTTTTTAACAATTCATGAGAATTCCTAACACAGGACTGGAGCATTTGGAAAGATATTCTAGAGAAAGTGATGTCCAACCTAAAATGTGAGAGTTAAAAAAGAGGGGTTTGGTGAGAGAGGATGAAAACATAGGGTTCTGCATGCAGAAGGGAGGTGGATAAGTGAAGACAGGAGACAAGGCAGGTTTGACAAGTCTTTGATTTAATATATAGACCATAATATAATTAACCACTGAACTAAAAGTCAAAGAGTTTGTCTCATATACTTTTTACTACTATATTTTTCACATTACAGAAAGATGAGATGAGTATGTTTACCTGAATAAAATCAGCTACATTTTGGATTATTTTAAGGTGTCTTTCTTAACACAGCACACTGGGTGACAATGCTTAAATATTTTCATGGTACCTGATACATATTGCCAAACTGCTTTTCAAAAGAGTTATATGAGTTAGAAAAGATACTAATGGTATTTGTGAACAAGAATTTCCCTGAATCCCCATTAGTATTAGTATATTTACCAAGCCCTTTTTCTGATAGCACTGATTCACATCCCATGGGGATATTGAGTGTTCTCAGCAACACATTATTATAAACACTAGATTTTTTAAATCATATTAAAAAACAATAGAATAACATGTGCAAAATTAAAATAGCTATAGCCCTAGGCCTGTGCAATTATAGATTCTCCCTTATACCAAGTGTCTGAATAAATATTTTGTTTATAGTCTGAAATCAATTTTCCAATAAAATAAATATTTTTGCTTCTATTCCCCTTTCAAAACAATTCTATATATTCATCTTTCCCTACATGTATATCTATATATAGATACAGACTATCTATACCTGTATATAGTTCTATGTCATGTATTACATAAAATATGTAATATCATGGCTAATATAAGATTATACATAATAATATTACAACATTAAATGACTAACAACATCCACCAGATACATTATATTATTCAAGAGTTTGAAGAAGAAGAAAGTTTGTTTATTCCTCAGAAATGTCTGGAGGTGCTTCCAGGTAGCTCTTCTGCATGATCCTTAGGGACCCATCTCTCCTCTGCTTACTGCTCTACCATTCCTAGGCAGGTGATTGGAGAAAGGAACAGAGAAGAATTTGAGGAAAGGGAACTTAGGGGCTATTTATTAGGAAAGGAAGATTGCTTCTGCATGCATCCTATTGGTACATGGTCACACTTAGCTGCCAGGTATAGAAGTATCAAGGGAATGAGCAGGTTCAACCTGGAAGTCCATGTAGCCAAAAAAAATGTCTTTCCTATATTATGAAAGGAATAGAAAATGAGTATTCATAGAAAACTAAGACATCTGCTACACTACAGTCCTAGAGTTTATAACTTACAAATCAGCTACTGTCTCAGTTAATCCTCATAATGACACTGGGAGGTATTATTTACACCTGGAAAATGAGGAAATTAAAATGCAGATAATAAATTTTTTGAAGATGATTCAGCTAGAATTAGAAGTAGAGAAGAAGTCCACTATTTGTCAGAAGAAACTTTTGATCTTGGACAAGCTATAGCTCACTTATTCACAAAAGATAATAAAAATTCCTACCTAGAGTACTGTTCTGAAAATAGCATAGAGCCTGTGCCTAATAGCACTTGAAAGTGGGAGGTGATAACAGTCACAGTCATGGTGGTAATGGTGACAACAACAGCATAGATATAAGGAACAAACCCTGGATCAACCCTCAGCCTGTCTATTTTTTCCCTACATTATATTGCTTTTCAAAGGCCCTCAGTGACCTTAGCAATAATTTTTAAATATATTTTCTTTTATAAAAGAGGCCAAGAAACAGGGAGATTAAAAACACTGTTCCCAGAGTGTTTAATGAGCCTATAAAATCTTCTTTATTTATTTTTATTGAATTTGTTGGGGTAACATTGGTTAATAACATTATATAGGTTTCAGGTGTACAATTCTATAATACATTAGCTGTATTATGGGTTTACTACCCATCCTATTAATCTATTAGTCCAATCAGTAGACACAATTGACCACAGTTTAATAACCCTTCTTTAATAAAAAGGCAGCCCCAGTTGGTATAGCTCAGTGGATTGAGCGTTGGCCTGTGAACCAAAGGGTCATTGGTCATATTCCCCAATCAGGGTACATGCCTGGGCTGTGGGCCATGTCCCCTGTAGGGGGCATGTGAGAGGCAACCAAACATTGATGTTTCTCTCCCTCTTTTTCTCCCTCCCTTCCCCTCTATCTAAAAGTCAAATAAATAAAATCTTTTTAAAATAATAAAAGGGCAGTCAATCTTACATTAAGAAACTTGATCCAGTGATCTTAAATGAGGACCTTAATATCTAAACTTCTTATTATGTTGGTGGCTATTGCAGGATATTGCTGTACATTCATCTCAAGATGATAGGTTTTCTTTTTACCATATTTCAGTATTTCTATAAAAGAACTTAGTCTTCTATTTGAACATGAAGGTTCTTGGGCACCACTTACACCCTATTAAATTAGAATGTACCCTGATGGATACATTACTGATAAGTCTGCCTGTTCATTCTCCCATGTTAGTCTTATGCCCACACATATATTTCTTCCCTAACCCTCCCTGCCATCAAGTCTCTTTTCCTAGTTATTTGTAGCAACCCTAGCAGGATTTGAACAATAATAGCAGTCATCTTATCTGAAGAGTTATGCAAAGCTCTCTGCCTTGACTAAATTTAAACAAAAAAAAAGAAAGAAACAAAAAAAATCAAAGCCTGATGGAATTGTTTCCTAAGGCTCTTCACATTCACTGCCTGACAAAAGCCTGGTGAACAGCCGTCTGTGTGAACTACAGTATCCAACTAGAAAAGACAGGAAGCTAAGACAAGAGCACGGACGCAGCAAGAGCATAGTTTCATGTGTGGTTAGCATTCTAGCCACCCTGGCAGCAGTGCTGACTGGGCAAAGCTCAACACTCCTGTCTTGATGAGCTGAGACTGACCTCCAAGCACATTCTGCTGAATCACTTTATAGAGGGAATATTTAGCTGAACTGAGAAGCCTGATCTAGCACATACCTTCTCTGTTGAGTCAAGGCCATGGCTTCCAATCAGCGTAGCACTGACCTAGTAGAACTGACCATACCCTCTTTATACCCTCACCAGCACCCAAAGTCTGGTTTATCACTGTCACAGTTATTCATATGTCATGCTAACTATGTTAAAAGCTCTTTGAAGGCAGAGACAATCTCTTTAGTTGTTTTATTATTATTTTCATTATTATAAAATACACATAAAATTTACCATTTTAACCATTGTTAAATATTGTTACATGGCAATAAGTACATTCACATGTTATATAACTGTTGTCACCATAATCTTCAGAACATTTTTAATCTTGTAAAATTTAATCTCTGTACCTACTTAACTCCCCATTTCCTTTTTCCCCCAGCCCCTGATACTACTAGATATCTCATGTAAGTAGGATCATACAGGATTTTTTATTTTTCTAATTTAATTCAGAATCCTCTGCTTAATCAGGGTCAGTGACTTTTCTACAAGATACATTAAAAAAATGTTTGTCGATATAAACTATTTGGGTATTTGGGTTCCACATGGAAAAAGTATCAATGACAAAGTATAAAAGAAAAAATGATGAGCAGGAAAAAAAATCACTAAATCCATAGAAAACAGTTGAGAAACATATGAATGGTATCATTATTGCCAATAAAAGCCAGAATTATCTTCTGGAGGTTGAGCCCCTTATAGTACAGGTTTCCCCCACTAGGTGAGTTTTTTATGAACCTGTCTGTCAGTGTACCAGCTTGTGTTGTTGTGGGAGGCTGTGTTCGGTTTCAGTCAACTTTTTTTAACGGCTCTTTCAACCAGTTTGCCCATTTCTTCATGTGCGATTTATTAGCACACCTGTCCACACCTCACTAAGTGTTCAGCAGTTTTTAGCAAAAACTGTGTAACTCCCATGCCCCACCCTCCCTATTCACCCAATCTTGCCCCAAATGACTTTTTTGTTGCCCAGATTAAAAAAACATCCTCAAAGCCTTACACATTTTGCTGATGTGTAAGAGGTAAAACAAAAAATTAGAGGAGCATTAAAAAACATCAAAATCAAAGAGTTCAAAAGCTGTTTTGAGCAGTGGTAAATAGTCTCAATAGGTGTATTGCATCAAATGGAGAATATTGTGAATATGACTGAAGTTTTTAAACATGTAAGAATAAAATTTTTATAAATAAATTTTTGCTCTTTTTTGTGGGTGCCCCCCTCATATAATAATGCCAGTCAGTGAAAGAAAAATACTATGTGATCTCACCTATAAGAGGAATCTAATGAACAAAAGAAACTAACAAGCAAAATAGAACCAGAGGCATGGAAACAAGGAACAGACTGATAGTGGCCAGAGTGGGGTGAGAGGGGGATAATGGTGGAAAGAAGGGGAAGGGGCTAGTCAAAGAATGTGTATGAATGATCCATAGACATGGACAACAGTGTGGGGATTGACTGTTGTGGGGGGAGCTGGGTGGAGAAGGCAAAGGGGGAAAATTTTGGATGACTGTAATAGAATAACAATTAAAAAATTCTAAAAAACACAGAATATGAAGTTAAGTAGTCAATGTCAAACTGCACTTTGATATGATTCACCTATGAGTACTGAGCACCTATCTGCTAAGTGTCAAATATTGCTGCATGTGGGTGACCTAAAGGCTCCCAAGTGAGGACATGTCACCAGTGTAGATGGAATAACAGTGGTGATAACAGAAGAGGCAGTAATAAATATTTTAATGAGTTTTATAATTTTATTAAAATAATTTGGATATCTTATTGGACTCTGAGAACAAAGATGGTAAATAGGCAGTTATTATTTATTCTCAAGTTCTAAATAGGCAACTTGAGACTCAATGATGAGGAAAAAGCAATTATATACTAGCTCCATGAGAAACCAAAACAAGGGATTTAAAAAAGTTTAATAAAAGTAACCCCAAATGAAAAATAAACAGTGGGAGAGGGTCATAGCATAAAACATCAGCATCAGGACAAATATTATAAACAAAGTAAAAGAAAATGGATACTGATCAAGTTCTTCTGAATTCTGCCTTCATTATATGGCAAAATGGACCAGTAGCTTGGGTCATGGGCAAGTGCAGTTCGAGAGAGCATGGCGTCTACACGTTATTACTTTATTCCCATCAGGCACAGAATCTCATAATCATCTCAGTTGTGTCTACGAGGCCCTGAAATACAATGGAGCAAGGAGAGAGAAACATGGTTGACTGCTTTTTCCTCAGAGCAAGGAGATATGCAAATGGCTCGAATACAAACCTCATGTTTTATTCAACATTGCTCAAGTGATAAAATAAATGTTAAGGGAAGTGTCAAGTAAGTCAGATAGAAAATTTTTAAAGTCTTGGGTATTTCTGCTCTCCATATATAATGGGTTCCCTGGACAACATCATATATCCTCCAAATTCCCCTTCTTTACAATGAAAAAAAAAAGCAAAAAAACTAAACTTTTTTCCTCATGAAGAGTTAGAAATATTACAAACAATGGAAAAGGGTTTTTGAAGAATGATGTATTATTAAATGGAGGCATAGGTAGATACACTTTGTCTCCTTGCACAACCAAAGAAGGACAACAACAAATTTAAAAACAAAAAATTACCAGAACTGCCAGAAAATCGAATTGTATGGAAGTCCAACAACCAAGTACTTAAAGGAAAACATTCATTCAGACTGGCAGGAGGGACCAAGATGGGCAGCTGGATCTGAGAGGACACACAGCAAGGCTGCAGCTGGCAGACCGGGGAGGGTAAAGCAGTGGCTGGTGGACCAGGTGGTCCCATATTTGCATGCAGATAAATTGGGAGGAACAACTGGGGAGTGAGAGAGACCATGCAACTCTGGATTCCAATGCAGGAAAGGAAATTCTCAAAACCTCTACTGGTAAAAACCTGTGGGGGTTGTGGCAGCAAGAGAAATGCCATTGTCACAGGAGATTCCATTTGAGAGACACATGGCCTCCTAGAACGTACACAAACCCACCCACCTGGGAATCTGGGTAGCAGGGGAAGTGACCCCAAACCGGCAAAGAGCCAAGCAAATGGCACTGTTCCCTCTCAGACCCCTCCCCAACATTGAGCACCACAAGGCAATGATGTGGGTTGTCCTGTCCTGGTGAATACCTAAGGCTCCACCCCTCACAACATAATAGGTGTGTCAAGATAAAATAAAAATGGCCCAAAGGAAAGAATAGATCGAAGCTCCAAAAAGAGAACTAAGCAATGAAGAGATAGCCAACCTAACAGATGCAGAGCTCAAAATAAGGTAATCTATGCTCACAGAATTGGTGGAGTATAGCTTCAAAATGGAGGAAAAAGTGAAGGCTATGAAAAGTGAAATAAAGAAAAATACAGAGGGAACCAACAGTGAAGGGAAGGAAACCAGGACTCAAATCAACAATTTGGAGCAGAAAGAAGAAAGAAACATTTGACCAGAACAGAATGAAGAAACAAGAATTCAAAAAAATGAGGAGAGGCTGAAGAACCTCCAGGACAACTTTAAATGCTCCAACATCTGAATCATAGGGGTGCCAGAAGGAGAAGAGGAAGAGCAAGAAATTGAAAACTTACTTAAAAAAAAAATGAAGGATAACTTCCCCAATCTGGCAAAGGAAACAGACTTCCAGGAAGTCCAGGAAGCTCAGAGAGTCCCAAAGAAGTTACACCAAAGGAGGCACACACCAAGGCAAATCATAATTACATTACCCAAGATTAAAGATAAGGAGATAACCTTAAAAGCAGCAAGAGAAAAGGAGATAGTTACCTACAGAGGAGTTCCCATAAGACTATCAGCTGATCTCTCAAAAGAAACCTTACAGGTAAGAAGGGGTTGGAAAGAAATATTCAAAGTCATGAAAGACAGGGACCTACATCCAAGATTACTCTATCCGGCAAAGCTATCATTTACAACTGAAGGGCAGATAAAGTGCTTCCCAGATAAATTTAAAGGAATTCATCATCACCAAGCCCTTATTATATGAAATATTAAGGGGACTAATCTAAGAAAAAGAAGATAATCAAAACTATGAACATTAAATGACAACAAACTCACAACTATTAACAACTGAATCTAAAAAATCAAACCAAAAGCAAATTAAGCAAACCTCTAGAATAGGAACAGAATCACAGAAATGGAGATCACATGGACAGTTATCAGCAGGGAGGGGGAAAGAAGGGAATGGGGGAAAAGTTACAGAGAATAAGAAGCATAAATGGTTGGTACAAAATAGACAGGGGGAGGTTGAGAATAGTATAGGGAGAAGTCAAAGGACATGTATGTATGACCCCTGGACATGAACTAAGTGGGAGAATGCTGGTGGGAGAAGTGGTACAGGTGGAGGGGAATAAAGGAGAGAAAAAAAATGGGACAACTGTAATAGCATAATCAATAAAATATATTTTTTAAAAATAATAAAAATGATTTATTATTAAATACTTATGTAATATATTTAATGACCAGACACTGAGATTCAGGTAACAAAGAAACAGGAAGATGAAAATTTAAGAAAATGGTGAGAACTACCAAGATCAGGAAGCAAACTAGACCAAGACAGAGCAGGGCTACTTGCCTTCTGTGGTCATGGCCCATGAGAAATCACATGCCCTGATGAGATTAGAACATTTCGGCTGAGCATGGAAACCTCCCCAGAAGTTACTTATTCTACTGCCTGATTCTGAATTATTACAGATAAGGAGGGAAAGGCCTTATCCTGAATGCCATCCAGACATTAAACACAGTAAACACAGTAAATGGCAAATCTGTATAAATACATTTACCACACTGTTGAAATTCTACCAAAATGGAGGGATACTATAAAAACTAATACAATAAGCCCTGGCTGGGTAGCTCAGTTGGTTAGTGTTGTCCCAATATACCAAGCATGCAGGTTTGATCTCAAGTCAGGGCACATACAGGAAGCAACAAATAAATCAATAAAGGAGTGAAAGACCAAATCAAGGTCCCCCTCTATCTCTATAAAATAAAAAAAATTTTAATGCAACAAAAAACGGTGTTATTCATGAAACTAAGAGAAAAAGGGGGATTTTTGTCAGTCTGAGGGGGAAGGAAAGCTGACTATCAAATAGATTTTTTTATTCCCCATTATTTTCTTTTGATTAATCTTTATTGTATTTTTTCCATTACCATTTAGTCCCTTTATATCCCCCTC
The DNA here is from genome assembly GCA_004026545.1 of Mormoops blainvillei. Taxonomy (NCBI): domain Eukaryota; kingdom Metazoa; phylum Chordata; class Mammalia; order Chiroptera; family Mormoopidae; genus Mormoops; species Mormoops blainvillei. The sequence continues at coordinate 126,773 of PVJD01000344.1, forward strand.
CCCTCATCAATCACCACACTGTTGTTCAAGTCCATGAGTCCTTTTTCCTGTTAGCTCAAACCCTCCACCCACTCACTACCCCCACCCCCACTAGTTGCCATCCTGCTCTCCATCTGAGTCTGACTCAATTTTCCTTGTTAGTTCAATTTATTCACTAGATTCCACATATGAGTAAAATCATATGGTATTTGTCCTTCTCTGACTGGCTCATTTCACCTAGCATAATTTTCTCCAGGTCAATCCATACTATCACAAAGGGTAAAACTTTCTTTTTTACAGTCAAGTAGTATTCCATTGTGTAAATGCCCCACAGTTGTTTTACCCAGCCATGTACTGATGGATACTTGAGCTGCTTCCATATCTTGGCAATGGTAAATAATGCTGCAATGAACATAGGGGTGCTTAATGTTATTTCAAATTAATGTTTTAGGTTCCTTCAGTTATATTCCCAGACATGGGATCCCTGGGTCAAGAGACAGTTGCATTTTCAATTTTTTTAGGTATATCCATACTGTTTTCCACATTGGCTTCACCAATCTGCATTCCCACCAACAGTGAAAAAGGGTTCTTCTTTCTCCACATCCTCACCAGGTCCAGGTTTAATGATAACCATTGATGATAGCCATTCTGACAGGTGTGAGATGGTATCTCATTGTGCTTTTAATTTGCATTTCTCTGATGATTAGTGATGTCAAACATCTTTTCATATGTCTATTTGTCATCTGTATGTCCTCCTTGGAGAAGTGTCTATTCAGGTCCTTTGCACATTCTTTAATTGGGTTATGTGTTGTTTTGGTGTTGAGTTTTGTAAGTTCTTTATATATTTTGGATATTAATCCCTTATCAGATGTATTAGTAAATATGTTCTACCATTCTGTAGGTTGTCTTTTTATTTTGTCAATGATTTCCTTTGCTGTGCAAACTTTTTAGTTTGATGTAATCCCATTGGTTTATTTTTTCTTTTGTTTCCCTTGCCTGGGGAGATATATCCAGTAAAATATTGCTATGAGCAATGTCCAAGTTTTGCTGCTTATGTTTTCTTCGACAACTTTTATGATTTCAGGTCTAACATTTAAGTCTTTGATCCATTTTGAATTTATTCTTGTGTGTGGCATAAGTGGTTGAGTTTCATTTTTCTGCACATATCTATCCAATTTTCCCAACACTATTTATTGAGTAAACTACCTTTAACCCATTGTATGTGCTTGTTTCCTGTCAAATACAAATTGACTATAAAAGTGTTGGTTTATTTCTGGGCTTTCTATTCTGTTCAATTGTTCTATGTGTCTGTTTTAATGCCAGTACCAGGCTGTTTTGACTACCATAGTCTTGTGGAATAGTTTCACATTAGGTAGTGTGTTTCCTCACACTATGTTCTTTCTCAGGATTGCTATTCCTATGTGGGGTTTTAGTGGTTCCATATAAATTTTTGAAATATTTGTTTTAGTTCTGTGAAATACATCATTGGGATCTTGATAGGAATTGCATTGAATATATAGATTGCTTTGGGTAATGTAGACATTTTAATGATGTTAATTATTCCTACACATGAACATGGTATGTGCTTCCACTTATTTGTATCTTTTTCAATTTCTTTCTTCAATATTTTATAATTTTCTATGTATAGGCATTTTACATGCTTGGTTAAGTTTATTCCTAGGTTCTTTATTGTTTTTGAAGCAGTTGTGATTGGGATTGTTTTCTTAATTTCCCTTTCTCTTAGTTCATTATTGGCACATAAAAATGCAACCAATTTCTGGATATTAATTTTGTATCCAGCCATTTTGCTGAATTCGCTTATCAGTTCAAGTAGTTTCTTGGTGGAACTTTTGGGGTTCTCTATGTATAATATCATGTCATCTGCAAATAATGACAGTTTTACTTCTTCTTTTCCAGTTTGGATGCTCTTTTATTTCTTCTTCTTGTCTGATTGCTGTGGCTAGGGCTTCCAGTAGTATATTGAATAAGAGAGGTAAAAATGGACATCCCTGCCTTATTCCCAATCTTAAGGGGAATGCTTGTAATTTTTTCCTGTTGAGTGTGATGGTGGCAGTGGGTTTGACATACATGACCTTTATTGTGCTTAGGCATGTTCTCTCTATTTCCACTTTGCTGAAAGTTTTTATCAAATGGGCACTGGATTTTATCAAATGCTTCATTTGCATCTATTGATATAATCATGAGGTTTTTATCTCTCATTTTTTTAATGTAGTGAATCACATTTATTGATTCGTGAATGTTGTACCCACCTTGCATTCCCAGAATAAATCCCACTTGATCATGGTATATGATCTTTTGATGCATTGTTGTATTCAGTTTGCTAATATTTTGTTGAGCATTTTAGCATCTATGTTCATCAGAAACATTGGCATATATTTTTCTTTTGTTGTAGTGTCTTTATCTGGTTTTGAAATTAGGATAATTGTGGCCTCATATAATGAGCCTGGGAACCTTCCCTCCTCTTGAAGTCTTTGAAATAGTTTTAGAAGGAGAGGTGTTAGTTCTTCTCAGAATGTTTGGTAAAATTCAACTGTGAAGCCATCTGGTCCAGAACTTTTGTTTCTTGGTAGTTTTTTTATTGCTGCTTCGATTTCACTAGGTGTAATCCATCTATTCAGATTCTCTGATTCTTCCTGATTTAGTTTTGGGAGGTTGTATGTTTCTAGCTATTTATCCAATTTATCCAGGTTGTCCAGTTTACTGGCATATAATTGTTCATAATATTTTCTTACAATGCTTTGTATTTCTTTGTTGTCAGTTGTTATTTCTCCTCTTCCATTTATGATATTATATATTTGGGTCCTTTCTTTTTTCTTGATGGGTCTGGTTAAAGGTTTGTCTCTCTTGTTTATCTTTTCAAAGAACCAGTTCTTGGATTCATTGATCTTTTATATCTTTCTTTAGATTCTATTTCATTTATTTCTCCTCTGACCTTTATTATTTCCTCCCTTCTACTCACTTTGGTCTTTGTTATTCTTTTCAAGTTCCTTTAAGTGTGAACTTATATTGTTTATATGAGCTTTCTCTTGTTTTTTTGTTTTTTTTTTGAGATAGCCTTGTAATGCTGTGAATTACCCTCTTAGGATTGCTTTCCCAGTGTGCCACAGATTTTGGATTGCTGTGTCCTCATTGTTACTTGTTTCAAGGTATTTTTTAATTTCCTCCTTGATCTCATTGTTGACACATTCATCATTTAATAACATGTCATTTAGCTTCCATGTCTTTGTGTATTTTTCAGTGTTCTTCTTGTGATTTATTTCTAGTCTCATAGCATTGTATTCAGAGAAGATGCTTGATATGATCTCAATATTCTTAAATTCATTGAAACTTGTTTTCTGTCCTAGCTTACAGCCTATCTTAGAAAACATTCTATGTGCCCTTGAAAAGTATGAATATTCTGCTACTTTGAGTTGAAATGCTCTGAAGATATCAATTAAATCCATTTGATCTAACGTGTTGTTTAAGGTTGCTTTCTCCTTGTTGATTTCCTGACTGTAAGATCTATCTATTGAAGTAAACAGGGTGTTAAAATCCCCAGATATGATTGTATTTCTTTCAGTCTCTCCTTTTATGTCCATCGATATTTGGTTTACATATTTAGGTGCTCCTATGTTGGGTGTGTAAATGTTTACTAGGGTTATATCCTCTTGTTGGATTTTTTCCTTTATTATTATATAGTGTCCTTCTTTGTCTCTTAACTATAGCTTTGGTTTTAATGCCTATTTTGTCAGATATAAGTACTGCTACCCCAGCTCTTTTTCCTTTCCATTTGCATGAAATATCTTTTTCCAACTCTTTACTTTTAGTCTGTGTCTATCTTTTGACCTGAGATGGTTCTCTTGGAGGCAGCATAGATATGGGTCTTCATTCCTTATCATTCAGTTACCTATGTCTTTTGTTTGGACCACTTAAGCCATTTACATTTAAGGAGATTACTGATAGATACATATGTAGTGATATTTTATTGTTAGACTGCTTTCCCCTTCTTTTTCTTTCTCTTTTTCTTCTTCGTTTTCTTCTTCTTCTTAAAGTAAGCTTTTTAACATTTGTTGCATTACTGGTTTGGTATTAACAAACTCCTTTAGCTTTTTCTTATCTGGAAAGCTCCCTATTTCTTATTCAATTTTAAATGAGTCTTGCTGGGTAAAGTAGCCTTGGTGGCAGGTCTTTGCTTTTCATGACCTTGAATATTTCATACCACTGGTTTCTGGCCTGAAATGTTTCTGTGGAGTAATTTGATTTCAGTCTAACTTGTGCTCCCTTGTAGGTAACTATCTGCTTTTCTCTTGAGGCTTTTAGTATTCTCTCCTTGTCTTTAAGCCTTGTCATTTTAATTATGATATGTCTCATTGTAGGTCTCTTTGGGTCCAACTTGTTTGGGACTCTGAGTTTCCTGGACTTGTGTGACTTTTCACTTCACCAGGTTAGGGGAGATTTCAGACATTATTTCTTCAAATAGATTCTTGATCCCTTACACACTGTCTTCTCCTTCTGGTATTCCCATGAGGTAGATGTTGTTATGCTTCATGTTGTCCAAAATGTTTCTTAAGCTCTCCTGATCTTTTTAATTCTTTTTTGTTTCTGCTGCTTTGCCTGGATGTTTTTTTCTACCTTGTCTTCCAAAACACTGATTCAGTCCTCTGCTTGATCTAACCTACTGTTTATTCCTTCCAGTATATTATTTATCTCAGATATTGCATTCTTTATTTCTGACCAGTCCTTTTTTATTGTTTCTATGTCTTTTTTTATGCTGTTGACTCTCCTTATAATCATTACTCTAAACTCCCTATCTGATAAATTGCCTGCCTCCATTTCATCTAGTTCTTCTGGAGAATTCTCTTGTTCTTTTATTTGGGGTCTGTTTCCTTTTCTTCCCATTTTGGCTGTTTCTTTGTATTTTTCACCTTGGATATTAAATTAATTAGTTATTAAACTGACCAATTGTTAATATAATCAAGCTGTAATCAGCAGTCCAGCTTAAACACCACAGGGTGGGTCACAGTAATTCTTGAAGGTGGGGTTCTTGCTTCCCCTTGGGCTGATGCCACTTGGATAAGAGCACTCTGCCTGAGAAAGATGGCTTCTGAAGTATGGGGAATGACTCAACATAGGGATCCTGGTTACTGTTCCTTCGGTTCTTTCCCCCAAACCACCAGCCCCAGGCTCTCCTCAAGTGTCTCTAGTCCACTCTGCCCTCCCTCTGCAGGATCCCAAGGTAAGTGGCTGCAAACAAAATTTTGTGTGTTGGCCCTTTGAGAGACCCTCTGACTTTCCAGCTGTTTCTTCCTTGGCACACAGAAACCCTGCTGCTTTTTGCAGCTGGATGTTATCTGTGTTCCTTTCTGACTCTGGTGCTGTAGGCTAGGGAGCCAGCTTTGGGTTTAGACCCCACACTTCTCAGCTGATGAAATATCCCTTCACAACTTCAGCTGCTGCCCATAGGAGCCCAGCCAGCCCTCTCTCACCTCCTCTGCACTCCCTTCCAATCACATTGGCTGAAGTGGTTTCTTCTGTCTGTCCTTGGTTATGAGACTTCTCTCCAGCTAGTGCTCAGTTGTTTATTCTCAATGATTTCCCTACAATTTAGTTGTAATTCCATATTGGTCCTGGAAGAAGGCTAGTGTAGCTTCTACTTACTCCTCTGACATCTTAGATCTCTAGAAAGCTAGAGTTTCCTTCTGCCCTTGCAATTACCTCCACTAGCCTCATGCATGCATATAACCTTTTGCTGCCCTCCCTCTATCACTATTATATTCTTCTTCTTTTTTTAATCTATTGTAAACTTTTAGGCTTAGCCTGGCATTTTTGGCTATTGGGTGCCTACAATGTAAGATAATAAATTTTAAAAATTCTTTTTCAAGACGTTCAAAGTTTGAAGACTACTATCATCTTGATATCATATTTTAAATGTTAAAATCTCTTATAGCATTCTTTCCAGACAAAAAATTACAGAGTACTCTGACTCTGTAGACACATTTGGATAATGATCAGATGCTTAGAAAGACAAAGGGAATGTACTTTAACAATTTTTAAATGCCTTCCATTACACTTGTAAGAATAGTCCCTGGATGTTAGTCATTCAATGAATCATGCATATCGCTATTTTTAAAATAATGACCATTTGTATTAGTAACATTTAATAACAATACTACCAACCAAGTACTCATCAAAGAATGAGTGTATATATTTTGAAATTGTGATATGACCAGGTATCTTTCCTTACAAATTAATAAACAAGCTGTCATTCTTTGTTCATTTTATTTAGATCAAAACATCTTGAGACTCACCTGCCTCATCTGTACTAACAAAATTAGTGTTGGTGAACTCTGAGACAGAAAACAGAGCAGTCAGAATAGCCCCTAAAACCAGTGATTCCAGGTCAGACTCTCCGGGCAACACCCATTCGAGGGCAACTGTGCTGTGGCTAAGTCAAGGGCTGTCCTCTGCTGTGGTCTGAGATATCTACTGAATGTCAGACAAAGTTTTGGAACTCTCAAGGTTGTTGGGAATGCCACAATGAATCCAAAATTACCTTAGAGATAACTCCCCAAGTGCCCCATGAAGGTTGTTGCAGAGATGATTACTGGAAATGAAACTTGTGTTCTTGAGACTTTTATTCCCTGGAGGTTCTTGCTTCCAGAAAGCATATGTTTTTGATGCTCTATGAAAACAGACGTTCTGATGATGGAAAGAAATGATCTCATGAGGAAACTTCCCATGGGCCAGTGTAAATCTGAACTCTGACCTCGAGGTGATACTACAGCTCTGTGACAAGGTGCACACCACAGGGACACCCAGTGCTGTCACAGTCACAGTCTGTGCAGCAAGTACAAGCAAATGCAGCTCCTCTCCTCCATGTATCAGAATGGGTCAAGGGGTCCAAAGTGGGTTTCCCAATAGACTGGATCAATATTCAAGCCTGGTACTCCAGAACAACAACAAAAAAAATGTGTCATCATAATGAGCACTTCCCTTGGCAATCTATTAGTCTCTACTTGGGTTAACTATGGTTGTAAGAAAGGCTTCACCCCACTCGTGATCTGTATCAAAAAGAAAAACAACCCATAAGGCTGTCTACACTAATATCGCTTGTCTCATTTGTTCACTCACTCTTCAGCTTTATCTGAGACAAACCCAATGGGTTATTATGGAGCAGACATTTCTAGAAAGTCCACTACAGTTTTTATGTTATGGAGTAAAGTGCTAGACACAGGACAGCCTGTGTCACATCCAACAGTGCAGTTTGATTTCCTTGCTGTACTTTTCTCCCTTGGGTCATCTGCCTGGATGGATATGAATTATGGACAGAAAAGGAATCAGGGATGAGGAGGAAATGCATTTTAAATCTTTGCTCTGTGAACACAACTGTGACTTACAGCTGCAGAGGGTAAGGAGAAAAGGACCTGGCCTGCTCATATCACTTTCCAAAGTTAACTTTTATCCTCCTTTTAAAAAATAAATCCTGGAGTATAATCTAATGAAACTTGCCAATTAAGTTGTAAATTATGAAGAATAACACACACCTGAAAATCTCCATCGACAAAGTGTAAGATATTGAAGACAGGCTCTCTCCAGGGAAAGTGCAGAAAGAGGCTGAGCTTCATATAAAATGCTTGTTTGAGAAGAAGATACTTGAATTCCTCACTGGGTGTGTTCTGAGAAGAGGTTCAACATCATGTCACAATCTAGTCTGCAGGAGATTTAAACTTTAGCTTGCATTTAAATCTCCTGGAAGGCTCCTCAAATTGCAGATTGCTAGATGCCCACCTGCAAGTTTTTTATTAGGCAGGTCTTAGGGACCCAGGAGCTGAAAATTTTAATAACCACCAGGGAATGCTGAAGCTGCTGGTCTGGGGACAACTACAGAGCATAAGAATACTCCTGGCCATGCTCACAGCCTATTTCTTATTTCCCCAAGAAAGGAGCACGGATTGACCATTGGGGGGAAATGATGGAACAGGTTCAATTCTACTGTTTCTTGTTTTTCTTTGAGCTTAGCAGGGCAGGCTCAGACTTTTGAAGAAAGGCTCACAATGTCCAATGCTGAAAACCATTAGAGAACTGTCAAAGCATACTTTTCAAAGTTAAAAATATGAGTCTACTGCAAATACACAGTAAACATGCATCAAAAATTTATTCAAGGTAATAATGAGGGAAATTAATAATTGGCACAACTGGTTCAACAGTATAAGACAGATGGAAGTATTTAAGCATACGAAAGGCAGAATCCTGAAATAAGATTGCAGTGTAAAATACAAAGTAGCCAATGTCCTGTGGTGCAATGAAACAGACATTCAGGGTTATCTTCTCTACTGGTTAGAAAACTATTACATCCCTTTTGAACAAAAATCATTTGTAACATATAGATCTATAAATCAATATTTCACTTCACAGAGACCCTCATCCATGGTAAATAGTAAATCAAACAAAACTACATTCTTTTAGAATGAGTGCTGGCAAATGACAGCCAGTGGCCAAGACCCTTAAGGAGGAACCCTATTTCATAATGAAAATTTCTAAGACAGTTCTTTAGCCTCCCCCAAAGGGGAGTGCAGTCTTTACCAGGGTTATTGTGAATTTCATATGAGTAAATAATCATACTTTTGAAGGACAGCTGATTCTAAACTGAAACTAATTTCTGGAGACCAAAAATTTCACGGTGTACCAGTCATAGTAGAGGTTAATGAAAGTCTGAGATCAATGGACTTCTGACTTGGCTGTATCTCACAGTGAATCAGTGAGTCTTCAAACTCACCTTGTGGGTAATTTCCCAAATTCCAGAATGCATGATTACAATAGACATTCTCAAAAACTGGTAGAACTCCCACTTTGGTTTCCTAACCTGTGGAGTAAAGGCTGTCATGTGGAAGCCACAAGAACTACCAAGCTAGTAGACCAAAAACAGTATTGCATTCCTAGAAGAAGTGGGGAGGGGTGGTGACTGCTACCACATCCCACTTAGCTTGTCTATTTGGCCTGTGTGGAAGACAGATGGATCTTGGAAAATGACAGTGGGTTTCCAAAAACTTGACCAGGTGGTGACTCCAATTACAGTTGCTCTTTCAAATGTGATTTTGTTACAAAGAGCAAGTCACCATATCCCCTGGCATATGGTATGAGGCTATTGATCTGGTAGATGCTCTTTGCTCAATGCCTGTTGGTGACAATCATCAGTAGTCTCCTTTTAGCTGTCTGAAATGAAAATACATCATCACAATCTGACCTCAGGACTATGTCAAGTCTCCAACTTTATGTCACAATCTAGTCTGCAGGAACTTTAATTGACTCTTTATTCTTCAGTGGGGGTATCGTGATAATACATTTTATTTGTAATACTTAGCTGATTGGGAAGGGTGAAAAAATAGTAGCAACAATTCTAGGTATTACTTAGAAATAGCTAAGCCAGGGGATAGGAAATAAATTTTGCAAAACTTTAGAGCCTGACCACCTTGTGAAATCTCTGGGAATGCAGTGATCCAGGGCATGTGGAGATAATCCTTCTAAAATGAAGGGCAAGTTGCTGTATCTGAACCCTCCCTCCACTAAAGAAAGAGGATTAATTTTACCCCTTTGAATGGTGGATGCAAAATAAATCTCGTTTGGATATGCTAATCTAACTCATTTACCTAATAACAAAAAAAAAAAAACCATTTTATTTTGATGGAGGTCCAGAATAAGAAAAGACCCTTCAATGTGTACATGATGCTAAGCAAGTTGTTTCATCACTTGGGCTATGTGGCCCATGAGCTATGACAATACTAAAAGTGTATGTGAAATTCAGAATATAGTTCTGCATATCTTAACCACTTTTTCTCCTCTTCTGTTTTTATCAGCTAACATAAGAAAAAAATACTTTCAATAGTGATTAACATTAAATAGGAAAGAAATATGATTCTGCCAGAAGACAAAGAGTTTGTATCCTTTTATGAGGAAGCGTGTTTTCAATTGTAGAATGGACAGTTACATCATGTTATGCAGAAGCAACATTTTGCTATTGCCTTAATTTAGAAGTTATATCAAGAATGGTTAAAAGAAGGATACACAAATGCTAACTTGCAGGGGGCAGAGTTCAGTGGATTTGTTTCATGCCAGTCTACCTGAGCTGTAGGTACATTTTTCCCTTATCTCCATGGTTCCTGGTTAGTGTGGGCCCTAAAGACATTATGTATCAGATTTCAAAAGCTTTTATGCTCAGGCCAATGCTGACACTCATTGCTTCTGATCTGGCTCACCTTGTTGGTGAGGAGTAGCAGCCAGGCTCATATCTTCTGTCTCCCACTGGACCTTTTATGCTTCTGTAAACCCTGGACAGGTACATGTTTAACTTGGTGATCAAGAGTGATAGCCTAGAAGTTGGAGGCTTGCTGGAGGTAAGAAACCTATGTGCGTTCTCACTTGCTCTCGAGGGTTCTATTGTCGTGTCTACCATGACCATCTGTCCTGCGTCTCTGTCTGCTCTGTCTACTCCATTCTCAGAATGAGATGCAGGACCAACAACTGTACGTAAAGTGCTTAATCAGCTCACACAGTTGTGCAAGGTCAATAGTAAATAAGAAATCCCACATCTGTATTATTCCCAGTGGCTCTGTTTTCCTAGTCAAATCCCATAGAGCTAGGAATGTGGAGAAAACCTAATATAGGAGATTGATTTTAAGTCAAAATTTGAAAGGAATAATTGCACAGGACAAGTTGAGACATTCCTAGATGTCTCAGAGAGAGAAAATACTACATACACTTTGGAGTAAAGAACAGTGACTTTTCTCTCTGGCCAGATGGCTCAGCATCATCCCTTACATCAAAATGTTGCAGGTTTGATCCTTGTAAGGGGCACACCTGGGTTGTGGGTTTGATTTCCCCAGTCAGAGCAGGTACAGGAGGCAACCAATCCATGTTTCTCTCTCACCTCAAAGTTTCTTTTCCTGTCTCTCTCTTTCCCTTCCCCTCTCTCCAAAATCGATAAGCTTGTCCTCCGGTGAGGAAAAATATTTTCTGAAAAATGAACTAATTATTTGAAAGTATGTAACATAATAGATGGCACCTAATAGCCTCACTATTTAATATATTACTATCATAACTGAACAAAATAAACTTTAAATAAAACATTCTCTAAATATGCTGCTATGATTCAACATGTGTACAGTGATAAAAATTAATTGCGTGTGTGTGTGTAAAATAGTATTTCTAGGATTTGAAAGTCCTATATTTTAATTTATGAAAATAAAAATATAAAGAAAGATTCAGTCTAACTTACTACACACCATTTAATGCCATGTGAACAGAAGGATTGCAGTGCTGGGTTCCTGCCATACTGCTACCCAGACCCATTGCAGCAAAGTCAATGAATCAAATGCAGTTTAGTCCAGCTCTACAAGATACAGCTGGAGGCTCTTTCTGCACATGAAGCAGAACAAACATTATAGACCATAATTTCTGTTCAAAACAGTCAATCTCAGTCATTCTTCTTAACAAGCAATTGGTCTGCCTCAAGTGAGTCTGCATAAATCATTCTGTAATTGTGGAGAAAGCGCAACCTTTAACCTATAATAAAGTAGGCTTGGTACATTCATCTTAACTCAATAGAGGATGATCATCAGGCCCATACCTATAACAACTCTATGTCTTCCTGAGCCTCTAAGAAAGCCAACAAAATACTATCTCCTAAAAACCACGAGGAGCCCTTTGTTTTTGTTTTTGGAATTATCTGGAAGTCCCCTTAAAGACACTAGGGTGTGGCAGGAGAATATATCTTCCCCCCACATTCCTACTAATATTTGGAATTTGACACTGGTGGTAGGAGAGTCTTATGTTCTAATGAGATGGGTGGGCTCCTGGATGGGTGGGTCACACAAAGACCAGACCATAATTAGAAGCTTGAAACTTTCAGTCCCACCTTCATTTGATGGAGAAGGGAGAGCTGAAAATTGAGTTAAAAATCAATCATGCCTACAAGATGACTCCTCTATAAAAACCCCAAAAAGTCAAGGTTTAGGGAGCTTCTGGGTTGATTAAAGCATCCATGTATTGGGGAAGGTGGCAGTGTTCAACCCCAGGGGACAGAAGCTGCTGTGCTCATATCCTGCCAGACCTCATCCAATGGGTCTCTTCATCTGCCTATTCATCTGTATCTTTTGTCATGTACTTTATTAAATAATAACTGGTAATCATAACTAAGATGTGTTAGTAAATTATTGAACCCAATGAGGAATCCCTGGGACCTCGATTTGTATCTGCTCAATCAGAAGCACAGAACAACCTGGGACTTGTGTTTGGCATCTGCCATGGAGCAGCCTTGTAGGACTGTACCTTTAACTTGTGGGATCTGATGCTAACTCCAGGTAGATAGGTCAGAACTGAACTAAGTTGTGGGACCATCATTTTAGCCATCTGGTGTTAAAGAATTCTTGGGTGTGGGGAAGTCACAGAAGTGCAAGTGTAAAAGTTAAAAGAAAAAAGAAAAAGAAAACAGTGAGTTTTTCCACAGATATGTGACCAGAGAATGCTAGAAAGTCAAAGCTTTTCTTCTTGCCTGCAAGCTTCTCTAGGGCAGAGGCTGCAATATAGTGGTGGTTGTGCCTCTAGTGTATGTCTGAATGCTTCCTTTCACAACTATGTAGTGAATACCAGATAAGTGCCAGGTACTTCAAAAAACTGATAATGCAGGGATGAATAACATAGACAATGGCACTTTTCTTTTGGAGTTTATATGGTTATGGGAATACACACACACACAACATCATTTTGGCCAGGGGTAATGATTTACTTTAAAGCAAGACACTACCCCATTCTGAGAGTTTTATTTCTACCTATGATGAATGTTTTGTGTCAGTTTTCTGCAGTTCTTTTTCCCATCTCAGATCTGCTTTACATTTATGATACCCTCTAGGATAGCGAGCTGTGGACAGTAGGCCATGTTCAGTGGTTGCCAGCTCCCCAGCTTATTTACCCTGGTATTCCTCCACCAAAGTCACAGAAAACACAGTGGGTTAACAATGTGGATATGAAGAGCCAAGAGTTTTGTGCTCGAGTTGCAAGTCCATAGTTGGTGTCCTGGATCACAGCATGAAATTCTAGTTTCAAAAAGAGCACAGGGCAAGACAGCATTGAATAGAGGTTTAGGGGAAATTTTCTTTCTGCAGGAGGCCAGAGGGCTCATCAGGGTGACCAATAAGAACTAAAGAACAAGAACCAAAGAACGAGAGAGACTTATTAGAATGAACTAAGGTGTAAAGGTGTAATGGACTACAAGATGGTCATAAATTCTTCCCATGGCTGGATATGCACTAGCTTACTGTGTGACTCTGATGTTTGTCTGTACTCATTACACATGTTCTTGGCCATGTACATTTCTCTAGTTCATTTAGCAATGGTAAATTTGCCAGAAGACAAAATTCAAAAAATTCCTCTGCAGTGGGCTTGCCCTTTCATGCTGCCTTTGGGAAACCAGACATCACTTTGACTCACCTCCTGAATGATAACAGGCACATGGCCATTGGTTACCAGCTGAGCATACACACATGAGTGAGTCAAGGCCAGAGTAGCAGAATAACCACCCAACTGAGCTCAGACTCAATTGCTAACCCATAGAATGATTAGCTAATGAATGCTTATTGTTTTAAGCTACTACATTTTGAAGTAATTTATTATTTAGCAAAAGATTATTGCTATAGAACCTGTTACCTAGAAATGGGGCCCTTCTTTATCAAACCTTGTGTTTCACTGGATCTGGAATTAGGCTACAGTAAAAGTATTAACAAAGTCTGAAAAAGTGACAATAAAATGGAGAGGTTGAAAAAATGGTGAGAAAATGGTGAGCATCTTGGAAAAATGATGACTCACATTAGGCAGTTATGAAACAATTTTTAAAAACTGTTTCCTGTGATGACTTAAAAAATGCAAAATGCACTTAAGAAAATCTCAATGTTGCTGAGATCTCCAAGCAGAATAAACAAAGTGTCCTTTAGTTGGTCCTCTTTAGAAGCAAACAGTAAGATAGGAGAATACAGAGGTAAGCTAAAGAGCTGTTTAGTTTGCAAAAAGAATTAAGAAATAGAGAGGAGCCAAGATTTGGACTGGAAAATAAAGTTTTTCTCACCTCCAACCTCTCCAGAATAGTTAGAGACTGGTGACTCTTATATACCTCCCATCCCTCCCCTTTTTGAATGGAAATGTTTATTTCTCTTATACTGTCCCCCTATCATCACTGTATGCTGGGGGGAAAAGCTGGTTATTTTACATCAACAATCTCCTCTGGATCAGTAGAAACCACATCCAAGAAACTGCATTTGGTTATATAGAAAATGACAAGATCATGGACTTTCAAGCTTAGTACCATAATTTGAAGGTTAGAACCAGTGTGACCAGAGGACTGAATGTGGAAAAATATTTTAAAAGATGCAAATTCTTTTCCTGCCTATATCTGCATTCTTGTAAGATAACATTGTGGATTCTTCCATCAAGAGGTAAGTTTGTGTTTCCACACCGTGAATCTGAGCTGGCTGTGTGACTGCTTTGACTATGGGTATATTGACAATTATGGTACAAGCAGTCTTCAAAAAATATGCATGCATTGGAGCTTACTGTTTTGCTGAACTGGTAACCCTAAGATCACCTCACCCACTAGGCTACTGGAGGGTAGGAGACCATTGGAAAGAGAATTTAGGAATCCATTCAATGGAAACCCAGCCCTCAGCCATGCAGCAGGCAATTGCCAGGTGTGTGAATGAGCCCAACAACTGCCCAATGTAGACAAATGGGTGAGGCCAGGTGAGCCCAGCAGATCACTGTGTGGCTGATCCAAGCCCAGGGATAATTGTACAGAATCAGAAGTTAAAACACTAAGTTTAGGACTAATTTGTTTTACAGTAACATCTAACTGATACAATAAAGAAGAAAGATATTACCTAGTAACACTGGTTTCAGGGCTGGTCCTTGGATCCCACATACTTTTGACAACAAAGAGATTCTGGAGCATGGGCAAGTTGACAATTCTAAGCCTTATCTGTGGTAGATCAGAAGTGTTCCAATTGTTTCTTATCTCAGGGTGTTCTTATCAACAGGAATAGAGTGAAGGTTCTTGAACATTCAGATCTTAGAAACTGGGGAGCACTAGCTCAAAGGATCAAAGTGGGTGGGAAATGCTCCTGAAATTTAGAGAAGCTCGTTTCATTGCAGCAAATGAGATAATCTCCTTGGGAAGCCCAAATTTTATATTTAAATGTTCAGTGTGACTAGGAATCACTGAGATAGAAAACAGTATGTGGCTTGAGCACTTTTCCCAAATTAAGGATGTTTTAATATTTTAAATGGAGCTTAGATAATTAAATGTTTCTGTTGAACTTTTTCTGGAGTGACCCTGGGCTTTAAACTTGGATCTACATGGAAGATTGTAACAGTGTGCTTTCCTGGATTACTTGATGTGACAGTTTTGTGCCCACACTGCTCTTTGTCAATATCCACCTTCTGACCTCTGCACCAGTGTCTATGATTGGCTGAACTGCACCATTCCCTGACAGTGTTTGGTCACTGCACCCCATTTTTAGAATCTGTGGGTAACTCTGGGCTCACCATGGCCTTCCAATCAATCAAAAAGGGACCTTTAAGCCCATCATATCTGTTACTCTCAATAACAGAAGATACATAATGATTGGTTTCATGGTTTTCATATTCTTGGTTATTTCTCATCATTGTGTTAGCAGGATCTAGTGGAAATCATGTGGAACCAAGAGCTTGGGTTCAAATTCTGTGTCCACCACTCAATACATGACTGCCCTTGAGAAACCCACCAAAACATTTTGTACTTATTTCTTCTTCTACAAATAGAGAAAATAGAGCTTGTTTTATTTACCTGGTGGAGTTGTTAAGGATCAAAACATTAGTCACAAAATATACATACACATACCTATATATGTATGTATATATATAAATGTTATTTTAGGATTTCAATAAACATTAATTTTGATTGTTACTGATCTTTGACAGCCCTTAAACTCTGGTAATCAGGACTAAGGTGCTAAAATACCTTTTACAGCTCAATTCTCTGTCTTTAGCTATGTATTCTGATCCTCAAATTCAGGGTGAAATGGATTTGTGCGGGGAAAGTGAAAAAAGTCCAAATGAGTATTAATGTTATTATTGGTTAAAGCAGGGAGATTCTCTGAGATAGACAGAATTCAGGGAGATGGATGGTCATGATTTTACTCTGAAATAGAGAGTAGGTTCTTGTTTTTCCTAATTGCCTGCCTTTTCTATTTGGGTGATTCATTGTAAAATTAACCCAGAGTCTCTACCCAGTACAGGAAAGATTGTAGGTATTTCCAATGATGGAATTATAATGCAGTTATCTTGACCAACTGGTAGGTAGGCCAAAAAAGCCAGGCCCCTGGATGGCATTTCTTTGCCAAGACTTTATGCCAATGGAGAAAACATCTCTGAGAGAAAGAATTTGTTTGTAAGAATAAGTAAAAACAAAGATAACTATTTACTCTTTTTTACCAAAATGCTTATAGTTTATTCCTTTCAAGGACCTCTGCCTCTTCCACTTAAATATATTTGGTGTTTTTGACTTTTACATATTTTGAAACATATTTCATTCTTTTCAATGCCTCTTATATCACACTTTATGCAACATCTAGAATGTGCAACCTGTTGTGTTCGTTCACTGCACAAATAGTTGTTGGCTGGGTGCTATATTAGGCATGGGGTCACAGAACAGGGAAGCAGAACTGTGTGGGTGGTATAGTCCCCAATCTTCTGGGCTCCATGCTTCTGCTGCTGTTCAAGGCTTTTGCTGCCCCACCCCCATGGCTCTTACATCCACAGCCCCCTTGCTAGGGGTTTCCCTTTTCCCTGAGCCTTTGTACAAGTGAGAGTAGTAATAATAAAACTGTAATTGTGGGAAATTTTAACAGTAGGAGATTGTAACCCACCCCACCATTCTTTTGACATTGTTTCTATAAAGGCTGACTCTGACTAATATGTAGCTTGTAGATAAACAGCATATTTTGTAAGAATCCTAGAAACTAACTTCAAAAGATACAGACTCTAACCTTCAGTCATTCCAGCTCTGGGAGAATTTTTGACCTTCAATTGTAAAACCAGGATGACAAAAACTAGGATGACACATACCAGAGCAATGCTTGACCAGTTTGAGGTCCTAATCAGAGTGGGCTGTGCTGGTCTGCACATAGTGAACTTTTCAATCCACTTTCCTTGATCTCTTTATTCTGCTTTCCATCTCCCTTCGTATAAAAACCTCTGCCTGCACGATGTTAAGATGGGCTTTGAGACAAGTTCCCCATCATCTCAGATTGCTGACATCTGAATAAACTACTTTACATCTCACCAGCACCTGTCTTACGAGTTTGGCTTTCATTGTGGCAGACAGCCAGACCTGCATGTGATTACAAAACCAGTGCATTTCCACAGACTGCTCACTGTATTGACAGAGACTACTTTACATTAATTATTTCATTTAATATTCTTAGCAACCTCATAATTTTCATTCTATAATGATCCAACTTAAAGGCAAAAAATACTAAAATGTATGTGAGAGAGCCAGTATTTTAAACTAAGGTTTATTTGGCTCCAATATCTTTTATACATTACTAGTTATTTTCATCAGTCTTTACTGTGAATGATCCACCTTCTAAAAATGGATTTGAAGACTTTTGAGGAAATCAACATAATTTTCATCCAGATTAATTGATCCACTTTACATACAGTATCCAATTAATTCTCATAAATTCTAATAAAGCAGACAAGTCAATCACATTATAGCAATGAGGAAACTGAGGATCAACAGTTAACAAATATTTCCATGAACTCTTAGTTAATTAATGGTTAATTAATTAATGGTAAAACTATCATTCAAATCAATCAATACCTTATGTCTGAAATCCATGTTCCTAGGTTGCTTCTTTAGAATTTGAGGAATTGATTACAAACTTTAAAAATATATGTCCTTGAAAGTAAATATACTTCTTCAACAAGCAAGAATTTCAGGGTAAGAATGACATTAAAGGCATACAAGTAAACAGGGAAGAAATACGTGGACCTCCAATCCTTCCATTAGCATCCCAGGATTGGAACATTTATTAATGGGTGCTCATAACTAATTTTCCTTTCCATTTGCTTGAAAATGATAATAGAAATCTAGCAAAAAGTGAGGCATATTTTTATATAAACATAATAGAGGTCACTGGATTACAGTATGGAGAATATGAACTCAGATTTATTTATCTCACATATTAAAGATAATAATTAATTCCATTAAGCCAAAGAGCAAAATATAACCTTTTTTTTTAATGGCTTATAATATTGAGTTTTTGGTGGTTCTTTTTCACTAAAGGAAGCTGATGGACAATGTCCAGGCCTTGAACTCAGAATACCAGTCCAGACCCTAGATTTATCATTTTTTACTTCTGCAAAATTTGGTTACTTGTTTAATGTCTCAATGGTGTTATTACAGTAGCCAGAGTAGAATGAGATAAAAACCTAAAGGAAGAGGAAAGAAGGAAATCTAAAGCAAGTAGAGAATTCTTTTGAGATATTGTCTAAGAATGTGACAGAATGTAAGTGCTAAAATTTATATCAGAGGACCAAACTCACATTAAAATCATATAGAACATTCTTTAAAAATCCAGTTTCCACACCCAAAATTTTGGTAAAAAGGTTTCCAGAATATTGTGGTCAATTCTATATTTTATAAAGCTTTCTAGATCATTCTGAGGAACAATCAGATTGAAGAACCAGGTCAGTCATTTAATTCTACAGTATACAGAAAAAGGAAAAATGTGAGTTATCACCACTTGTTTAGGAAGCTATTATCTGTTCAAAATTCTTCCTTCCTTGCCCTTGCCATAACATTCCTAAGGGCACAGCATGCTTCCTGACCCAACTCATTTTGGGGCATCGGGTGACTTGGACCAATGGCATGGGCAGCAGTGACACTGTGGATGTTCTGAGAGGAGACCAAAAGGTCCTGCAGTGTCCACTTGAGCTCCTCTGCTCCTGGCCTGTGCTGTAAAAGGTGTGTCTCCCACGCAAGCCCCTCCAAAATGAGAACACATGTGCAAAAGAGCTAACTAACCCAAGCCATGGTCTGTCAGCAAACCCAGCCAAAGAATGCAAATGCTGTAAACCCACAAAGACAAAAGATAGTAAAAAGGAAAGAAGAAAGAAAGAAAGAAAGAAAGAAAGAAAGAAAGAAAGAAAGAAAGAAAGAAAGAAAGAAAGAAAGAAAGAAAGAAAGGAAGGAAAAAAGAAAAAACACATAAAGTAGATGAGAGATTTCCACAAATCCTGGAAAAATGGACGGTTGTGCTCTTTTGATCAGGGGCTGTTTCCTTCCTAGTTTTTATGTAGGATAAGTAGATTACATGAACTTTATTAAAATTGTATGAAAAGATGGTGTGTGTGTCTGTGTGTTGGTTACACAAGGAAGGGGAGGGTAGTGGGAACCTTTATCTTATTTCATTTTTAATATTCAGAATATTATGACTCAATAAATAACTTTTTGTACATTTTACTGAGTATGCTATTACAGTTGTTCCATTTCCCCCTTTATCCCCTCTGCCCTGCACCCCATCCCATCATTCCCACACCTCTTAGTCAATGTCCATAGGCTGCACGCACCAGATCTTTGGCTTCTTAATTTCCTACACTACTCCTAGCCTCCACCTGGCCACTTTTTTTTTTGTTTGTCAACATTTTCCTGCCACCATTCCCCAGCCCCAACCACCCTTACATCCCACTCTCAATCTTTCCCCTATTTGGCTTTGTCAGTGGGTCCCTTATGCATGTTCCTTGATGACCCTTCCCCTCCCTTTCTCCTGTCATCCTCCTCCCTCCTCCCCTCTGGTTATTATCAGTTTGTTTTTTATTTCAGTGTCCCTGCTTATATTTTGCTTGCTTGTTTGTTTTGTTGACAAGGTTCCACTTACAGGTGAGATCACATGGTATCTGTCTTTCACCACTGGGCTTATTTCACTTACCATAATGCTCTCCATTTCCATCATGATATCACGAAGGGCAGAAGCTCTTTTTCCTTTCTGTTGTGTAGAATTACATTGTGTAAATGTACTATAGTTTTTTTATCCACTCATTTACTGTTGAGTACTTAGGTTCCTTCCAATTCCTGGTTTTTCTAAATTGTGCTACTATGAACATTGGGGTGCATAGGTTCTTTTGAATTTGTGTTTCTGGAATCTTAGGGTATAATCCCAGCAGTGGAATTGCTGGGTCAAAAGGCAGTTCCATTTTCTGTTTTTTGAGGAAATTCCAAACTGTTTTCCACAGTGGCTGCATGAGTATGCATTCTCACCAACAGTGTGCTAGGGTTCCCTTTTCTCCACATCCTCATCAGCACTTGTTGATTGATTGTTGATTTGTTTATCATGGCCATTCTCACTGGTGTGAAGTGGTATCTCATTGTGGTTTTAATTTGCATCTCTCTGATGGCTAGTGATGCTGAGCATCCTTTCATGTGCCTCTGGGCCCTGTGTATGTCCTCCTTGGAGAAGCGTCTGTGCAGGTCCTTTGCCTATTTTTTATTTGGATTGCTCATCTTACTAGAGTGGAGTTGTGTGAGTTCTCTATATATTTTGGAGATCAAAACCTTGGTCCAGGTATCATTGGCAAATATATTTTCCCATACAGTTGGTTCCCTTTTCATTTTGCTGTTTTCTGTAGCCACATGGAAGCTTCCTATTTTGATGAAGTCCCATTTGCTTATACTTTTCTTTATGTGCCTTGTTCTAGGGGACATATTGGTGAAAATATTGCTGCATGGAATATCTGATATTTTCTTGCCTGTGTTCTCCTCTAGGACTTTTATGATATCATGACTTATATTTAAGTCTTTTATCCATCTTGAGTTTCTTTTTGTCTCTGGTGTAAGTCGGTGGTATAATTTAATTTTGTTGCATGTAGCTGTCCAGATCACCCAACCCCATTTGTTGAAGAGGCTATTTTTACTCCACATTATGCCTCTGCCCACTTTGTGGTATATTAATTGACCATAGAGATCTGGATTTATTTCTGGGCTCTCTAATCTCTTCCATTGATCTATGTGTTTCTTCTTATGCCAGTACCATTCTGTTTTTATTAAAGTGGCTTATAATATAGTTTGGTATCAGGCACTGTGGTCCCTCCTGCTTTGTTCTTTCTCAAAATTGCAGTAGCTATTCAGGGTCATTTATGGTTCTATATAAATTTTCTAAATATTCATTCTATACCTGTGAAATATGTGATTGGTAACTTAATAGGAATTGTGTTGAATCTATAAATTGATTTGGTAGTATGGACATCTTGATGTTGATTCTTCCACTCCATGAACATGGAATATGCTTCCATTTATTTATGTCTTCCTTAATTTCTTTCTTCAGGGTTTTCTGAGTACAGGTTTTTACCTCCTTGGTTAAGTTTATACCTAGATACTTATTTTTCTTGTTGCTATAGGAAATGGGATTTTTTTCCCTGATTTCTGATTTTGATATTTCATTGCTGGTATACAAAAATGCCTTGAGTTTCTGAATATTAACTTTGTATCCAGCTGTTTTGCCAAATTCATTTATTAGGTCAAGTAGTTTTTTGGTGGACTCTATTGAGTTTTCTCTGTACACTATCATGACATCTGTGACAAATGACTGTTTTACTTCCTCCTTTCCAACTTGGATGTCCTTTATTTCTTTTTCTTACCTTATGACTGTGGCTAGAACTTCTAATTCTATGTAAATAGTGAAAGCAGACATCATTGTCTTGTTCCCAACCCTAGTGGGAAAGCTTTTAATTTTTGCCTCTTCAGTATAATATTAGATGTAGGTTTCTTATATCTAGACTTTATTATGTTGAGGTATGCCCCCTTTGTTCCAACTCTACTGAGTGTTTTATCATAAATGGGTGCTGCACTTTATCAAATGTTTTTTCTGCATCTATTGATATGATCATGTGATTTTTGTCTTTCCTTTTGTTTATGTGATGTATTACATTCATTGATTTGTGAATATTGTACCATCCTTGCATCCCTGGAATGAATTCCACTTGATCATGGAGGATGGTCTTTTTAATGTATTGCTGGATGCAGTTTTCCAATATTTCATTGAGGACTTTAGTGTCCTCAATGTTCATCAATGACACTGGACCGTAGTTTCATTTCTTTATTGTGTCTTTATCTGGTTTAGGGATTGGGATGATGCTGGCCTCATAAAAAGATTTTGGGAGTCTTCCCTCTTCTTGGATTTTTTGGAATAGTCTGAGAAGACAGGGGTTAGCCCTTCCTTAAACGTTTTGTAAAATTCTCCTGTGAAACCATGTAGTCCAGGGCTTTTGTGTGCCGAGAGTTTTTTGATTATTACCTCAATTTCACCAGCTGTTATCAGTCTGTACAGACCTTCTACTTCTTCTTCTTTCAGTTTTGGAAAGATATTTTTTGAGAAATTTGTCCATTTCACCCAGATATTCTAATTTCTTGGCAAATAGTGATTTGTAGAAATTTCTTACAATCCTTTCTATTTCTGTGATATCAGTTGTAATTTCTCCTCTTTCATTTCTAATTTTATTTATTTGGGTCCTCTCACTTTTTTTCTTGATGAGTCTGCTTAAAGGCTTGTCGATTTTGTTTATCTTTTCAAAGAACCAGCTCCTGTATTTATTGGTCCTTTGAATTGTTCTCTCAGTCTCTATGTCATTCAATTCTGCTCTGATCTTGATTATTTCCTTCCTTCTGCGCTATCTTCATTTTGTTTGTTGTTGCTTGTCTATTTCTTATAGATGATGTGTTAGGTATTTATTTGAAATGTTTCTATCTTTTTCAGGTATGCCTGTATTGCTATGAACTTCCCTCTCAGGACTGCCTTCACTGTGTCCTATAGGTTTTGGATTGTTCTGTGTTCATTTTCATTTATTTCCAGAAACTTTTTGATTTCTTCTTGGATCTCATTATTTACCCATTCATTGTTTAATAGCTGGTTATTCAGTCTCCCTGAGTTTCAACATTTTTGAGTTTTTTTCCTTGAGGTTGGTTTCTAATTTTAAGCCCTTGCGGTCTGAGAAAATACATGAAATGATTTCAATTTTCTTAAATTTGTTGAGGCTTGTTTTGTGTCCTATCACGTGGTCTATCTTAGAAAATGTTCCATGTGCATTTAAAAAAAATGCTTAGTTTTCTCCTTGGGGTGGAAGGTTATGTATCAGTTAAGTCCTTCTGATGTAATGCATCATTCAGTCCCACAATATCTTTGTTGTTATTTTGGTTGGATGATCTATCCATTTTTGAGACTCGGTTATTAAAATCGCCTACTATAAGCAAGTTGCTGTCTATATCTTTCTTGAAGTCCTCCAGTGTTTTCCTGATATATTTGGGTGCTCCTAGGTTGGGTTCATATAGGTTTACAATGTTTATGTCTTCTTGATGGATTTTTCCCTTGAGTATTATGAAGTATCCTTCTGGGTCTCTTTTTATGGTCTTTGTTTTGAAGTCTGTTTTGTCTGATATAAGTATTGCTACCCCGGCTCTTTTTTTCTGTCCATTTGCTTGGTATATTTTTTCTAACCCTTTAGTTTCAGTCTGTGTTGCTCTTTTGTTCTGAGGTGTGTCTCTTGTAGGCAGCACATGTGTGGGTCCTGTTTTCTTATCCATTCAGCTATTCTATGTCTTTTCGTTGGAGCATTTAATCCATTTACATTTAAGGTTATTATTGATAGGTACCTCTTCGCTTTTTCCCTTGTTACTTGTGTTCCTCCCCCTCTCACTCATTTTCTTTATCTCCTTAAAGCAGTCCCTTTAGCATATGTTGCAATGCTGGTTTGGTAGAGGTGTATTCTTTTAGCCTTCTTTTGTCTGAGAAACTCCTTATTTTGCCCTACATTTTAATTGAGAGCCTTGATGGGTAGACTAGTCTTAATTGCAGGGCCTTACTTTTCATTACTTGGAATATTTCTCACCATTCTCTTCTGGCTTGTAGTATTTCTGTGGTGAAGTCAGCTGGTAGCCTTATCAGGGATCCCTTGTATGTTACTTCCTGTTTCTTCCTTGATACCTTTAAGATTCTCTCTTTGTCCTTGATATCTGCCATTTTAATTATGCTATGTCTTAGAGTGGGCCTCTTTGGGTTGCTCTTTAATGGAATCCTCTGTGCTTCCTGGACTTCTGCGACTTTTCGTCTCCTCAAATTAGGGAAGTTTTCCATCATTACTTTTTAAACAGGTTCTCTATCCCTTGCTCCTCTTCTTCTCCTTCTGGTATTCCTATTATATGGATATTATTACGTTTCACGTTGCCCTACATTTCTCTTAATCCCTCTTCATTCTTTTTGAGCCTTTTTTTCATTTTCTTGCTCTTTCTGGGAGTTTTTTTCTACCATGTCCTAGCTCACTGATTTGATCCTCTGCTTCATCTAGTCTGCTTTGGATTCCTTCTACTGTGTTCTTCAATTCAGAAATTGTATTCTTCATTTCTTCTTGGCCCTTGTGATAGTTTCTATATCCTTTTTCATGCTGATATATTTTGTAGTAACTTCCTCATAGTTTCCCTGTAGTTTTATAGAATTCTCACTGAGCTCACTGAGTTCACTGAGGTTCCTCATAACCCTTCTTTTGAACTCAGTATCTGATCATTTACTTGCCTCTATTTCATTTGATAGTCTATCTGAGGATTCCTCCTTTCCTTTTGATTGGGGATTTTTTCTTTGTCTTCCCATTATTTGGCTGCCGGAGCAAAACCATGAAGCCCAGGAAACAAACACACAACCAAAGAAAAAACTCCTCCCTGCAATCCCACTATCAATAGCAAATGAACCAGTGTTAATAAGGCTGTAAAGAGATTAAGGCTATTATAAGAAAGGAGAGAAATAGACTATAGTATAAAATCTAGTGACTTAATGTGCACCAACTTGGTGGACAAAAAGTGAATGTTAAAAAGCTATGCAGTAAAGTAAATATTGCAAATCATGGAGAAGACCACAGTGGATTTCATCTCAGTAGCCTCTAGTATTTACCACTGTTTTTCCTTTCTGGATCCACCTCTAGTGAAATCAGATATTGACCCCATCTGATGTTAGGCAGTTGTTTGAGACTTTCCAGGATCTACTGTCTGTGGCTGTCTCCTTCCATTGTTAATCTAGTCACCCTGTGCTCAGCAGTCAGGCTTTAACACCATAGGGTGGGGAAGAATCCCTCCTGGGGTCAGAGTTAATGTCTCCCCCAGGTTGCTGCTGCTCAGAGGGGAGTGGTCTGTGTGAGTTTGATGCCTGCTGTCTTATGGGGGAATGACTCAGCACCAGGATCCTGGCAGCTACTCTCTCAGTTCTCTCCTCAAAGTCTCAGTCCCCAGCCTCTCCTCAGGCTTCTCTAGTCCACTCTGCCCCTCTTTGCAGGCATCTACTGTCTGTGGCTGTCACTCTGCACTCAGCAGTCACCCTTAAACACCACAGGGCCAGAGCAGAGTCACTCCTGGGGGCAGGGCTATTCTTTCCTTTCTGGTTTCTGACAGTTAGGGGAGTAATCTGCCTGAAATGGACAGCTGCTGCTGCGTGGGAGAAGACTCAGCATCAGGATCCCGGTGGCTATTTTCTCAGTTCTCTCCCCAAAGCTTCCATCCCCAGTCTCTACTAAGGTGTCTCCAGCCCACTCATCCTCCCCCTTTTTCGGAGCCCAGGGTAAGTGGCTACAGATGAAAATTTATGCATTGGCCCTTTAAAACAGCTCTTTCAGTCTCCATCCACCCATCTCTGGCAGAGGGCAATCCTGCTGCTTTTTGCAGCTCGCTGTTATCTTTGTACTTTTTGGGCTCTGGAGCTATAGGCTGGGGATCCCTGCTTATGGTTTAGACCCTGCTCTTCTCAGAGGGATCCAACTGGCTGCTCAAATATCCCTCTGGCGCAACCACCCAAGGGTGCCCAACCAGCCCTCTCATGTCTCTGCCACACTCCTTACCAGTCAGGTTGTGCCGAACAGATTCTTCTGCCTGTCTGAGGTTACAAGGCTTCTCTCTTCACTTGCTCTAGGTGATTTCTCCACAATCTAGTTGTAATTCGAGGTTGGTCCTGGGAGGAGGTCAGTGTGACTTCCAGTCACTCCTCCGCCATATTGGTCCTTTCTTCAAAAAATAATTTAATAATGAAACACCAGAGAATTAATAGTTGTATCATTAGACATGAAAACTCTTTGCACAATTAAACCCTTTTAAATAATGTTTTTCCAAATTTGTCTGAGTAGCTAGATGTCTATACAAAGTTTTGGCAACGTTACGGTGTATGTTACATACGACACAGCAAAAGAGGCAATTAATT
This sequence comes from Mormoops blainvillei, assembly GCA_004026545.1. Classification (NCBI taxonomy): domain Eukaryota; kingdom Metazoa; phylum Chordata; class Mammalia; order Chiroptera; family Mormoopidae; genus Mormoops; species Mormoops blainvillei. Next base: position 153,058 of record PVJD01000344.1, read on the forward strand.
TGGAATTGCTTCCACAGAATAAGACATTAGTAAATTTTTGTACTTTTTATGGCAGGTTAGTTTAGCTCACGGTAGAATATTATTTATTTTCTGAGCAATTAAGAGCTACTAGTGATGTGTACCAAACTGTATTTTGAAGCACCGTAATTCTGTTTAAAACATATAATTTATAGATAAAAGTAAAAAAACATGAAGCTTGACAAATACTCTATTATTTCATATGAAAAAAGAAATTTTATCACTTCAATGTTGAATTATTATAAGTTAGAGAAGTCAGTGGAAAAATTGATATTTAATAAAAAAAATTATCTCAATGTCTGCAATGGAATTATGGTAAAGTTTACTAATGCTTTTCACAGTTGATTTTTCTCCATTGCTGGAATATTATATATTATACCCAATAAGCTATTTGATCTCCTTAGCTTTTTTATACTTAGTGTGATTGGTATTACGTACTTTAAAATGATGGATATTACTAGGTTATACACCAAAAATACTAGAGCAATTCACATCATCTGTTCTTAAATTGGACTTTAAATTTCATTAATTAAATCCTAATCTCAGGTCTCCCCTCTCCTCTTCAGCCCAAATGACTTAATTAAACAAAAGCAAAAACAAAGACTCAAAAATTTCTCAGAAACTTTGATTAACTATCATTCTAGGAGTACTGGCATTTCTCACTCTCTTTCTTGTCTCCTCAAAGCCAAGGAATTCCTCCATGCATCCCATAGATTAGCTGCCTGTGGACTCATAGAGTCAGAGAACAGACTGAGGGTTGACAGGGGAGAGGGGAGGGCTGGGTGATAAAAGTGAAAGGATTGAGGAGTACAGACTGGTAGTTCCAGAATAGTAACAGAGATGGAAAGTACAGTATAGAGAATATAGTCAATAATAATGTAAGAACTACATATGGTGCCAGGTGGGTTGTGGGGGGGATCACTCTGTAAAGTACATGACTCTCTAATTACTATCCTGTACATCTGAAATGAATACAGAATAACATTAAATATAAACTTTATTTGAAAAATTAAAAAATAAAAAGTTAAAAAATATTAGCTACCTATCTTTATGTCAGTATCAGCCATAAGACACTCATCATACAGTCAGGTTGGCTGGATAAAATCTGATAAAACCAAACATTGCCACAGCCAGAACAGTGTCCCCTGTGAGGTTTGAGAGAAATACCAATGGGTACTCTCAACACCTGGAAGGGTTCAGAATCACATGGCTGAAGTCCCTAGGAAAAATAGCATCTTCTTCATAGTTTTACCTGGGCCATATTTTTTGATCATCATAGTTATTTATTAAGATCATGAATATCAATTTTGGGATCTTGAAAAATGTACACAGTACCACAGAACTCTGGCCGACTGTGTATGGGATAAAAAGTGGTCTTTACTGAGGTCTGTGGTATGAAAGCAACTATTTAGGAAAATAAACATGTTTTTCTTTGGATGCAAAGGGAGGAAGGGTAATAGAAAGGATGAAGAATTTAGGAGAGTTTGTTAAAGACAAGATATCATATCCAGAGAGAACAGGAGGGACCAACAGTGGAAGGGCTTATAGGAAAAGGATGGAGAGACAGATGAATCATGTGATGAAAAGGATATAGATCATAGGACTAGGTGGCTTCTCCCCTGGCACCTACTGAGCAGTGTGAAGGTGGGCACCTGGTGGAATTTCCCACTTCAAATTCCCCCACTGTAGTAAAATTTGTTTAGGGACCCAAAGACAACTTTTGGCAGAACCCCAGGTGATGTGGACCTAGTTCCTGCAAACATTTCCTCATTGCCTTTTGAGATACAATATGTGAAGTCCTGAGAATGCCAAACACGACAAAGCCATTGAAATCAGAACACGGTTTCTTATGTTCCCAGACACACATTATGTAGCACCTGGTTACTTTGGTCTGACACTGTGTAAACAGAATGAGCAGAAACAGTCTCAGATTGAAATCTGTCCTTGTCGCTCAGTCACGGTGTGAGTTTAAGCAATGGGTTTGCCTGTCTGAGCTTCATTTCCTTCTTCTGTACAATAAGGATGATTATAAAATAAATTTCAAAGGATAGTCATAAGAGTTAAATAAGATACTATATGAGAAGCCACAAGAAGCAGACAGCACATAACATTTAGTCTCATTTTATTATTTTGGTAAAAGTTAACAATGTCAATCTACCCTCTTAAACTTTTAAGTGCACAGTATAGCACTGTTAAATAGAGGCACTGTGTTGGACATCAGGTCTCTAGACATTATTTAAACATAACAAAAGTAAAACATTGTGCACATTGAATAAAATTTCCCATTCCTTCTCCCCTGCCCCTGGCAATTACCATTCTACTCTCTACTCCTATGAGTCTATTTTAGATTCCTTATACCAGTAAGTGGACCCATACAGTATTTGCCCTTCTGCAACTGGCTTATTTCACTTAGCATGATGTCCTCCAGGTCCATCCACATATTATAAATTGCAAGGCTTCCTTCATTTTCAAGGCTAATATTCCATTGTATGGTATATACCACATTTCTTTTTTTTTTACCCAAAGTCATGCAGATTAATAAATAGCTGAGCCAGACTAAAGCTGTGATCTATCGACTCCAAGCCTGAATCATTTTCTTTAGAGCAAGCCTAAAGCCTGGTCATACCTCATCTATTCTTTATCAAATGGTCAACCTCTAGGAATTAAAGCCTCATTTGTACTACTAGGGACTGAAGCTTCCCCCTTCCTTCTGGGAAAACTTTACATGACTGAGAGTGCTTTGTCTTTGGAGCAGGGAACTCCAGCTAGGGAGAACTACACAGTGAAAGAGGAAATGAAAATTGGTAAGCATTTGGATCAGGACAGAGTGACCAACATCCATATTTCACAAAAAGTAATAAATGGATTCCTAGGATCTACATGGGCCCATCTCTTTGAAAAGGAGGCCTCCTCCCGAAGTTTTGTTCCAGGCCTTATAAGATGAAAGGATGATGTTTCCTGGGATCAGGGTGGCTTCTCACAATGGAACAGGCATAAAATTTTCATTTTTGCCTATTTATTATTATGCCAAGAAGCAACACATTGAAATATATCAGTGATAAATCAGCACCCAGTACCTTTCTCCTTTGGTGCCAAGAATTTTCTCATAAAAGATAACTAAGACCAATATTCCAGTTCTTAGATACAACTGGATCCAAACTGATAGTCATGAGTCACACTCAAGTTCAGCCACACAGGAGAATATAGCCTGCTTTATTGTTTAAATCAAGGATAACATTTGAAATCCAAAACATACATTGAATTATTTTCTCCTAAAAATTTAAGCTAATGTGCATTCAGGAAAGGAAATCTCATGGAATAGATGAAGTATTTAATCAGCCTCTTCCTTTTCTAACATGTATTCATGCCAAAGGAGAGTTAATCAATTCAGCACATGCAACACTCCAGCCAAAATTAAAAGGTCATTGAATACTTATAGGATACTTTTTTTCTTTGTAAATCAATAAATGAAAGTCTCTTTTCAAATTGTGATATTTCTCTTGGTGTCCAAAATAGAGTGCCATCAATAAATGAGTGGATCAAAAAACTGTGGTACATTTATGCAATGGAAAACTACGCAGAAAGAAAGAAAGCACACCTACCTTTCATGACAGGATGGATGGATCTAGAGAGCATTATGCTAAGTGAAATAAGTCAGGCAGTGAAAGACAAATATCATATGATTTCACCTATAAGTGGAGACTAATCAACAGAACAAACAAGCAAGTTAAATATAACTGGAGACATGGAAGTGAAGAACAAACTGACATTGAACAGAGGAGATAGGGGAGGGAAAGATAGGGGGAAACAGGAGAAGTGTGGTCAAGAACATATGGGGGACTCATGGACAAAATCAAGGGGGGTGGGATCGAGGGTGGCAGGGGTGGGGAGTCGTGGGGGGAAAATGGACAAAACTATACTTGAATAAAAAAATTTTAAAAAACAAAATAGAGTGCCAGACAACTTTAGAATATGAACTGTCTTAGAGAGTTGGGAACCTGCTGTTAATCAATGCTTTCTTCCTGGATGTGACAACACCCACATCATTCTCATTTCCTTCCTCCCCTTTGCCCACCCTCTTGCATTCTGATGTGTCCAAGTGTTACTATTTCCATTATTATGTTTTTAATATTTCACAGGTGGAAGACTATGGTTGTGCAAAATGTGTTTCATGATACACAATTTAATAAATGCTATAAGAAAAATGTCTATTGAATTTTTTAAAACATGCAAAAATTATGACAACCTTGGTGACACTGAGCAAAAATGCTACAACAACACTCTAATTAATGCTTGTTCTGGATCTAGCCTTCCCAAATTAAAACACAGATAATTGATATAACTGGTTTGCATGTGAAAAAAAATTCAACAGTAAAGGAACATCTTCAGAGTGTTAGATACTAAGGAATGTTATTAATAGGTTATTCCAGGGGAAAGAAGGAGGAAACTAAATCTTGTATATCTATAGCAGTTTTATTTTAAAATTCTTTTCTCTATCCCTCTGTGTGGGCATGCATGTTTGTGTAACTTCAGTAATGACTCTTGTAAATAGCAAGTCAGGCTTCTGAGTGTGGTATAAAAAGCAGCAAGAGTGAGGAACAATATATTTATCCATTCAGCTCTATGTGGTATGTCCCAATCTTCACCATTTTTGAGAAGTGAATTTATACATAATCTTCCAAAATTTTGTTGTTTTTGATTATCCAAATGCTCATGCAAAAAAGTCCAATCTTTCCCCAGATTTTCTTCTTCAAATAGTTACTGTCACTCTAGAGATGCACAGGTGACTAGAATTCATTCTGATCACCTCTTCAGCCTGCCAGGGACACATGAGTCCCCTTCACATTTTCCTGTTGCCATTGTTGGCAAATACTGGTCACCATGTTAGTCATACAAGAAATTGGCTACTGCTGTGGTCACTGGTGTGGGTACAACTTATACCCCAGAAATCCTTGAAACAGGCAAGGATGTGGAGTGAGTAAAGGGACAAGAAGAGAGTCTAAGATAATGCTTCATAATAACTAAAGGATTTGTGGGAGAATAGTCCCTAATGACATCTAAATCCTAACCGCTGGATCCCATAAATAAATTACAAGGAAAACTGGACTTTGCAAACATGATTAAGATTAATGACCTTGAGTTGGGTAGATTATCCTGGACCAGACATAATCATGTGAGTCTTTCAAAGCAGAGAACCTTTCTCAGCTGAAGAAAGAGTCAAGAGAGAGGGGACAAAAGAAGAAAAATCCAAGAGATGCAATGTTGGTACCTTTGGAGCTGGAGGAGGGAGGCCGAGCATCAAAATATGCAGGGACTTCCAAGGTAGAAAAAGCAAGGGAACACATTCTTCTTCGGGAGGGAATGTAGCCCTGCCAAGACCTTGATTTTCACCCAGTGAGACCTGCGTTTGATTTCTGACCTACAGAATTGTACAGTAATAAATTTTTGCTCTTAAGCCCCTAACTTTATGACAATTTGTTATGGCAGCAATAGAAAATTAATCCAGGGTTATTCTGGCTTAGCAATTTACTTCCTTCCTACTGTCATTATCACAAACTGGTACCTCTATTCAGGCTACTACCTCCTGCTGGCACTGGGTTCACTCATCAGAGACCACCTGCCATGACTAGGCACTGAGGGAGAAAACCATTTGTTCCCTTCACAGCATGCTCCAACAGATGTGACCCTTGGCCAATGTGTGACAACTCTTTCTAGTCACTCACCTTGGAGGACAAATTCATCAACAGGGTAGCTAGCTGCCGGAAGGAGCAGCAAGTTCCCGATTTCAATATCAACACTGCCTTTTAACCCTTACCTTCAATGCTGAAGCTAGTCTTTAATTCAAATTCTCTGATGCTCTGCTTCTCCATAGCTACTATACTACTTTTTCTCAACTCTTTAGCCAATTAGAATGTTGTAAGAGCTATACTGTGAAAGTTCCTGGCATACCCCTTAACTATCCAGCTTGTTAAACATCAAAAGATAACCAGGATAGGACCATCTGCCCAGGCATCTCCTCAGTCACTTCTAATCAGTGTTTGAGCTCCAAGTTTAACATGCTGGTGTACCAGAGGTAAGCAGTACATCCAGGCCCCATGCAAGGAGTGATGCATCAACAACAAGACACCTTGGGTCATCCGAATGCATATGGGTATTTCCCCTACTCCTGGTTTCATCTAAGTGTACTAGGAGACTTATATCTGAATTTCTTTCTATCATCTATCTATCTATCATCATCTATTTCTCTCCTTTCTATAACACACCTACACAGAGATGTAAGCACACCTGCTTCTACTGATCAAGTCCACGGAATAATTCCTCTGCATTACAGATTGCATGGGTATATACATAGTCATTCATCCCAATATACATCTAATTTTAATTTGATATAACAGATACAATAAAACCAAAGAACAGGTAGTTGTATCAGTTAGTTGCAAAGAAGATTTGTAATTTTAGAAATATTTTCTGAAAAAGAATACTGCAATAGTACACATTCCCATCTTTACCATATCCCCTTAATCTTCAAGTGCTATACACAGAATGTAGTAACTTGCTAAAGTCTCATACTACTCATGTTCAACCAACTTTTCAATCCAAGTTCCCATCACACATTTCTATAATTATTTCAACTCCTTCCCTCACCTTGACCCTTTTCCATGCAAACGTGGGCTAGCCATCTATTTAGAGAGACATCTTGGTTAGGACCCTGGCCTTTTTTTAAAAAAGATTTTATTTATTTATTTTTAGAGAGAGGAAGGGAGAGAGAATGAGAGAAAAACATCAATGTGTGACTGCCTCTCGTGCACCCCCCACCGGGGACCTGGGCCACAACCCAGGCATGTGCCTTGACTGGAAATCGAACCAGCAAACCAGCACTCAATCCACTGAGCCACACCAGCTAGGTCATGGCCTTTTCTTTAAAACAATAAATCTCAGCATGAATGGACCAGGGGAGCATTACACTAAGTAAAGTAAGTCTGACAGAGAAAGACAAATACCACATGATTTCACTTACGAAATCTAAAGAACAATATAAATGAACAGACAAAGCAGAAACAGACTCAGAGATACAGAGAACAGACTGATGGTTGCCTGAGGGAGGGCATTTGGGATTCTGGGTGAAAAAGGGGAAGGGACTAAGAAGTACAGATTGGTGGTTACAAAAGACTCATGAGAAGGTAAAGTACAACATAGGAAATATATAGTCAATAATAACATAATAATTAGGTATGGTGCCAGGTGGGTACTGGAAATATCAGGGGGAACAGTTTGTTAAGTATAGGATTGTCTAACCACTATGCTTTACACCTGAAGCTAATACAAAATATTAAACATAAAGTGTAATTGAAAAAAAATTAATGTAAAAAGAAAAAACAACCTTAAACCTATATCAAAGCAAATAGAATTGCTCTTAATCGGGACAGAACACCAGCATTACAGATTCTTGCCAGAGACTACAGCCTTAAGCTCCTGAAGTTCAGAACTTCTCAGACGCCTGGCCAGGAGAAATGGTATTTATGGATTAATTTTTGTGTGACTCAGTCCAGTGGCTACTAGGGAAATGCAAATTTAAAGAGCATTGTCTTGGTTCAGTATTGAAAGGCAATAGAAGAGGCATCTCCATGGAATGAATGTTTAACCTACTGTCACATGCTGGTTAAAGAACAGTGTCCTCTTAGCCAGACCCCAGAATAATCACAGAAACATTCTATTCCTTCTGAATATTACTTAGCTTTTCATCTTTTAGAGACTCTAAATCTTGTAAACAACTCTATTTCCCACTGTTTTGGTTTTAAGGAAGTTTTAAGTCAAATTGGAGACATGTTTCAGAATCATATGGTACATTTGGCTATATCACAATTTTAGTCTTAGTTTTATTATCCTTTTCTTTGTATTTCTGTCATCTTGCCTATCTCATTTGTTTATCTCAGTCTTTTGATTTTTTTTTATAATTCTCATAAAAATATAAATATTTTTATAATTCTCTAAAATGGCCTCGAACTTGTCAGTTAATGTATTAAAGTCAATACAATGAATTTCTGGTTTTCAAGCTAATTCAATAATCAAATCATATAACTTTTTATATTTCTGGCTTAACATTAAAATTAAGCCTGAGTTATCCTAACACTCTATGATTACACTTTACGAATATCCACTGATACAGCTAAGCTTTGATAGGAGTTCTAGGAAAAAACTCCTTTGGGGGAACTAAACAGCCACCCAAATTATGTCTCTTTGGTATGAAGATTAATTTGGACTGATTATTTTTAAGAAACAGAAAGGAAGTTTTTCTTGTTATCCTTCACCTAACTACATAAAAGAATTTAGGGAAAGGGCCTGTTCCAGGAGTAGGGCTATCTCCAGAGTTATCTACAAAGAATATGGACTTTGTGTGGAGGAGACTCCACTGGGCCTAGAGTTCAGGGTTCTGTCTGTCTGTGTCCCATTGTCTCTGAATCTCTGCAGGGCCCAGCAAACAGGTTGTTTACCAAACATTTGTTTTTTTATCTCCATGTGAATTGCCTTCTTCTCCCTTTGATGTCCCAAACCACTAAACTCTTCTCCATAACTCAAGATGGCATATAAGCCGCAACTGTCTGATTTATCTTGGGATTCCATATTCTTATATTTCCATTGTGCATACGTATGTAATTAAATTTGGTGATTTGCTTCTATCAATGTCTCATCTCAATTTTATTCTTAAACCAGCCAGAAGAACCTAGAAGAGTAGAAAAAACTTTCTTCCTCCTCAGCACGCCTCAATATAAAAGTTGGCAGAAAAACAAAACTATCAGATATTAGCAAAGTTATGGTTAAAAGAAAATTGGTATAACCTTAGATTTCACATCTGTCAGTAAAAGGGTTGAAGCTTTATTTTGTACTGGAATTACAGTCTTTAGAGTTGGTAAAACCTGAGCCAAATCCAAGATCCTCCCGTTACTGTCTGCATACTTGTGAAACTTGGTCCTTGCATTTCAGCTTCAACAATTAAAAATTTCAAGTTGCTTGGATGATTAAAAGAGAACATGCACATAAAGCATTTAGCATAGAAACTGGCATACAGTAAGTCAAAAAATAGAAACTATTATTATTGGCATAATTATTGTTAGCAAATGTGGACCCACTTTGGGGGGGTAAATACTGTTACTGAAACAACCCTCCCTTCCCCAGGGTCCCTCTGTTCTAGGTTCTTTGCCGGCCACCCTTAGAAATTATGTCTCTCAATGGCAAAATTTGGTGAAAAGAAAAGGAACTATTTATTCCACAGTTATACAGATTTTGAATAATGGCTAAATGTCACCATTAAATCTCAAAATCCTTTTAAAACACCTACCAATACACACAGTCCTTCCTCCCCCCACCCTCACTTTGCCCAGTCAGGCCAGTCAGGGGCACCGTCCTTCAGGAGGAAAAGAACAGAAGCCTGGAGCTCGGTTAGGCAGGCCTCTCACAGTTCCCAGCAACATCAACTGTGTCACTGCGATCTCCAGTTCTTAATCCACACCCACGTGGTACCTTCTCAGTGCCCACTAGCAAGAGTCCTTTCTTCCCTTTCCTTCCCCCATGGTGTGCAGTTGACCCTCTCTCAGCTCTCAAGCACACAGTGCAGGGGTGGGAGGGGGGTTGCCTCCCATTAACCTCCTGGGTTTAAGTTATGCAAACCTTCCTGGTTAGCCTTGTTGCTGTGCAAAATAACCATCTTTGCATATGAGGAATGAAGTTATCTTACTGTTATTAACATCCAAAATGACTCTCAGTGGACTTGCTCCATTGCAAGTCTGAAGCTAGTCTGTTATTGATATGCAAAATAACTCTCAATGGCCCTGCTCCAGTCTCCCTTCCCCATGGTGGTCCGCCTTGGCGTGGGGGAGGGAGAATATCCCATATTTTTCTTGGATACCCCACATTCTGGACACCCTTACAGATCCCCCTTGGGGGGATGGGTGGGAACTAGACCCTATTCCATTATTGCAAAATGATAAGTGTTAGCCATTGCTGTTATTACCATGACTATTTCAGATCAAAAGAGTGGCCCACTGGGACACCTGAAATCCAGGGTAGGACTTTGCTCAGAGACAGCAATGGATCTACTCTAATGGTCACAAGTACTAGATAGAAACTCCTAAGTTTTCATGCCAATAAATTAAAGAAGCAAATCCTTTGAAAGCAAGAGTTACCAAAGACCTACCTGTATTATAATTTGAAATCAGCTCCTGTAACATGTGTGCATTTAAATACATCCTTAGAAGCCCATTGTTACTATTAGTATTTAACTAATTATTAGTTTTAAAAGGTGGAGCAAAGGGACTTAGACATTGAGTTGAATAAACTAGAGAGCATAAGCCTGTTTGCTTAGCCAGGAAGCTATGGCTTTACACCCCAGGAGCTCAGAGCATTGCTCTGACAAGGGGATTAATACTCCTCCCTTCCCCCTCTGGTACTGGACTGCTGCGGGGCACAAGAGGAGGTGCGAGTCCAAAGAGGTCTATCAGTCTAACTAGAGGGTGTGTAGCAGTGTGCAGCCAGGGTCCCACCCAAAGGGGGATTTGTAATGGTGTCCAGAGTGTGGGGTGTCCAAGAAAACTATAAGATATTCTTTCACCCCCTGCACAAGGTGGGCCACCATGGAGGAAGGGAGACAGGGAGCAGGGCCATTGAGAGTTACTCTGCATATCAATAATAGGTCAGCTTCAGACCTGCTATGAAGCAATGCCATTGAGAGTCATTTTGCGTGTCAACAACAGCAGGATAACTTCATACCTCATATGCAAAGATGGTTATATTGCACATGAACAAGACTAACCAGGAAAGTTTGCATAACTTTAACCCAGGATGTAACTGGGAGGCACCTTCCCCAGTTACAGCATGTGTACATGAGAGCTGGGAGAGGGTTCGCTCCACGCCACGGGGGAACAGTGCAAAGACCTTGCTGAAAGGAAAAGAGAGAAAAGACTCTTGCCAGTGGGCCATGAGAAAGTGCCATGTGGTTTTGGATTAAGAACTGGAGATCACGGCAACAAAGCTGATGGTGACAAGAACCACGAGAGGCCTGCCTAGCTGAGCTCTAGACTTCTGTTTTCTTCTGAAGGACAGTACCCCTGACTGGGCAAAGTGGGGGCAGGTGTGGGGGATGAAGCAAGACTGTGTGCGCTGGTGGGTGTTTTAAAGGGATTTTGAGATTTAATGGTGACATTTAGCCATTACTCAAGACCTGTATAACTTTTGAATATATAGTTCCTTTCCTTTCCACCAGACTCTGCCATTGAGAGCCATAACTTCTAAGGGCAGTGAGCAAAGAACTTAGAACAGAGGGACCCCAGGGAATGGGGACATTGTTTTGATAACAATATCTGCCCCCCCAAAATGGGTCCACAGTCGGTAACAGGTGGATCTATCAAAAGCCATGAAGATGTGGGAAGTTAATTTACTCTTTTGAAAAATCTTTAGCCTTTTCCAAGCCCAAACGAATATAATCCCATGGGAACTAAGAAACTCATTCACCACTCTCTCTCTTGCCTAATGACCAACACTCACCCCATGCACTCACATGCCCTCTCTCCATTGCCATGTGACATTAGCAGCTGTGTGGTTGATGTTCTCCACATGCAGGCTCCAGGTAGAAGCATGAATATGTCTTCACAGCAATGTATTGCAGCTGGGAGCACACGCTAAACTAGCTGGATACTGGACTGGACTGTAGTTTGACATGGAGCATAAACTCTGGGCAATGGTCTTCATTTTGGCCCTACTGAAGACAGTACTGGATCTTTTCCGTGGTGGGCTGGATGGAGATAGGACTTTGAGAGGTCTAGAGGGGAACCCCCTTAAACTCTTAATTTTATGTCATCAATAAAGTTCACTACAGAACCTCAACCTACCATACTGCTCTCAAGAAATTATTTTCCTTGTGACACCACAAGAGTTCATTTCTCACTTGTGGCACAAAGACAATCAATTAGCTTCAAAGTGAACCTCCATGTTCCTAAGTGATTTAACATGATGGAGAGAGTTTATCTATCTGTTTGCCAAAGCAACTCTGCCAAAAATAATTTTAATTTTGGCACACATCATATTTAAACATGCTTCCTAATTATTAGCCATGAAATAATAGGACTGCCTGTGGAGAACATTTGAGGAACATGGCTGCAGAGCATCGTGTTTGTTTTGGTGTTTATTATTCTATTTAACTAGTTGTTCATCTACTTATAGATTTTCTTCACATAAATAAAAAGTAAGTGAGAAATTATGATCAGATTCTTAGCTAAGGAATGTATTTTCCCTAAGAAGTAAGAGTTTCACAGCATTACAGGTCAACCATGTCTCATGTGAAATTATCCTGACACTTTATTCTTCTCAGAAAAAATGTCATTTCCTGAAACCTTTTAGGTCATTAATGCATCTGATATTTATTTTAAAAAATAAATTTCAGCCAATGTGATGATCTATTTACTTTTATAATTTTTTGCTTAATTGGTAGTTTCATTCACAGTTGAGCAGTTTCTTCCTGTTTTGTTTACATCTGAAGAGCCAGAGCCCAGATTGGATCTCTTATGCGGTGAACACTGCTCATTGAATTAACAAATGAATGAATAGATATGTTAGCAGTTCAACCTGGGAAAGCAATATATAATACTCGTAATCTCAGTTTTAAATGTTTTTGAAAATATTTACATAAATAAAAACGAAAAATACTTTCAATAATATGTGACGATAATCCCTTCTGTGGAAAGTTAAAGCAACAAAATTTGATGTGATGCTGTATTATTCATTTCTATCTTTCCCAATATTCTGTCAGAAATGTCTAAGTGATGACAAAATGCTGTTGTCAGTGATATCTGTTTTTCTAGAATTGCAGACTTTATGAATTTGGCATATTTAGAACAAACCTTTACCAGCAAATTAAAATATTTCCTTATAGGCCTTCCAAAGATAAATTAAACTTATAATACATCATCTTTCTTATTTAGTCAGGTTTAAAATGACAGTCCACCAGATACTTATTTTTGAATCCTTGTTTTCTTTTCCTTATAATAGTTCAGTAAATTTCTAGTTAAAAAAATGAAAATCTAGATGGACTTAAGTAATCCTAGTGCTCTGAACTGATTTTGCAAACATTTTTCAGACTTTGACTTAAAGAAATATTTAATATATCTTCTTTAAAGACATGCTATTAACCAAACTGAAATAGTCTTAACATCCTTCATGATGCACAAAAGCTCCAAGTGTTCTGAATACAAATGACTTGCTAAGATCTGTGATACATTATCATATATTTACATATTTCTTTAATAGATTTATATGTATTATCAAATAATTCTTCTGCTTATGCTCAGAATTTAAAATTGTGTTTGTCTTTCAGATAATACAAAATAATTTCCAAGGCAACTCTCTGAGTATTTGTCTTATCTGATTACATGCATGAATAGTTGACATTTGATGAATATTAATCATCCTTTGAAATAGCAAAAAAAAATAGACATTTTCATTCTAGGTATCACTGACTTCTGGAAAATTATGAAAAAGAATCTTTTTCCTCAAATTTACCACACAGGAAGATATTGAATGTCACCCTTTCAATCAAGATTCTAAGCAGACCATCAGCGGCAGCTTTAGAATAAACAGTACTGCTCTGACAGATCATTCACAGAAATTCTGCTTTTAAAAATAATGCTGGTAAAGATCAACCCAGCCTGGTTCTTTAACAAGGCACCATGATGAATGGTCCTTGCTTTCTGAAATGCCAACCAACACTCAGTAAATAAGTTATGTTGGAATTATAGGCATTCCAGGTGGTCCCTTGAGAATGTGCCAACAAGGCAAGAATGGATCCTGTAGAACTCTCCATGTTTACACAGGACCAGAATCCCATTCAACAGATACTGTCCTCCCATAAAGATAAGCAGGAGAGAGGTGTCTGAGTCCCCATTTACATCTGAATCTATGGGCTTCCAGATCAAAATCAAAGGCAGTTTGTTTCCTTTATTTAAAACTACGATTACTACGATCACAGCCACTTCTGCCTGTGACAGGCATACTGCACTGTAGCTTAAACAATTTGGTTTTTAAAAACAAATATCTATTCTCTAGAAAAAAAAAAACTACAGTTTTTTTATGGAAAATGACCTATATGAAAAACTTTAATTCTAAAAGGGAAATGTAGCAATTAGCTTTTTTTAAAGCCTCTGAAGGAACAAAACTTGTCTCTCTCAAGTAAGGTACATCATTAGCATCCCTGTAATATTAGCTAATAATAGGGTGGTTATAGAACTTTATGGAATAAAGACAATACTATTTATGGAATAAAGAATAGCAAATCCCAATAGCCAAAATGGCTCACTACATTTTAAAAATAAATACTTAAGTAAACTTTCTTGATATATTATTAAATATGCAAAGTTATTGAACAAATAGCTTCCCTTTATAAATAAAAACAAATTGAGGTCCCCACCCCAAATTTCTCTGCTAATGGTTATCATAATTTAATGCTCTTCATTATGCTCATCATCACAGCCTCACAGAACACCAGTATGCCAATGGCAAACCAATGAAACACTGTAACATGAGATCATAATTTCTAACATAAATCAATCAGATCAACAGAAGTTGGAAGAAAATACAAAAAGTATTCTTGGAAGATGTTCAAAATGTAATTATGGTCAGTACCACTCTGATTTATAGCATCTCTGGTTGGCTTGCTCTCTCGTAAATGACCTATGCTTTCTTTTTGAAGTCAATGCTGGAAATATTTCAAATACAGAAGACATTCAATGGGAAAAAAGAAATAAACAAAACTCAAAAGGGTAATTGACATCCTTGATGCCCAAGCACATGGGTCAGAGTTCATTAGGTTATTTAATCCAGCCATGCAAACTGGTTTATGCCTAGGGTCTGAAATAAATCAAACCAAGCCTAAAGAAAATTGGACAGTGGCTCTAAAAATGTCTTACCTCATTCATTGGAACATGGAAGTCAATTCCAACTCAAAGATTTGGCACTCACTGTTCTCTTTGCCTGGAATGCTTCCCCCCAAATTTCTGATTCAACTATTAGTTGAGATTCAAGAGATTATTGCTGATTACACCCATTCATTCATCTGTCTCTTTTATTTTTTCCATAACATTTCTCATTATCAGAACTAAAGTTTTCCACAGTGGCTGTACCAGTCTGCATTCCCACCAAAGGGCACTAGGGTTCCCCTTTTTCCACATCCTCACCACCACTTGTTTGTTGATTTATTAATGATAGCCATTTGGCTGGTGTGAGACGATATCTCATTGTGATTTGAATTTGCATCTCCCTGATGACTAGTGACATTGAGCATTTATTCCTATGTCTACGGGCCATCTGTATGTTTTCCTTGAAGAAATATCTATTCTGGTCTTTCGCTCATTTTTTTTTTATTTGATTGTTTGTCTTCTTTCTGTGGAGTCATATAACCTCTCTATATATTTTGGAGATTAAACCCAAAGGGATTAGTCAAAGAACGTATATGAAGGACCCATGGACAGGGACAATGGTGCCAGGATTGACTATGGAAGTGGGGGGCAGGTTGCGTGGAGAGAGGCAAGAGGGGAAAAATTGAGATAACTGTAATAGCACAAACAATAAAATATTTTTCAAGAAAGAAATTAAATATTGCTTTACTTGATTATTTGTTTACTATCAGTCCCCCATCTCCCCACCAGAATGTAAGTTCTGTGAAGACATATTTTTACCTATTTTGTTCATCAGTGTTTCCCCAATGCTCTAAAATGTCCCTGACACAGAGTAGGCACTAAATAATTCTGTATTAGATAAATGAAATGAAAAAGAAGGCAAAATATTCATTCACTTCCAGCCTAGTACATAACTGCCACTGAATGAAGAAAAATGTAAAGTCATCATCCATCCACACAGTTCCTATAAAAACAACATTAACTATATTATTTTTAATATCTTATTTTTTCTTTTATTTTTCCATTACCATTTATTCCCCTTATACACCCCTCCCTGCTGCAATCACCACACTGTTGTCTATGTCCATGAGTACTTTTTCCTTATAGTTCACTCCCTCCCCCTCATCACCCCCACCCCCAAGCTGTTAGCCTGCTTGCTATAAGTCTGTTTCTATTTTGCTTGTTAGTTCAGTTTCATTCATTAGATTCTACATATGAGTGAAACCATATGGTACTAGTCTTTCTCTGACTGGTTTATTTCACATAGCATAAACCTTCTCCAGGTGCATCCATGTTGTTGCAAATGGTAAAATTTTCTTCATTTTTTGTTGGGGTTTTTTTTGACTGTGCACTATTTCATTGTGTGAATGTACCATAGTTGTTTTACCTACTCATCTGGTGATGGACACGTGGGCTGCTTCCAAATCTTGCCACTTATAAATAATGTTGCAATGAACATAGAAGTGCTTATATTATATTCTTTCCAATTAATATTTCAGGTTTCTTCAGATAAATTCCCAGAGGTGGAACCGCTGAGTCATGAGACAGTTCCATTTTTAATTTTTTGAGGTAACTCCATACTGAAAAAAAAGTATTAATTTTAATATGGTAATTAACAAGGGATAGATTTTGATCAAATGAGTAATATACATAAAGGGTTTGAATTGTTACCATCTTGGAAGTTTTTGTGATCATTTGTGAGGTTGGGCTCAGTACAATATCAATAATACTGGTGTCCTGAATTCCAGGACTAGGTTGACTTAAATGTATTAACAGCTTCACACAAGAATTGCCCATTTTCCATGGAAAGATTGGTTTTCTTCCATGCTTGGCTCTCTGAGAGGAGGCAAGTTGTGTGCACACTAAACTCAGTGAGCATGGGTTTTTCTCTACTCACTAGAAAAATGACCTTGTGTGACTTACTTCGTCTCCCAAGTATTATCTTCATCTGTAATCATATAATACTTAATCCCATGTCTTAATCTACTCTGAGTATTAAAACAAAATACCATAGACTAGGTCATTTTAACAAGAAACATATTTTCCAGTCTCCAGACTGGAAAACCCAACATCAGGGTTTTCATAATGATGGCCGCATCCAAGGTAAGGGCTCTCTTTCTGGCTCACAGGCAGCTGTTTTCTGGCTATATCCTCATATGGCAAAGAGAGAGGAGAAATAATTGGAAACAAGTTCTCTGGTCTCTTCTTATGGCACTAACCCCAAAATTAGAACCAACACTCATGACCTCATCTAAACCTAATTACCTCCAAAAGGCCCCATCAAATTGGGGATTAGGGCTTCGACATAAGAATTATGGAGGAACACAAACAGCCCATAACATTTCATGAATGTGTTGTGGGCTTACATGGAACAACACATATGAAGTGCCTAGAACATCATTGGTATATATAAGTACCCTAAAGGTGTTAGTGTCTATTATTAAAATACATGGAATAATACTAAATTTTATATAGGATTCATAAATATATAGAGAACTTATGAAATAAAGTTTGAATAGCGAGTTTAAATTTTACATGTGGGTTTTATTTTAGTTCAGGAAAAAAAAATTGCTGATCCCACCACCTGGCTCTCTGCTTAAAATTCAGTTCATTGCAGATCTTAAAACACTGTCATTTGATTTACATTTCCAGGCCAGGGATGGTCAGGATGTGGTCCATCTCCTGCTTTAGGGTCAAAGCCAGTGTCATGGAATGAAAAATGGTAACACCAACTCTGGCTGGTGTTGCTTTGTCTAACTAATTGTGAGCTCAGTAGATGAAAAAGAGTTTTTTAAAATGCTACTTTTAAAACTAATTCACAAAATTTTGTTTAATGGTCACCATCGAAGATGATAAACAACAAAATGCCCTGGGGAGACTTGGTAATTTTTCAGTAGATGTCAAGGGACTGACAGAAAAAAAGGATCGAGACAAAATTATATGCAAGTACTAAGTGACAGCCAGTTGGAATCAGCAACTCAAAGAGACAAAATCCACACAAAGACATATGCCCCAAATCGGGAGAAAAAATCAATGAGTATAAGAAGCCATGTATCTGCCTCTGATATTGACATATATGACTAGAAGAAAGTCATATCCCTCCCCAAGCTCTGGGGTTCTCAGATCAACTTTATAAACATCAAAACCTAGAAAATGTATCATTGATATACAAGGATTCAAAAATGAAAAAATAAGTAATGACCCCAATTTTGTTTATATATATTTATATTCTAAAAATATAGCAAAATGTTAACAAAGGAGGTTTGGGTTTGATATTAGGAGTGAGTTTCTTTCTTACTTTGTTAAAAATATGATTTATTAGTGAACACATATAATTTTTATGAGAAAAATGACAAATATTTTGTAAAATCTTATATCATCCTTATATGTTAAGCAAAATGATGTTTGTTTGGAAGATTTTTTAATATGTGTATGTTGTGTCTCCAGGTACTGTTTTCTTATCATTGTGACCTGTGATGTTCATACTTAGATCATAACCCCAATGTCATGAAGGCAAAAACTGGTTCATTTGCATTTGCCCTAAGTCACTCATTCATGTGACATGGGTTTGGTGTTCCCTCCCTAGGGACTTCTCTAGGACTGAAGAATATTTAAAAGGTTGAAAACATCAGTTCTCAAGGATTTCACAATCTGGGAATGGGAGGGGTGAGCAGTAAGGTGCATAAACCATTACAAAACAAAGATGTGAGGACGGAGGGGTAAGAATTTTCCCTGTTTTGACCATTCAGAGACACTCTTCCCATTTCCAGATCAAATTTTAGATAAACTATAAAGAAATGTCTAGCTGAATTTCAGCTAATCACCCTACTTTCCTTGTCTAGTCAAATTTGCCAACACCTACTTAAGTATTCTGTTATTTCTAAAACAACATGCATTTTATATTTTGGTGCTGTATATGAGCCGTGCCTTCAAATGACACTAAATTCCATGAGGACTTCCCAGGTACCTGGCTGCATCCTCTCCATTTCCTAGATGTTCTGTGTACTCTTGCCCCTAGAACAGACTTTGCATTTATACCACTATATCAAATATTGTGTTGACCAAAAAGTTCATTTGGTTTTTTCCATAAGATGGTTCTAGTAGTGTTTAATTGTCTTTAACTTCACTCAAAACAATTTTGTTAGATTGTGTTGTGACAGCTGTCATATCAGTGTGCATTTAAAAAATAAAACACCAAAATTGGTGAGTTCTTGTGTAGCCATTCTAATATTGAAGACAGAAGAATATATACATTTTCAGCATATTACACTTGATTATTTCAAGAAAGATAAAAACACAACTGAAATGCAAAAAAAGATTTGTGCAGTGTAGGGAGTAGGTGCTGTGACTGATCAAACACATCAAAAGTGGTTTGTGAAGTTTCCTGCCAGAGATTTCTCGCTGGCTGATGTTCCATGGTCAAGTAGACCAGATGAAGTTGATAGCAATCAGACTGAGACACTGAGAACAATCAAGGTTATACCACATGGGATACAGTTGTCATACTCAAAATACCCAAATCAATAAAGTTATTGGTGAAAATGAGAAACGTGTCTTTTATTTTACAGAAAAAATTAAACAGACTTTTTGAACAACCCAGTAGTTCTCACCCTGGCTGGGGTGGCTCAGTTGGTTGGTGCATCATCCCACACACTGAAAGGTTGCAGGTTCAATCCCTGGTCAGGGCAGATACCTAGGTTGCGGGTTCGATACCCGGTTTGGGCATGTTGGGAGGCACCCAATTGATGTTTCTCTCTCACATGGATGTTTTCCTTTCCATCCCTCTTTCTCTCCCTATAAATATAACCTTGGAGTGAAGATAATAAATAAATAAATAATAGTTATTCTCAAGTTTGTGTATAGACTGTGTGTCTACTGAGGGACAAATTTAGTGCATGGAGGCAAATACTAGGTAATACTTTCTATTTAATATTCTAAAAATGCTCACGGGCATGGTAAATGAAGTTCTGTAGATCAGTAATTGCACATTGCCTATTAAGGTAGAGTTTAGAAGTTAATTACATATTCATCGATGCTTAGTTACTAAAACTTAGAAACACCTAAATAAGCAATTTGTAGTCATCCAAAGTAAAATAGTTATCTTATTAACAATTCATTTAAAGCATAAAAGAAAAAGTCTTTCTTAAAACCAAAGGTAAACTAGAAGCAAATAATTTATGGCTAATGGAGATCAATGCAGTTACATTAACAAATGCAGTGTATTTATTCTCTGCTGAATTCTGTTTTCCTGTTCACTCAAAAATTATACCTCAAATTACAGAAGTTATTTTTAGTAGTTTATATTCCATGCTTTTATTTCTATTAACATTTTCTTTTAAACCTCTTCTTTTGAAACATAAATGTTTATATTGAAACATAAATGTTTTTACCATTCAGAAATTTGAAATTAACATAATTAAGAATCCTAATTTTCCACCTCCAATTCTTTTTGTGGGGTGTTACCAAGACAAGAGCATTCTTGATGCAGTATTGCATTTATGGAACAAAGATCCTAGTTTTTTATTTGCCTGTGTTTATTCAAAGGATTTTTGTTTAGTGTACCATGGTTCAAGTGCAAATCTCCTTCCCAGTCATGACCGCCATCGTGGAAATCTGAGTGGGTAGAGCTGGGCCCTTCACATCAGCTGTTATATAGCACCCGGGGCAAAGCTCTAACTTCCAATACTTACCAACAATCCTCAGACATCTTTCCCCCTAAGATGACAAGAACTGTCTGTAACGAAACTGTCTTTGCTGAAATAGCTGTGAATATAAAGAATGTAAGCACATGAAAATAGGAACAGATAATCTCAATTAATGTCTCAGCTTTGTCAATCACCAAGGCTACCACCAGTGCTCTGTGAGCTTCAGCAAGACACTGAAACTCTTTGAACCTCAGTGAGTCATTCCATTGTAGTTTATGAAACCGCTTGTGCCTATAACGGATTAGATTTTTTTTAAATGTAGACCTAGTTTATCATTTGTGAAGCACAATACCATCCACCCCATCAAGTTTCCTTGAGCAATCTAGTTGTCTTCAGTCTGCCCAGTGGCTCCAGAGGTGAAAAACCAGTGGCCACAACTATATTACAGCTGAGAAAAAGACTTCTGTCAGACTAACAGTGCCTCTTAACTGCAGAAACACCCACAGATCCTCAGTTCTCTCAAAAAAGAAGGGAGCTGATCAGTGGGAGAAATCGTGGAAGGGACATTTCTGTTCACATTCCCTTCACCTCAGGTCACTGGTGAACCATCTCATCCTTAATATCAAACAGCCAGGAAACTGGGTGAAGTCAATCAAATAAAGCAGAGTAGTAAACATACTCACATTGCACCAAGGATGTGCCATGAGCATAAACCTCCTACACTCCTTCAGACTTTGGTTATCTTCCTCAAAAGCCCCAGGCTGTGGAGAGTAGAAAAGGAAGGCTGCATTCAACCTGTGCCCTCTGTACACATGAGTCTGGCACAATCACATTTAAATGTGTTTTTAGATACAATATGCAACTGCTCAGATTTCATATCTCCTTCTCTCCGGGCAGATGTTTGTGGCTCATGTGACTTCATGAAGAGAGTAGAAGGAATTGTGCATCCTCGTGTTGTCCTCTGATTCCTTTGCTTTCGTGTTGATGTTTTGTTCCTTTGGTTGACACTCATCCTGCAGCGATAATGCTAGCAGCTTGGATAAACTCCTAGTCCACATTTTCTTCTTAGTGAAGACCTGAAAGTCAAACCCTCACTTGAGGATTTCAGGAAGTCCACAAAGTAAGAGAAAAAGTGTTCCAAATAGGATGACAATAACAAGTATGCAGACATAGGTTAGGAAGAAAAACCATTAGAATTCCAAATAATGCATTGCTGAAGTGGGCTAGAGCTGGATCTGTGCGTCTCTTCCAAACTTGCCCTCAGTGACATCACCACATTGGTAGCTCGAAATAATCACAGTGGAAAAATTTACATCGTATACATTGGCAAATTCTATCCATCAGGCTCATTTTTCCTAGAGAGCTAGTTTACCAACACAGGACAGTTTCCAGACTTTGTATTCAGGCATGCCTGACCACCAGTCCAAGAATAAGAGCGCAGACTTTTTGAAAGTGAAACAAAGGACAGACAAAGCAAAGTTTTGCAAAATGTTCTTGAAAATAAACCCAAGTAGAATCTTGGTAAAAAATAATTTAATAGCTTCTCCATTGGTTCCTACTTGAAACACATACATGCCTTGTGTTCCCATGTCTCTCCGTCTCTCCTGTTTTCTACCCCTAAGAGCACGCTCGGCAGACGTCTCTGGAAGGAGCCGTCATTGTTTATCCGCATTAATATGAAAGCTCCGTTGCACTATTCTGAGAATATATTATCCAAAGAAAATGTTTTTGATTTATTCTTTGCTATTGAACCCATTCCCTTGCCTCTTAATTTGCACTTTAAAACACAAATTTGAAAATACATAAATATATTGTTGATATATATTGAAAATGTCTCATTCTTGAAATCTATGTAACTAATGAACATGAATTAACATTTATTATTCTTCAGAACTTATTTATTTCCTATGACTATTCATGTCTTTTTGTGATTTTTCATGGGTTTGAATTTTTCTGTTATGTATTTTTATTTTTCTTTATATCTCAGAAGTATACTTGCTAACGTCTTTCTCACAATTTTTACCTACCATGAAATGTATCCTGGTCACCCACTCTGGAAATGTTTTACTTGTTTTTCTTCCTTTTGAGTTTACCTATATATTTATATTTATATGTGTGTGTGTGTGTGTGTGTGTGTGTGTGTAACCTTTTCATTTTCCTTTCCAGAACCATATAAGAAAAATGTTGATTTTCTTATTTTCTTTGGTCATAATAAAATAATTTTGGTAATGATAATAAAAGGTAACATACTTATACCATGAACTTTATAAATGCATTTTAATAGAATGCATTGTTGGCAAGACATATGTCAACTTCCTTGGAAGAACAGGTTCATTCTTTATCTTTCAGTAACTCAAATAGAAATAACATTGAAAACATACTTTCCACATGTTTTGACAAAGCCTAATTTTTTCAGTACTCTCATTTAGAAGCATCCAAACCAAAGATTAAACAGAGAGCAGATATGCAGTCCTTATGACCCCCAACCCTCCTTCCCACGCACAGGGCAGACGTCACTCCTCAGCATCACCATCCTTTCCACTGAGCATGGAAGAGAACTACAGTTCTTTTCATGATTGGAAATTGCTACAAGACAAAAAAAAAAAAATTCTTACAAATATCCTCATTTTTTAAATATGCTTTATAATATTTTTTAATATTTTCAAATGCTTGAAATCTTTCTTGGATTAAATGGTACAATAGGGACTGAAATTTTTTTTTTGATATATCCAAGTTCCCAGAGGCCCTAAAGTTTCCCATGCTTTATAGATGTCACTTAACTTCCTCCTTCCTTTCTGGATTTCCTCTTGTTTTATTTTTAATATTAAAATATATACACAGACAATTAATTAAAACCTATTTAAAACTTGATTTAGAAATATTTTATGTATACCAGCTGTTCATAACACCTTAACAAATATGCCTGAAATATTAATATCAAGAAACAAAAAAGAAGTTACTCAATTATCTAGTATCCTCAGCTCAAGTTCTATAAAAGCATCTGGTAATGAGGAATTTTGACAGCTTCGGTTTCATGTGCGAAGAGAAGCCTCCTGTTATTTGCCTCTGAAGTTTACAGTTTTAAGAGAATAAGATCATAAATGTATTTTACCAAAGTTAATATTCAGATATATTTTATAACTGTATATCTAATAATCAGAATATTTAATCAGCTTCTTCTATCTAATGGTCAACTACATATCATAAAAAGACAAAAATTGCAAATACTTGCTCTTATTCTGCTGTGATAGACCCACCAATGATGTCCATGCCTTAATCCCCAGAACTTGTGACTATGTGCCTTACATGGCAAAGAGGTTTTGTAGATGTGATTAAGGATCTTGAAATGGGAAGATTATCCTGATTAACTGGTGTGTACAGTGTAATCACTAGAGGTTTTATAAAGTAAAAGAGGGAAGCAGTAGAGTCAGGGAGAGATTCAAGGATGCCATGTTTCTGGTTTTGAAGATGGAAGAGGGGACCAGCCAAGAAATGGTCACCTATGGAAGTTGGAAAAGGCAAAGGAAGGGGGATTCTCCCCAAGGACTTCCAGAAGAAACAAGCCCTGTCAATACCTTGGCTTTAGCCCATTGAAGCACATTGCAGGCTTCTGACCCCCAGAACTGAAATAGGATCACCAGTGCACAGGGAAGCCACAGGCTGGGAAGTAGGGGGCCGCTGTCAGGCAGGTAGGCTTGTCCATGGTGCAGTGACAAGCAGTGAGGCAGCACCACAGTGGCATCGAGGTGGTGTGGAGATGAACAGACTTGCAGTGTCCCCAGTGGGGCGCACTTACTCTACATCCAGTGGCCTCACAGATGTTATACTGTAATTGGACTCTCCATTCTGTTCCATTGTTCTATGTATCTGTTCTTATGCCACTACCAAACTGTTTTGATACAATGACCTTATAATATAGTTTGATATCAGGTATTGTGATTCTTCCTACTTTGTTCTTCTTTTACAGGATTGCTGCGGCTATTTGAGGTCATGTTTGTTCCATATAAATTTTTGAAATATTTGTTCTAAATCTGTGAAATATGTCATTGGCATTTTAATAGGGATTGTGTTGAATCTATAGATTGCTTTGGGTAGTATGGAGATTTTAATGATGTTAATTCTCCCAGTCCATGAACATGGTATATGCTTCCATTTATCTGTGTCTTCCTTAATTTATTTCTTCAGTGCTCTATAGTTTTCTGAGTACAGGTCTTTTACCTCCTTGGTTAAGTTTATTCCTAGGTACTTTATTTTTCTTGTTGCTAGAATAAACAGGATGTTTTCCTAGTTTCTGTTTCTGATATTTCATTGTTGGTGCAGAAAAATGCCTTTGATTTCTGAATGTTGAGTTTGTATCCCACTATTTTGACAAATTCGCTTATTAGGTAGTTTTTTGGTGGTGCCTATAGGGTTTTCTATGTATACTATCATGTCATCTTCAAATAATGACAATTTTACTTCCTCCTTTCCAATTTGGATGCCTTTTATGTTTTTTTTTCTTGTCTGATCACTGAGGCTAGAACTTCCAATATTACACAGAATAACAGTTGTGAAAGCTCACACCCTTGTCTTGTGCCTGTTCTTAGTGGGAAAGCTTTTAGTTTTTGCCTGTTGAGTATGATCTGGCTGTAGGCTTCTCATATATGGTCTTTATTATGTTGAGCTATGATCCCTCTATTCCCACTTTGCTAAGCTTTTTTGTCATAAATGGGGGCTATATTTTATCAAATGCAGCTCTTTCCTGCTTGGTGCTGATGGTAGCTCTGTCTAAGAGCTGAGCTGAGTGGGGCCCTGAACCCTTTCTTGTTGCACTTGTCTCTAATCTCTCTCCTCTGCTGGTTTCAGTGGATCAGTGCCCAAGGAAACAGTGTAGCTCATATGACCCTCTCAGAGCTTCTCCTTCTTTTTCCTGAGATTATGTACTGAGCAGTGGGTTCCTGAGCCTAGCCTCACTGATCTACAGAGCCTGAAATCCCACAGGTGGGGGTTGGCCATGTCTGCCTGTGAGGTGACCTGCCTGGCTGCAAGGAATCTCAGGTGTTCAGCTCCTGGCCATATAGTCCCCAGCCTGCTATTCTCACAGGTGACTTGGCCCTGAACTCTCTGCTCCACATAGCACCCTGATCATCAGCCATGCTGGGTCAAGTCCCACAATTTCTTGAGCATGATGCTTTCTGTTTTTCCTGTGTAGCTAGACTCAGTGGGACCAAACTGTGCTTTCACTCTTTGTTGGCAGAGCCACTACATGCATGTGCATGAGCACAGGATCCCTGACAAATCTCCAGTTTCGCCTCAGCTCCTTTTTAAAAAGAGTCTCTTTGAGTCCAACTTCTTCGGGACTCTTTGAGCTTCCTGGACTTCCTAGAAGTCTATTTCCTTTGCCAGACTGGGGAAGTTCTCCTTCATTATTTTTTCAAATAAGTTTGCAATTACTTGCTCTTCCTCTTCTCCTTCTGATTTAGATGTTGGAATGTTTAAAGTCGTCCTGGAGGTTTCTAAGCCTCTCCTCATTTTTCTGAATTCTTGTTTCTTCATTCTGTCCTGATTGAATGTTTATTTCTTCTTTCTGCTCCAAATCATTGATTTGAGGCCCAGTTTCCTTCCCTTCACTATTGGTTCCCTGTATATTTTTCTTTATTTCACTTTGCAAAGCCTTCACTTTTTCCTCTATTTTGCGACCATACTCAACCATTTCTGTGAGCATTCTGATTTTGAACTCTGCATCTCATAGGTTGGCTATCTATTCATTGCTTATTTGTCTTTCTGGAGTTTTGATCTGTTCATTCACTTGGGCCATATTTCTTTGTCTTGGCACACCTGTCACATTGTAAGGGGCAGAGCCTTAGGTATTTGAAGGGTGGGTAATCTGCATCACTGCCCTGTATTGTGGCTCTGTATATGAAGGTGGGGTGGGGAGGTCAGAGAGGGAACAATGCTGCTTGCTGGGCTCTCTGACAGCTTTCAGTCACTTGCCCTACTACCCACAAGTAAATTGGGTCCTTCTGGTGCTGAAAGAAACACACACCAAGGCACATCATAATTATATTACCCAAGATTATCGATAAGGAGAGAATCTTAAAAGCAGCAAGAGAAAAGAAGACAGTTACTTACAAAGGAGTTCCCATAAGGCTATCAGCTGATTTCTCAAAAGAAAGCTTATAGGCAAGAAGGGGCTGGAAAGAAGTATTCAAGGTCATGAAAAGCAAGGACCTACAACCTAGATTACAGCAAAGCTATCATTTAGAATGGAAGGGGAGATAAAGTGCTTCCCAGATAAGGTCAAGGTAAAGGAGTTCATCGTTACCAAGCCCTTATATGAAATTTTAAAGGGACTTGTCTAAGAAAATGAAGATCAAAACTATGAACATTAAAATGACAACAAACTCACAACTATCAACAACTGAACCTAAAAACAAAAACAAAAGCAAACTAAGCAAACAACTAGAACAGGAACAAAATCACAGAAATGGAGATCACATGGAGGGTTATCAGCTGGGAGGAGGAGGGAGGAGAATGGGAGGAAAAGTACAGGTAATGAGAAGCATATATGCTAGGTACAAAATTAAGAATAGTATAGGAAATGGAGAAGCCAAAGAACTTATATGTATGACCCATGGACATGACTAAGGAGGGTAATGCTGGTGGAAGGGGGGTTACGGGTGGGTGGAATAAAGGGGAGAAAAAATGGGGTGATTATAATAGCATTATCAATAAAATATACTTTAAAAAAAAGAGTCTCTATGTGTCCCCTCACTGCAGCACTGAGCCCTGGGCCAGTTCTCTGCATGTTCCAGCTCCCCCAAAAGCACAGTCTCTCTCAGTTAGGGCTGACCACAGCCTGATGGTGCCTCTGACAGTTTTATATAGAGTTTGTCTCTGGAACTCTCCCAGATGGCACTGCAGCTATGGATGCGCTGCTCATCGTGTGTGTGTAGCCTTAGTCTCCCAGACTTTGTATATCATTCCAAGTCTCTCCTAATTAGGGTTGGTGGTTTCCCTATGTGTGCCCAGGGCCCCACCCTGGGAGGTGAGGGAGCCACTAAGCTGCATTTTCTGACTGATCTCTCCCCTGCTACAGGCACCTTGCACAGAGCATTTCTCCCTCAACTTATAAAATCTCTTACCGGACAGTGCAAAGCATCCTCTGTACTCCTTGACTTCAAAATTTCACATCAGCTGAGATTCTATTGATTGTTAGGTCATTGTTGTAAGATCAGCTGAAAATCCATGCCAGAGGCACAAGCAAGTGGGCTCAACTTCCACTTAGTTGACGGCCATCTTCTGGCCCCCTTACTTTTTTTTTGGAAAGTACTACAACTTTTTATATGTTCCAGAAAAAAGGAAAAACAGAGGGCATTAACTCTATGCAATGAATCCTTTAATTTACAGAACTTTTAAAATTTCTCCTCAATATGGTGTATTTTATTGAGGTATTCTCTTTATATTGATTGTATGCAAAAAGTATATTTTTCTCCATGACTTCAATAAAAAGTTTGTGTGAAAGCTGGAAGCCAGCACTGTCATGCAAAGCATGTTAGTACCTCAATAGCAAGCAAAAGAGAATAAAGGCAACAAAGAGTTAAAATTTCCAAGGTCAGAAGATATTCTTAATGATAATGTCATTGTCACTTTGAAAAAGAGCATTTGCTTTAGTTTCAGTTTAACATCTTGGGAGTGTTTCGAAGGTCACCAGAGCGGGCACCCTACATGAACTTCTACACACAACACAATTGTCACTGGCAAATATTCTCATTCAGACTGTTCTTTTAACCTATTCAAATCAAGATCAAATGTGCTTTTGTGATAATAATAAAAATGTGATAAATAAATAATAAATTAACATAAATGAACTGTATGTTAAAGGTGAACATATCCCAGATTTGTTTATAGATAGTCCACATTAATGACATGTAGTTTAGCATTAAAGGGCAAATTGTTTCAGGACAGAGGTTACTCCCAAATTTTTTCAAGTCTGACTTGAGAGATGGCATGCAAAATTCTCATTCCTAAATATATCCTCAGGCCAACAGAGCATAGCCCTGCACAACAGAGAGATTTACTGAAGATTATGTATTGCCAAGAGACCTACATAAAACAAAAATAGTTTTATACTTACACATTTACTCATCTGTTCATTCATGAAAACTTTATTGTGCAGCAAAAATATAGTTTAAAAAAGAAGTACAAATAGTAGGATCCACATTTTGTGTTAAAATTCAGGTTTAATATCTCATGAACTTCATATGAACTTCTTATGAATATCATATTACTCTCTCTGGTCTCAAATTTCATCTTTGCAAAATGAGAATAAAAGCAACCTTCTACAGCAGGGAGTACTGTCTAATGGTTATATCATGAGTACACAGATACTGTCTGGATCAAAATCTTGGCTTGCCCACTCCCTTTATGACTATAGCTAATAATTCAATGACCTTGGGGAATAACTTTCCTTAGCTTTCTCATCTGTAATATAGCACCTACCTGATAGAGTTGTTGGTAAGATTACATAGACAGTATATCAGCACAATGTACATACTCAATCTGTATTCCCTGTTGCTGTATGGTTGTGGTCAGAAATAGATGAGCTCATGTGTGAAAAACAACTTAGCACTAGTGTCATTCAGATTCATTTCGTTGAATACTACAAAACGCAAATAGGTTATAGATATCTACAACATATATAGTATGTTATATAATGTTTCCTCAATTTTAAAACACACCTTTTTTCATAGTATTACATTTTAAGGTCAATATAGGCTATTTCCCAATAAAGAATTATATCCTTTTCCCACCTAATTAGATGAATAACTGATTTTGCAGTGAGTTTGCAGTCTTATCAACAGGCAGAGAATTGAGAGAATTACCATATAACACAGCAATTCCACTCTTACTTCAATATCCAAAAGAAATGAAAACTCATGTCCACAACAAAATTTATGTACACAAATGTCACAACAGCATTCGTCATAACAGCCAAAAAGTGGAAACAACTCAAAAGTCCATTAACTGAAGAGTCCATAAATAAAGTGTGGAATTAGCATATAATGGAATATTCAGCAATAAAACATGCTAATGTGTAGCACAAGATGAATGAACCTTGAAATCATTACGCTAAGTAAACTAAGAATTGTTTAAAGAATACATATAGGTGAAATCATATGGTATTTGTCTTTCACGTTTATAATATGATTCTATTTACATGAAGTGTCCAAAATAGGTAAACCTTATAGAGACAGAAAGATTAGTGGTTACCTAAGGTTAGGAGTGATATTTTGGAGAGAAATGGGGAGTAATTTTTAGTGGGAACAGAATTTCTTTGGGATATGACAAGAATTTTTTTAAATTAAGGACATATTTTATATAATACACTCTATATAGTATATACAGGGATAGGTAAAAGTAGGTTAATAGGTGTAAGTACACAAAACATAGACTTTATTGTTGTATTATTATTTACTTATTAATTTATTATTTGCCATGCAAACAGCTATAATCTACTTTTGCCCATGCCCGTATATCTTTGTTCTAATCATTAGACCATATTTTATCCTATATAAAGTGGATTTTATCCTTATTTTAAAAATAAAATGTTCTGAACAATATATGCATACATATGTAAAACATACATACATGTATCATTTCCTCATTGTAAGGTATCATTACAAATTTAATATTAGCCTTTGGGAAGAGAGTACTATGACAAAGGTATAAGTCAACTGTAAGATGCATTCCAGTATTTAAAATGTGATAATATGAAAAAAGCGTGTTCTCAAATTGATTGTGGAGATGATTGCCCAGTTCTGTGAATATACTAATATATATTACAATAAAATTGTTGTATAAAATAAGGAACAAAAAGCAAGAGGCAACCCAAAAATTTACAGAAAATTTTCATATAAAATTGTTACAAGATGTTTAGTTATTATATTGCAAAATCAACTTCTTAAAATAAGGAAACAACAAAAGCTTGTAAAGAGGAATAAGTAGACAATACATGAGAGGAAGGGAGGAAAACAGAGGAGGAAAATCTAGACTGAGGTCCTTGGAAAATATGTGAGCAGATGGAATCTAGAGCATGCCAAGATCACCTCTTCTATGGCAGTAGGAAAGATGCACATGAGGAGAAACAGAAGAGCAGGTAATTAATAGGTGGGGGTATGAGGATTCAAGAGTTCCTACCAAATGGACTCTATCATCTTGAGGAAGCATCCATGGCACCTGCTATGAGTAATGGAGGAAGAAGAGGTGAAAAGCTGTGGAAGACAGCTACCAGGTTACAACGCAAACATGCACCCAGTATTTTATTCACTGTCTGTGCTGTAGCAATACTGCTAAAATAAAATATAAGAAATATGAGAAGGAAATCCTAGCATGAAGTCATAATTGGAACAGGACTCCAGGGAATAGAACATCAGCTTTCATAATAATCTTAACATTACCATGTGAGTGGAAAAAATTTATTATGAATACTTGAAAACATTTTTCTTGAATATAATTCCATTTATATGATCCTATGTCTCATGTAAATTTAACTTTTGCAAAAAGAGTAAATTCCCTTTTCATAAAGTAGTACAAACTAGTCTAAGATAATAATTCTTTACAATAAAGTACCAGTAAGTGAGAAGAAAATAAATTTTTAAATAAGTACAAATAAATAGAAGCAGAAATAATATTAAAATACTAAAAATTAACACATATTTCACTATACATCAGGCTTTTTTCTAAGCCACACACACTTATTTAATATTCATAAAACCTTATGAAATATGTAATATACTCCCAATGTACATAAATTAATACTGAGGCATCAGATAATCTAGCAAAAGTCACACAGGTAGCAAATGAAAGGAAAGATTCTAAGCCAAGTAGCCATGGTAGGTAACCACTGTGCAATACTGGATAAGTTGCAAGATATGACCAGGAGGTAGCAGCTGTTCCTCATGGGTGAAATAAGTATCAGCTTTGTAGTAAGCATGGTCAGAAGATGAGCTACATGGTACGCTGGGACGATTTTGTCAGTATCCTCAGAGATGGAGACTAAATTAGGACCATATCACCTGGTTAATTGTTTGACGCAGTTACTTATATATAGCTGTAAAATCATCAGGTGCTGGTAATTCATTAGAAAGATAATGATATAGAGAAACGTATATTTACTGGGATTCCTCTAGAAAAATTTTCTGATCAGGTTCACAAAGAAAACTGATTACGTACTTGGGACAAGGGATAATACCCCAAAGAGATGGGTTGAAGCAACAATAGACAGCTCTTAAGTCCTTTTATACTGAGACAAAATGAACACAAAATAAAGTGCATGCATCTAATGTGTTCAGATGGATAGATGTTGACCACCATATATGCCTGTGAAATCATCTCCCTCAACAAAACAGGATATAGACTATTTCCATTTTCCAGAAAGTTCCCTGTGTCTCTTCTAGTTAATTCTCTCTCCCACACACTACCTGTTCTTTCAGGTACCTATTCTGCTCACATTTGGGTTTCATATAAAAGAATGTATACACTACAGAATTTTTTGTGTCTAGTTCCTTCCATTTAACATGCTATTTTGGAAATTCATCCATGGGTGCTGCATGTCACAGCGATTAGTTATTTTTTTATCACTGAGCAGGATCCTATTATGTGAATGTGTGACAATTTATCCATTTTTCTACTGGGAGACATTAGAGCTTTTTTTCAAGTTTGGGGCAATTATAAATAAGAAGCTTATTAAAATCTTTGTACTATTCTTTTTTGTACACATTTCATTTTCTTGGGCAAACACATAGTAGTGGAATTGCTACACCAAAGGTAGGAATATTCCAGCTCCCTCTTAAGAAAGTTCAGTCTGGTCATTAATAGAACTGACACTTGGCAGAATAAAGTACACAAGTTTGGGAACACGGCTTAATTGTGTATGATAATTGGAAGGAAACTGGGTTATTCCTTCTCTCCTTTTTCTTGTGGATGCCCAGCCTTATGCATAAATTATCAATAAACAAATACTGACAGACTGTTGGTTTAAAGAAATGATCAGTTATTAACCTACTACAGGCAATAAAATTCCTTAGCTTTGCTTAAATATACCATAGAATACAAATGTAGATTTTGTTTGGAAGGTTTTAAGTGGCATGATTAAATCTATGTCTAATAATAATATCTGTACATTATGGAGAGTAGTCTAGGTACTGGCAAGTAGTTTAAAAGTTTATCGCAAAAGTCTAAGTGAAGAATAATAAGGTCAATGACATTAGGAATTGTTAGGAGGGAACCGAGTCGAGAGATACTCAAACACTAATTATAAATATATGTGTGCACACGCATACCTGTGTACACAACATATGTTGTAGCAGAAAATCTTTTTCTAATGATACCCTCCTCGTTTACATTTGCTGCATTTACTGTACATGCACAACAGATTCTGGATTACTGACCCAATATAACCAAAATACTCAGAGCAGCGAGTAAGCTGAGGTACCCCCTACCTGCAAGCCTCATGCCTTACACCTGGTGCATATCTGATGGGACCCATAACAATCTCACTGTATCACGGCTTAGATTCTACTTTGTTACTATTCAGAAGGTTTTAACTCTTGGCCTTTTCAACATAGTAGCTTGGGTTCAGAGCCCTAGTATCAGTTCTAAAAACTACAGAAAATAAAACATCCAACTGAAACCTCAAAGGAGAAGGACGTGAGTATCAAACTCTGACCCAGGCCTTCCTGGAGCCTCTTTTTTTATGTTTCTCAGCCATTTTCACATAAAACAGGCAAAGACTGGTTAGAGACAAGCTTTTATCTATCAGGTTCAGAGAAAGATCAACAATCTATTATTTTTGTCCCAGAAAATCCTGGAAGAACTTATCATTACCTTCTCCTTGCTGTGACATGCTTTGTCATTCAGCTGTCACATCAGTGATTTCTACTTCTTGCTGAGATAAACTGGTTGGTCATGGTTTAGGTCACTTTAATACAATGTAAAGTCTCACTGTTTATTCATTGATATTGACCCACAACTCTAGAAGACAGGAAAGGACTAAAGGAAAAGAACTGAATTAGAACCATTTCTCACAGGTAAATCTGATGTGACCCAGATTTATAGAAACTTCATTATCTAGGTTTATCTCATAATTTACTTGATAAATTCACTGTGAGTGATTGACCTATTATTCATATTGTCTCCCTACTTTTCCTTAAGGAACCCCTTAGTTGAGTATTTATCAAAATTGAAAATAGATCTTGAATTAATCTTCTATTACATAAAAATCAGGGATGTTAAGCATTTGCTCCTTGTTGAGCAGGACTATATGTCCTGTTTAATTAACTACTAAGATTACTTATTAAAGGGCCATACTGGTTGGTGGTTTCCATAAACAGGGGTTGTACAATGTTTGTGTGTCACAAGCTCATTCATATTATTGGCCTCTGGGACACCTGGAATGAGAGCTGTGGTTGTATCTGCTGGGAAAGTGGCTGTATTTGGAAGGCACCTT
Organism: Mormoops blainvillei; assembly: GCA_004026545.1. Lineage (NCBI taxonomy): Eukaryota > Metazoa > Chordata > Mammalia > Chiroptera > Mormoopidae > Mormoops > Mormoops blainvillei. Next base: position 187,149 of record PVJD01000344.1, read on the forward strand.
GTCTCAAGAGGCTCCAGGAGAAGTGCGTGCTAACTCTGACCCCCATAAGGTATTCGCTGACTTGTGAGCCTTCTCTGTAGCAGCTGCAGACCCTAACTGTTCTGCATCCTTGTCAACAGGAAAAGCTGGCTTTGTCTACATTAGAAGGTTCAGCTCAGCCTTCAAAAGCCAGCTCAGCAAGCTCTGATGTACATCACACATGGAAGAGCAATACATGGGGCTCCCTGTACAATATGACAAAAAGGCCTCTCTGCATTATAAAACTTGACACAGAATTCTTCATCTTCCAATATCTTTCATCCAATTAAAACTCCAGGCTTGAAACAAAAATTGCAGGTGGGATTGTTATGATGTGTCAGACTAGCTCTGTAGGGAGAAGGCTGCAAACCATCATAAAATCAGAGCTACTTATTTAAGTGAAAATGGGACACCAGTGTTTACTGGGAAAAGAAATAAAATCCTATATTGGCCTATGTTTTCCTTGCAACTGGGTCAATTTACTTGAATTTGAGTATCCAGGAACTTAAGGGGCATCTTTAGAACTATACCTCCTTTGTGCTAAATAGAGTATGTTTAACAAAACCCAATACCCACACAGTACCTCAATAAAGACTAAATAGGGTCAACTTCTATGAAGCAAACTACATGAAAATGCTGAAAGTCTATTCATAATGATGGTAATCTGTCAACTCATTCCTAACAAAGACAGTTTGTGTTATATTTCTCATTAAGTTGTCTTCATAAGAACTAATGAATAGTGACTTGCTTTAAAGATATTTTATCTTTCATAGAACTAAGCACAAGAAAAAATTGTCTTTATAACAAGATTTGTTATAGTTATGTATAAATAGGATTTATTTTTATTATATAAAATGGTGTTATTGAAGGATAAAAGTAATCAGAAGCCAGAAAAATTTATGGTAGGGTATCTTCCCATTAAACATCATTTCTGATAGTGTTTCTCTATGAGTCCTTATGGACATTACTTAAATCTTCTGCAGTGTGCCAAAAGTCTTCCCACTAAAGACCTTCCAAAATGCTATTAAAACCTGGAGGGGTGAATTCTGACAGCAAATTTTTAAAGATAAAACCTACTCATTCTATAGAAAATACAAAGAGTTTTATAAAAATCCATTGATTTTTGTGTTTGTTTTATTAGGATTAAATGGTATAGAAATTTTCTATTCTATTTTTATAGAAATGTACAGATGGGACAGAAAGTTTGGTGGAGTCTCTCTCCACTCCTGGTATCAGTAGGGGATTTTTTACCTCTTACCAGACTTTGGAGTATACTAATTTCCTTCTATCTTATTAATTGCAGAAAAGTGTGTTATTATTTTTAGATGACTTTCTGGCCTTTTTATATAAAATGTGGAGACAGAGGCAGGAATTAGTATATGTTCATATTGCCATATTATATACAAGTCACCTCAATTTTTTAAAAATCTGTAATATTAAATCCAAACACAGAAGCACTTTTTTTGGGGGGGGGGGGTGTGGCAAGAAAACACAATAAAACATTTTAAAGAAATCTTTTACAAAATCTGTATTTTGTGATTTAGGGAAAACAAAGCAATCTTAGACTTCAAAAGTTATAGTCTCCATCATAAAGAATGAATGAAGAAGGATTAAGGGACCTTCTAATCCATAATAATTATTTTACTTGATAAACAATATTCAATACTGTGATGCAGGTAAGACACTTCTCCTAGATTTTATTCTGATCTTTTTCTATTATGCTGCTTGATAAGCCCCCAAATGCTGACTCAGTTGGAATCATACTGAAACCTTGTGCATTTGATATAAAAGGGACAATGACACCAGACTTCAAGGCAGTAGACCAAATACCTGAGTCACAAAGCCTTTAGAGTAGGGAGGTTGAATGTGCCCTCAGGGAAAAACACCTCTGAAGCTGGTAATAAGCATCCTCTGATAATAAAGCCAATTTGATATTCCACATATGTAAAATAAATTTTTTATAAAAAAGCAAAAACTTAATGGGCCCACCACATTGGGTGTCATGGGAGCTGTAATGTTCATTACAGGATGGTCATCAATATCCCTGGCCTCTATTTACTCGATGCCAGTAGAATCCTCCACATTGTGACAACACATAACATTTCCAGATATTGCTCCCAGTTGAGAACCACTTTTCTAGAGCATGAGCAGAAACATGTAAGGATTCATGAACCCTATTGCCCTTCATTTTATTGGCCAAAACCAGTTACATAAAGAATGAGTCAAAAGAAGGGGTGGCTACCTATTTGTTCGTGGCAAAGTTACATGGGAGAGAATATGAACACAGGGAGGTTAGAAGACCTGAGCAATTAAAACAATAAATCTACCTCAACAGTTATAAGTTCAAGCACTTCACTCTGGTATAGACCAAGGCTATAATAATGTTTTTCATTATTTGTGATCTTATTAAAACAATTTCCCAGGACTTAGATCCTGCACTATGACTACTTTCCTTTTGTTCTCATTATCTAAAGTACCTCTTAGACAACAGGTATCACATAAATAAAATAACAGCAACTTTATACTTTATATGTTAGGTTTTTCCAGTATAACTCACAAAGTGAACCAATCTAAAAGTTCTTTATACTATAATGTCAAGTTCTATAAATGATAATAATTATTTCTCACCCAAAAGTGAATATTCACACATAACCATTGCACATATAGTGAGCAACATAGAATAACTGCTTGATGTTAAAATAATACAAATGTAACACCTGTGCTCTCTGAATGAGAATTGTGTGCATGCGCAGTATACATTAAATAATGTAATTTAAGAACTAATTCTTTTCAATTGAGAAAGAAACAGGTTGCAGATGTTGCTAAATACATTTTTTAAAAAGAAACTATGATATCTTTTGGGGGGAAGCCCATGAAAACTAATTCTGCCCTTTACATTTAGGTAAAATCATTTAATCTGTCTGAGATTCTGTTTATTCAGCCACCACACATATTAGGCTGAATTGTATGACACTGCCAATATTCAATTGTGTTTTTGCCTTTAAACATAGCAATTTCATGGTATTCAATAAAACAGATAATATCAGCCCTACAGTTATTATAAAGGGTAAAAAGTGTTGATTATAGTTGATTATGAGTCAAACTAAGATATATTAAATGGTAAGTATTTGGAGAAATACATTAATTCATGATACTAAATCAAAACAATCTCTAAAGCAAAGGTACAACAGCATTTCCCCAGGAAGCATCTACCCCTTTTTAATAACTCAAATAAAATTCTAAATGGTAACAATGAGATCACATGAAAATTAAAAGTTGCTGAAAATAGTTGAAGGTGGTAAGAAGATGGAAAAAGAATAAAAGAAAAGAGAATATTATTTAAAACTAGAACAATGAATAACACAAAAGATTAAAAATGAAGTCAGGGAAGCCTCTATGGACTGAAGTTTGAGGTGCCAGAAGTTCCCACAGTAATATAGAGGAGGAATCCAAATGCTTGGGAAGAGATAGCCCAGAAAGCTTTCTTTTTTTATGAAAATACTAAGAGCTACATTGATGAGGAGGACACCAGCTTCCTTGGAAAATTCTGTAGTCACTGTCTTGGACTTGGAAAGAGGAAAAAGGGAATATTAGCCTCCAGTTTTAGTACCTTAATAAGTTAAGGTCTCAGGGCATCCAAGATGGTGGGGAATAACTGGAAGCTGCACAAACCTCCTCCCAGAACCAACTGAAATTACAACTAAAGTGTCAACAAATCATTCAGAAAAAACAACTAAACAACAGCTAGAGAGAAAACTTGCAATCAAGGACAGACAGAAAAAAACACTTCACCACAACGAGACTGGGAGGGAGTATGCAGAAGGTGCAAAAAGGCTGGCTGGGCTCCCACAGGCAGTAGCTGAAGTTCCAGAGGGATATCTCAGTGGCAGGGGATTCCTGTTGAGAAGTGTGGAGTCTAAATCCCAAGCTGGGCTCCCCAGTCCATAGCTCTAGAGCCAGAAAAGGAACCCAGACAACATCCAGCTGTAAAAAGCAGCAGGTTTTTGTCTTCCAGGGAAAGATGGCTGGAGATGCAGAGAGCCTCTTAAAGGGCCAATGCACAAGTCCCTTTGCAGCTCCTTACCCAGGACTCCAGGAGAGGGAGGGCAGAGTGGACTGGAAACACATGAGGAGAGACTGAGGATGGTTTCTCTGGGGAGAGAACTGGGGAGAGAATTAACAGGCACCAGGATCCATGTACTGACTCATTCCACATACAGCAGAGGCCATCTTTCTCAGGCAGAAAACTCACCACCATACAGAATAAACCTTAGTAGAAGCAATAGCCCCACCCAGAGGTATAACTCTTATCCCATACTGTTGAGCTTAAGTCAAGCTACTGAATACAGCTGGAAGCTGTTATCTCAGTTAATAAATTTAACAACTAAGGTGGAATTCTTGAGAGTTCTTAGATTTTAGCTGAGTCTCACCAGGGCATTGTAATTGTAAAAGCTGACCTTGATGCACTGTCAGGTTTTTTCTGCACACACTCAGACCAAGCAGAGGGAGCAACAGGCTGTGCACCTCTAATAGTTCCAAATATGTTGCCCAGGGCCAGTCACAGGCAGCATCTGCTATAGATCAGCGCCATCTTTGTAGATCTGCCCAATACATAGAAACAAACACAAAGAGGCAGGCAAACTGGGAAGACAAAGAAACAGTTCCCAAATGAAAGAACAAGATCCTCCAGAAGAAGAACTAAATGAAAGAGAGGAAAGCAATTTATCAGAAAGAGAGTGTAGAGTAATGATTATAAGGATACTCAACAGCATGAAAAAAGGCAAGAAACAATAAAAAAAGACTGGTCAGAAATAAAGAATGCAATATCTGACAGGGGGAAACAGGGGAAGGGTGGTCAAGGAACATATATGGGGGACTCATGGGCAAAGTCAAGGGGAGTGGGGTTAGGGGTGAGGGAGGGGGTGGGGTGAGGGGTAGAAATGAACAAAACGGTACTTGAACAACAATAAAAATTTTTTTTAAATAAAAAAATTAAAAATTTCATGAAAAAGAAAAAAAGAATGCAATATCTTAGATAAATAATACTGGAAGGAATAACAGTAAGTTAGATGAAGCAAAGGATTGAATCAGTGAGTTGGAAGACAAGGTAGGAAAGAACTCCCAAACAGCAGTAAAAAGAAAAAATAATTAAAAAGAATGGGGAGAGCTTAAGAAACCTTTTGGTCCTGGTTAGTGTGGTTCAGTGGATTGAGTGTCGGCCTGCAAATGAAAGAATCATGGGTTTGATTTCCAGTCAGGGCACATGCCTAGGTTGTGTGCCAGGGCCCCAGTTGGGGGCATGTGACAGGCAACCACACACTGATGTTTCTTTTCCTCTCTTGTTCCCTCTCTTCCCCTCTCTCTAAAAATAAATTAATAAAATCTTTAAAAAAAAAAAAAGAATGGAAACCTTTGGAACAACACGAAGCACAACATCATTTGCATCATGAGATTCCAAGAAAGAAAAGAGAGTGAGCAAAGTGTTGAGAATGTATTCAAAAAAAAAAATAATGACCAAAAAGTTCCCTAGTCTGGTGAAAGAAAAAGACACACAAGTCCAGGAAGCTCAGAGAGTCCCAAAAGATGTACCCAAAGAGGCCGACACCAAGACACATCATAATTAAAATGGTAAAGCTTAAAGAAAAGAAGGTAATATTAAAAGCCACAAGAGAAAAGCAGGTAGTTACCTACATGGGAGCTCTAATTAGACTGTCATCTTATTTCTCAACAGAAACATTTAGGCTAAAAAGGAGTAGTGTGAAATATTCAAGGTGATGAAAAGCAAGGACCTACAACCAAGGCTACTTTACCCAGCAAGGCTACCATTTAAAACTGAAGGAGAAATAAGGAGCTTCCCAGATAAGAAAAAGCTAAAGGAGTTTGTTAACACCAAGCCAGTACTGCAGCAGTGTTAAAGACCTTGCTTGAAGGAGAAGAGGAAGGAGAAGGAGGAGAAGAAGAAAAACAACAGGGGAAAAGTTTAAAAATAAAACGGTGATAAATACATATATATTAATAATCACTTTAAATATAAATGGCTTAAATGCTACACCAAAAGACACAGGGTAGCTGAATAGATAAGAAAACAAGACCCATGTATATGCTGTCTCCAAGAAACCCATCTCAGATCAAAATACAAACAAGCTAAAGGGTAAGGAATGGAAAAAGATATTTCATACAAATGGAAGGGAAGAAAAGCTGGGGTAGCAATATTTATATCCAACAAAATATATTTTAAAATTAAGGTTATAGTAAGTGACACACAGGATAGTACATAATGATAAAAGGAACAATTCAACAGGAGGATATAACCCTAGTAAACACTTATGCACCCAACACAGGAGACCTAAATATGTAAAGCAAATTTTGGTGGACATAGAGGGAGAGGTTGGCAGAAATACAGTCATAGCAGGGAATTTTAATGCCCCATTGTCTTCACTGGATAGACCTTCACTGGATAGACCTTCCAGACAAAAATCATCAAGAAGAAAGCTGCCTTAAATAACACACTAGATCAATGTATTTAATTGATGTCTTCAGAACATTTCATCCAAAAGTAGTAGAATATACATACTTTTCAAGTAGACATGGAACATTTTCTAAGATAGAAATGTTATGACACAACACAAATCTCCATAAATTTAATATTGAAATGATATCAAGCATCTTCTCTGACCACAATTTTATAAAACTAGAAATCAATCACAAGAAGAACTCTAAAAAACACACAAAGAGTGAAAGCTAAATAACATGTCATTGAAATGAACAGGTTAACAATGAGATTAAGGAAGAAATAAAATGATATTTTGAAACAAATCAAAAGGAGAACACTGCAATCCAAAGTCTTTGGGATACCGGGAAAGCAATTCCAAGAGGGAAAGTCATAGCATTATAGGCATATCTTAAAAAGAATTAAAAAAAGAAAAAAGCTCGAATAAACCATCTAACTTTACACTTAAAGGAAGAACAAAGCCCAAAGGGGACTGAGGGAAGGAAATAATAAATATCAGAGGAGAAATAAATGAAATAAGGTCTAAAAAAAATGATTAAAAATATGAATAAATCCAAGAGCTGGTCCTTTGAAAAGATAAACAAGATTGACAGATCTTTAACCAGGTTCATCATCAACAACAACAAAAGGAGACAGAACCCAAATAAATATAATCGGAAATGAAAGAGGAGAAATAAAAACTGACACCAAAGAAATAAAAAAGAATGTAATGAAATATTGTGAGATCCATGTAAGAGGCAGATCAATTCTCAGAGTTTAAAAAATGTGGGGGCTGGAAATGGCAGCAAAGCAGGTGGGAGCTAAACCCTCTTGCTTGCACACTCAACTGGGAAACATGGCTGATCTTCTGAAGAACTAGGTAATCAGTCAATGAAATTCCAGCTTATTTGAAGTTTGGAAGCCAAAGATTTCAAAGGACAATAGAAACCGGATGGTAAGGAGGTTTTATATGCTATCGGGAAGGTCCCCATGCCTGTGCCATGGATGCAGTTACCTCAGGAGCTTTGTAAGAGAGCCAGCTCAGCAAATGTAACTTGCCAGATCCCCTCCCAGAGCAGGGAAGTCACAGACCTGCACCAGTAGAGACCTGGTGGCTGGACAGTTGGAGACACAGAGCAGGTAGGGTACCACCACTGAGACAGTGGTCACTGGCCAGGACCACTATTAGAGAAATTGGGGAGCCAGGCAATGCAGGAGATGGTAGAAGAGAAGGGTCACAACTAACCATGACTCAGATAGTCCTGTGACTGGTCAGAGTTGGGCATAGTGAAAAGCCCAGTGATTGTTAGGAAAGGTCTCTGGCAATCAAGAGGGATTCACTCATAAAAAGGCTCTCAGCCACTATACAAAGACCTGTGGTGTGCCACCACAGTGCCTGGGATGGAGAAGAAGGAAGAGGAGGGGTGCGAATTGCTCCAAATAAGAGCACCCCGAAGACTGATCAAAGCAGGGTAACTGGAGTCAAAGGTAGCTATCCCCAGAGAAACTTAATTTAATAGGGGAACTAAACTGCTCCAAAAGGGCTTTGCGTGAGTGCAGCATGCACACCAGCAAAGAGAGCGGAGGAGGGGTGCAAGTTGCTCCCACTCAGTGCACCCCGTGGACCAATCAAAGGGCTGTACACGAGGGGGATTAAAGGCACACATATAGACAGTGTGGGCCTTGTAGTGCTCTGAGGGCTCAGCTAGAGGCTGGGAACTGGGAAAAAAGGCAACCCAGACACAGTCCCCATCCTGGGATCTACAGGAAAGAAAAAAATATAGAAAACTAAAAATGGAGTCCAACCCCCCCCCACCCACCCAAATGCAGCATCAAGGAAGATCAGTAGAACCCATTTGGTGGGTTTAAACTCCGCAAAAGGCTTTTCTCTTTCTTTTTCCCTTTTTTCCTTTTTTCTTTTTTCTTACAAGTATAAGACAATAAGTCCTGGAGCAGTGAAAGGACCAAAGACAGATCCAGAGAGAGATCAGAAGGTTAACACCAACAACTGAGAAAAGTTTTCACTTCGATATCCTTAAGGACTTACATTTTATTTTTAATTTTATTGTTTTTTGTTATTTTTATTTTTTATATATTTTTATTTTTTAATTTTTCTTCCTTATGTTTAGTTTAGTTTTGTTTGCTTGATTTCGTTCTTTGACTAGTTTTCCTGTTCTCCCATCCCTATTACATTTTAATTTCTCTTCTGACTCTGTGTCCATATTCCAATAACACATTGCTTTTTGTCTTCCAATTTTTATTCTCTATATTCAGATTAAATATTACTTGTCTTATTATTATTTTTCCAAATCCCACATAGCACCCTCCCCGGGTTATTGATTATTTCACAATCTTCCTGAGCTTTACTGCTGTTGTGGTTAACTATATTCTCTCCCACACTACCCCAAGTTTCTATCCCTTACTCTCACTATATCTCACCATCTAACCTTATATAGGCATTTTGTTTTCTGGAGTCAGCTCACATTCTGCCCCCACCCCATACACTCAATGAGAGTCTTATCTTTTTCACCTTTTATAAAGAATGGCTACCTGGGTAAATTATCACACTTATTATAGTACTTCTTCAATGATCTCTTATTTGTTCTCTACTTGTTAGTACTTTAATTCATATAGAATACTTTCCAACTGCATTATTCCATTTCACCTTTGCCCTGCCCCAATGACATACAAGATAAGGTAGGAGTTGTGAGTATCAGTAAACCCACAGGAGGAGAGAACCCACCAACAAAGGAACCATCAACAGGAAAAGCCCAACTACAGCAAGAGACCCCACACAAAAGGAAGAAAGTGCAAACCTAGAGCATCCAGACAAGGAGATCAAAGGGACCACACCACTGAGTGCCACAGAGCTCCTACCACAGAAGTTCACAGTACAAAGATAGCTGGCAAAGCAGAGCATCAGGAATCACAGAAACAAACAAAAAGAGTCATCAAAAATGGGGAGACAAAGAAAGAACAAGCAATCAAAAAAAAAAATAGAAGACTCCCCACTAAAAGAGCTAAATGAAATGGAGGCAGCAAACTATCAGATAAAGAATTCAAAAGAATGGTTATAAGGATGCTCAAGGAACTCACAACCAACTACAAGGAATTAAATTAGACTACAACAGTATGAAAAGGAAATAGAAACCTAAAGAACCAGGAAGAAATGAAGAATATAATTTCTGAAATAAAAAATACACTAGAAGGAATTACAAGCAGGCTGGATGAAGCAGAGGACCAAATTAGTGAGCTGGAAGAAAAAGCAGAAAGAAATACTCAGGTAGAGCAGTTGTGTGAAAAAAGGCTCAAAAAAATATGAAGCTACCTTAAGGGAAAGGCAAGACAACATGAAATGCAACAACATTTGATTCATAGGAATATGAGAAGTAGAAGAAAAGGAGTGAGGGATAGAAACCCCATTTCAAAATATAATGACAGAAAACTTCCCAAACCAAGAGAGGGGAAATACAATGCAAGTTCAGGAAGCACAGATGGTCTTAATCAAGATGAAACCAAAAGGGTCTACTCCAAGACACATCATAATTAAAAGGCCAAGTTTTAAAGACAAACAGATAATCTTAAAAACAGCAAGGCAGAAACAAGAAGAACATAAAAGGGAGCACCAATAAGGCTAGTAGCTGATTTCTCAACAGGAACACTACAAATCAGAATGGAATGGCAAGAAATATTCCAAGGAATGAAAAGAAAAGGCCTATAACCAAGACTACTCTACCCAGCAAGGCTCTCAATTAAAATGGAAGGCAAAATAAGGAATTTTCAGACAAAAAAAAGCTGAAAGAATACACCTCCATCAACCAACACTGCAAGAGATGCTAAAGGGACTGCTATAAGAAGAGGAAGAAAAAGATGAGAGAGGAACACACATACAAAGAGGGAAAAAAGAATAAGTACCTATGCTGCCTACAAGAGACCCACCTCAGAACAAAAGACCTATACAGACTAAGAGTGAAGGGGTGGAAAAATGTATTCCAAACAAATTGACATGAAAAAAAATCTGGGGTACCAATACTTAGACCAGACAAAATAGACTTCAAAACAAAATCCATAAAAAGATATACTGAAGGATGCTACATAATACTCAGGGGAAGAATCCATCAAGAATACATAAGCATTGTAAATCTATATGCATCCAACATAGGAGCACCTAAATACATAAGGAAATTCTTGGAGGACTTCAAGAATGATATAGACTACAACACACTTATACTAGGGGATTTCAACACCCAACTGTCACTAATGGATAGATCTTCAAAACAAAATATCAACAAGGATATTGGAGCATTGAACAATGTCCTAGATCAAATGGATTTTACTGACATATATAGAACCTTTCATCCCAAAGAAGCAAAATACACATTCTTTTCAAATGCACATGGATCATTTTCAAAGATAGACCACATGATAGGACACAAAACAAGCTTCAACAAATTCAAGAAATTAAAATCATATCAAGCAATTTCTCAGACCACAAGGGCCTGAAACTAGAAACCAATCTCAAGGAAAAAAACTCAAAAACACTCAAACTCATAGAGATTGAATAACATTCTATTAAATAATGAATGGGTTAACAATGAGATCAAGGAGGAAATCAAAAAGTTGTGAAACAAATGAAAATGAACACACAACTGTCCAAAACTTGTGGAACACAGGAAAGGCAATTCTGAGAGGGAAGGTCATAGTGATAACAGGCATACTTAAAAAAGTTAGAAACATTTCAAATAAACAACCAAACCCCACATCTACAAGAACTACAGGAACAACAACAAAGGACAGATCGAGCAGAAGGAAGGGAATAATCAAGATCAGAGCAGAATTTAATGACATAAAGACTAAAAGAACAATTCAAAGGATCAATAAATTCAGGCACTGGTTCTTTGAAAAGATAAACAAAATTGACAAGTCTTTAAGCAGACTCATCAAGAAAAAATGGCAGAGGACCCAAATAAATGACATCAGAAATGAAAGAGGAGAGATCACAAGTGATACCATAGAAATACAAAGGATCGTAAGAAATTAGTATGAAAAACTATGTCAAGAAATTTGAAAACCTGGGTGAAATGGACAAATTTCTTTAAAAATATAATCTTCAAAAACTGAAGAAGAAGAAGAAAAAGCAAATGTCTGAACGGACTGATAACAGCTGGTAAAACTGAAGCAGTAATCAAAAAAATCCTGGCACACAAAAGCCCAAGACTGGCTGTTTTCCCAGGAGGATTCTACAAAACATTTAAGGAAGAGCTAACTCCTATCCTTCTCATACTATTCCAAAAAATCCAAAAAGAGGGAAGATTCCCAAATTCTTTTTATGAAGCCAGCATCATCCTAATCCCAAAAACTAGATAAAGACACCAAAGAGAGAGAAAACAATAGGCCAATATCACTGATGAACATAGACACCAAAATCCTCAAAAAAATATTGGTAAACTGCATTGAGGAATACATTAAAAAGATCAACCACCATGATCAAGAGGGATTCATCCCAGGGATGCAAGAATGGTACAATATTTGCAAATCAATAAACATAATACATCACATAAACAAAAGACAAGACAACAATCTCTGGTCATATCAATAGATGAAGAAAAAGGATTTGATAAAGTACAACACCCATTAATGATTAAAAAAAAACACTCAGTGAGATGGAGTAGAGGGAACATTCCTCAACATAATAAAGGCCATATATGAGAAACCTACAGTCAACATCATACTCAATGAGCAAAAACTAAAATCTTTTCCACTAAGATCAGGGACAAGACAAGGAAGTCCACTTTCACCACTTCTATTCAACACAGTATTGGAGGTCCTAGCAACAGCAATCAGACAAGAAAAAAACTAAAAGGCATCCAAATAGGAAAAGAGAAAGTAAAACTGTCATTGTTTGCAGGTGGTATGATTGTGTACATAGAAAACCCTATAGGCTCCACCAAAAACTACAGGACCTAATAAGTGAATTATGTAAGAAAGCAGGATACAAAGTCAATATTCAGAAATCAAAGGCATTCTTACACCAACAATGAAATATCAGAATCAGAAATCAGGAAAAATAATCCCATTCCCTATAGCAACAACAACAACAACATAAAAAAAACATACCTAGGAATAAACCTTACCAACAAGGTAAGAGACCTGTACTCAGAAAACTACACAACATTGAAGAAAGAACTTAAGGAAGATACAAATAAATAGAACAATATACCATGTTCATGGGTTGGAGGAATTAACACCATCAAAGTACCCATACTACCCAAAGTAATTTATAGATTCAATGCACTCCCTATTAACATGCCAATGACATATTTCACACATATAGAACAAACAGTTCAAAAACTTATAGGGAACCATAAGCTATCCTGAATAACTGTAGCAATCTTGAGAAAGAAGAAAAAATTCAGAGGGATCAGAATACTCTATATCAAACTATACTACAGGTCTACTGTAATCAAAATAGTCTCATACTGACATAAGAACAGACACATAGATCAATGGAACAGAATAGATGACCCAGAAATAAACCCATGTCTCTATGGTCAATTAATATTCAACAAAGGAGGCAAACGCATAAAATTGGGTAAAAATAGCCTCTTCAACAAATGGTGTTGGGACATATGGATAGTTACATGCACAAAAATGAAACTCGACTACCAATTTACACCATACACGAAAATAAACCTAAGGTGGATAAAAGACTTAAATATAACTCATGAAACCATAAAAGTCCTAGAGAAAAGCACTGGCACGAAAATCTCAGATATCCCATGCAGCAATATTTTGACCAATATGTCCCCTAAAGCAAGGGACATAAAGGAAAGAATAAACAAAAGGGGTTTCATCAAAATAAAAAGCTTTTGCATGGCTAAAGAAAACATCAGCAAAATGAAAAGGTGACCAATCACATGGAAAACTACATTTGCCAATGATACCTCAGACAAGGGTTTGATCTCCAAAATATATAAAGAACTCACATGAATCCACTCCAGGAAGACAAACAACCAAATTAAGAAATGGGTAAAGGACCTGCACGGACACTTCTCCAAGGAGGACATACACAGGGCTCAGAGACATATGAAAGGTTCCTCAGCATCACCAGCCATCAGAGAGGTGCAGGTTAAAACCACAGGAAGATACCACTTCACACCAGATAAAATGACCATCATAACCTAATCAACAAACAAGTGCTGGTGAGGTTGAGGAGAAATGGGAACTCTAGTACACTATTTTGGGGAATGCAGACTGGTGTAGCCACTGTGAAAAACAGTTTGGAATTTCCTCAGAGAACTAAAAATAGAACTGCCTTTTCACACAGTGATTCCACTGCTGGGATTGTACCTTAAAAACCCAGAAACACCAATTCAAAAGAAGCTATGCACTCCAAAGTTCATAGCAGCACAATTTACAATAGCTAAGTGTTGAAAGCAACCTAGGTGCCTATCAGTGAGTGGATCAAAAAACGTCGTACATTTACACAATGGAACACTACATAGCAGAAAGAAAGAAGGAGTTCCTACCCTTCACAGTAACATTAATGGATCTGGAAAGCATTATGCTAAGTGAAATAACCAAAGCAGTGAAAGGCAAATACCATATGATTTCACCTATAAGTGGAGACTAATCAACAGAACAAACAAACAAGTAAAATGTAACTGGAGACATTGAAGTGAAGAACAAACTGACAGTGAACTGAAGTGAGGGGGAAAGGAAAGATAGGGGGAAACAAGGGAAGGATGGCCAAGGATCATATATGGGTGCTCATGGACAAAGCCAAAGGGTGGTGGAATTGAGTGTGGGGGAGGTGATGGAAGGTAGGGGTGAGTGTTGGGGGGCATATGGATAAAACTGTACTTGAACAACAATAAAAATAATTTTAAAAATTTTTAAATGAAATATTATGAACAACTATATGCCAACAAACTGGACAATAGGGTCAAATGGATAAATTCTTAGAAACACAATCTTCCAAAACTCATTCAGGAAGAATAAGAGACTCTGAATACACAGATTACATTTAGCAGTGAATCGAAAAGCTCCAACAATAAAAGCCCTGGACCAGCTGGCTTCACAAGTGAATTTTGCCAAATATTCTGGGAAGAAATAACACCTCTCCTACTCAAACTATTTCACAAAATACAAGAAGAGAGAAGACTCCCAAGCTTATTTTATGAAGCCAGTACTATCTTAATTCCACAACCAGATAAAGACACTATAAAAAATGAAAATCACAGGTCTATATTTCTGATGAACATAATGCTAAAATCCTCAACAAAATATTAGCAAATCAAATACAGCGATACATCAAAAAGATCATACACCATGATTGAGTAAGATTAATTCTAGGAATACAATGTTGATACAACACTGCAAATCAATAAATATGATTCACTACATAAAAAAAGAAGGTTAAAAACCACATAATCATATCAATAGAGTCAGAAAAGCCTATGATAAAATCCAGCACTCATTTATGATAAAAAATCTCCAAAGTGGGAATAGAGGGAAAGTACCTAAATTTAATTAAAAGCATGTATGACAGACCCACTGCTAGCATCATAGTCAATGGGCAGAAACTGTAAGTGTCCCCTTAAGATTGGGAACAGGCAGTGATGTCAACTTTTCACCTCTCTTATTCAACATAGTACTGGAAGTCCTAGCCATAGCAATCAGACAAGAAAAAGAAATAAAAGGTACCCAATTTGAAAAGTAAGAAGTAAAACTCTCTTTATTTACAGATGACATTATACTGTACATATAAAACCTTAAAGATTCCACCAAGAACCACTAGAACTGATCAATGAATTCAGCAAATTAGCAGGATACAAAGATAATATCCTGAAATTGGTGGCATTTTTATATACCAATAATGAGTCTCAGGAAGAAAAACCAAGAAAACAATCCCATTAACATTGCACCAAAAAAAATATGGTGCCTTGGCATAAATTTAACCAAGGACAGAAAAGTTTTGTACTCAGAAAACTATAGAATTTTAAAGAAAGAAATAGAAGACACAAGTAAGTGGAAGCATATACCATGTTCATGACTTGGAAAAATTAACATCATTAAAATGTCCATACTACCCAAAGATTCAACACAATTGCTATCAATATCTCAATGATGTATTTCACAAAACTAGGTGAAATATTTCAAAAATTTATATGGAATCACAAAAGGTCCCACAAAGCAACAGCAATCCTGAGAAAGAAGAACAATGTTAGAGGAATCATGCTACCTAATATCAAACTATACTATAAGGCCATAGTAATCAAAAAAGCATGGTAATGGCAGAAAAATAGATACATAGATCAATGGAACAGAATAGAGAGTCCAGAAATATACCCACACCTTTACAGTCAATTAATATATGACAGAAGAATCAAGCACATATAATAGCCTAAAGATAGTTTATTCAATAAATGGTGCTGGGAAAATTGGACAGATACATGCAGAAAAATGAAACTAGACCACCTTCTCACACCACACACAATAAATTCAAAATGGGCTAAAGACTTGAATATTACACCCAAAATCATAAAAGTCCTACAAGAAAGTATAGTCAGTAAAACCTTGGACATTGCTGGTAGCAATATTTTATAGACTATATCTCCCCAGGCAAGGGAAACAAAAGAAAAATAAACAAATAGGACTACCTAAAACTAAAAGTTTTTGTACAGCAAAGGAAACCATCAACAAAATAAAAAGACAACCTATGGAATGGGAGAACATATTTGCCAATATGTCTGATGAGGGGTTAATATCCCAAATTTATAAAGAACTTACAAAACTCAACACCAAAAACATGAGCAACCCATTTAAAAAATGGGCAAAGGAGCTGAATAGACACTGCTCCAATGAGGACCACACAGATGACCAATAGACATATCTCTAATGTTATCAAATCCTATCCTGAAAATGAAACACAACTAAAAAGTTTTCTTTTGAAACTGGATTAAAAAATGAGTCATGCTTTGAGGCAAGCTTCCTAAAAAGAGAATTTAAAAAGAATGAGGTGATAAAGAGATAACATGAGCACAAGTTTTCATTAAATTCCCTCTTAATTATAAGAGATGGTGGCTTTATTGTGAGTCAGTTGGTCATGGTGTGTTATGTTGTTATAGTCATTTTTAGAAGAGTAAAAAACAAATAGCATCTTTCTTTAAAAAACAGTAAAAAAAAACAAAAAACCATGTAATATTTAGATTAATGGTTCCAAGACCCAACTAATCATCAAAATTACTTGGGATATTATCTCAATATAAAAAATAAAGCACAGAGACCCCATCCCAGTTGACAAAATTGGAATCTCTGGGTGAGAAGTTCAAGAACTTTATTTTTTTAAGGATATCTGTAATTCACTGTAATCACTTAACAGTTTGAAAAAAACTGTTAAATCTTACGTCCTATTCTTTTTCATTTATTTTAATTGATCTGATTTCCACACACCAGAGGCCAAGTCATTTTCCAGATTCTTTTGCCTGTTCTTACTGCAGTGGTTGACAAGTGAAACTTTATGTGCTCAGAAGTTCTGTCTGACATTAGGATAATTACAATTAAACTTCTCAGGTTGCCAAAACAAAATATAACAGAGTAGGTGGCTACACAACAGAATTTATCTTCTCACAGCTTCGGAGGCTGAAAGTCTGAGATCAGGGAGCAGCATGGTTCATGTCTGGTGAGGACTATCTTCCTGGTTTGTAGAAAGCAAGTTTCTCTCAATGTCTGCACATGGCCTTTTCTCTGTGTGAACAGAGAGATACAAAAAGAGGGGGAGAGAGCACACCTTGGTGTCTCTTCTTGTAAAAACACCAGTCTTATGGGAGTGTAGTCTCACCATTATCTCATTTAAACAATTACTTCCTGAGAAGCCCCATCTCCATACACAGTCACACTGGGATTTAAGACTTCAATATGTGGATTTAGTGGGGCACGAATATTCAGTCCATAATAACCAATTACTTCACTCAGAAGAATTAACCTAGTTAGTTGATTTAAAGATGTGTTTGAATATCACTTATGATGGAGAAAAATACCTTAAACTAAAATGAACTGTGTTTACAACATTTGTCTGAAATTCACAGATATTGCCCTTGCTGGTGTGGCTCAGTTGGCTGGAGCACATTGTCCTGTACACCAAAAGGTCACACATTCAGTTCCTGGTCAAGGCACATATGTATACTACACGTACCATCCCCAGTCAAGAGCACATATGAGAGGCAGCCAATCAATGTTTCTCTTTCAAATTGACATTTCTTCTCTCTCTCTCTCTTTCCCCTTCCTCTCTAAAATCAATAAATATATTTTATAAATAAATGAATAAACAAATAAAATAAAATACACAGGCATCCGAAACATTGTACAATGGCTAAGACATTCAATATGTGGTTGTGTGTTAAATAAATGTATTCACTTTAGAGGACCAAGGGGAATACTTATGATGCCCCACTCTGAAACACTGGCCTGGTCCTCTGGTCTCATGGGCAGAAAAGGAGATTCATGTGTTCCTTATATAGAAATCTGAAGAAGGGATGTATGGAGATGCATATGCCTTTGAAGAGGTCTCCATTTACAAAGACAAGTTTTTTTATGAGTAATTTAGAAACACAAATTATTGATTTTTTTCTTGATTTCTTGAGAAAGACAAGCTACAGTAAAAAGGTCTGCTGGATTTAAGCCATTTATGATATCTTCTTGATTAATTCCAGATCACACCGGATAAGAAGGATTGGATACTGGTTGAATCAAAGAAAATAATATCAATGTTAGTCATGGCAATTTCCCATACTTTATTTGAAGAAATTAATCAGATATGATGAGCTCAAAAACACAGGTAAGAATCTTCGTTGAAGAGCAATGTCCTCCACCATTTTATTTTCCTTTTCAGCTCCTCTCTGAGTACTGGCTGCCCTCAGAGTTTAGTACTTTTCCCTCTCCTCTTGCTTTGTGGGCTTTAAAAACAGAAAAATAAAATTTCTGCTGATAAAATCTGTGCATGTTTCTGTAGTTACATTATGCTTTCCTAAAATCTTGACTTACAAACACATGATAGCAAAGGGCTATCCAAAAGATAGGATATAAAAACTACCAAACAGGAAGTGGGGTCACTAAAAGCTTAGAAAAAGCAACACATTTCTGAAGACATCAGGTGGTACTTGAGACAGATGACAAAGTCCAGTGCAGATGCTCCAGTAAACTCTGCTGAGCTCTTAGCCAGCTACCAGCATCAGTTAATGCCTTATGAATGAGTTATCTCCAACGTCCAGTCCAGCTGAGATTTAGCTGAAACTTCCTGCAACAATATTAAAGCCTGCAAGTATGGACCACCTCACCAGGTCTTTCCAAAAGTCCCAGTGTAAAAAATTTTGAGCAAAATTAAAAGATTGTTTTTAAGGAAGTGAGTGTGGGGGTAATTTCTTACTTAATTATAGTAACCAAGAAAGAACGCCCAAGTTCCTGTTGATAGGAATCCCATAAAGAGAAAAGAGAAAACAAGAGATGAAATTATTTTTAAAATTAGGATAAGAATATGATAAAATTTGCCAGTTTTCAAGGGAAAAAATAGTTGTTATATCGAAGAGGCCTACTGAGTTCTAAGAAAGTTAAATGAAAACAAGATGTGAAATATATATATCAGGGCATCAATATTTCTACCCCTGTATCAATCAGCTAAGCCGCCAGGACCAGCAGGTCAAGTAACGCAGTTACTTCCCTCTCTCTCTACCAAGAATGAACTGTTAATTTTTAAAACATTTTATGGTGTAGATGCACACATATATCAGGTGACTATAAATTCATTAAAAATTATGATTTAACTCTACATTTTTGGACATATAAAAAATGAGCACAAAATATTGAGAGAGAAAAACAGATTACAGAAAAGCTTGAGAAAAAATGTTGGAGAGTTTGCAAAAGAAATATCAAAATTTGCTAAATAAGGGGATAAAATACAGAACAAAGAGGCTTAGTGGTAAAATAAAACAGCAACAATTAGGTATGTGGCAATTTCTAGGCTAGCATTGACAAGGAAATAGTGATGAGAACTAGCCACGATGGGTAAATCCAGCCACTCCCTTCTAACTGCTTGTTAAAAATCAAACATTAATTAGCTTAACCCTACATTCTTCTCAGCCATTCAATGAGAATGCTATACTCATTTCTTATAACAGCAAATGTAAATTATTTTCATAATTTTTTAATACCTTGAGTCAAAGATCACATTGTTAATAATGAAAAAATAATAAAGGTCAACAAAGCAATTACAATAACAGAATAATAAATAAATAAGCAATTGCAATAATAAAATAAAGGTTAAAAAAGCAATTGCAGATCAGGTATAATTTAAAATACTGTATGCTGTTCATCTGTTACTGGCACAGTAAGAACAGACACATAGATCAATGGAACAGAATAGAGAACCCAGAAATAAACCCATGTCTCTACGGTCAATTAGTATTCAACAAAGGAGGCAAACGCATAAAATTGGGTAAAAATAGCCTCTTCAACAAATGGTGTTGGGACATCTGGATAGTTACATGTACAAAAATGAAACTCAATTGCCAATTTACACCATACACAAAAATAAACCTAAGGTGGATAAAAGACTTAAATATAACTCATGAAACCATAAAAGTCCTAGAGAAAAGCACAGGCATGAAAATCTCAGATATTCCATGCAGCAATATTTTGAACAATATGTCCCCTACAGCAAGGGACATAAAGGAAAGAATAAACAAAAGGGGCTTCATCAAAATTGCTTCTGCTGGGCTAAAGAAAAAATCAGCAAAATGAAAAGGGAACTAATCGTATGGGAAAATATATTTGCCAATGATACCTCAGACAAGAGTTTGATCTCCAAAATATATAAAGGACTCACATGAATCCAGTCCAGGAAGACAAACAATCCAATTAAAAAACAGGCCGAGGACCTGCACAGACACTTCGCCGAGGATATACACAGGGCCCAGAGACATATGAAGGGATGCTCAGCATCACTAGCCATCAGAGAGATGCAAATTAAAACCACAATGAGAAACTACTTCACACCAATCAGAATGACCATCATTAACAACTCAACAAACAACAGGTGCTGGCAAGGCTATGGAGAGAAGGGAACCCTAGTACACTGTGGGTGGGAATGCAGACTAGTACAACCACTGTGGAAAAAGCATGGAATTTCCTCAAAAAACAGAAAATGAAACTTCCTTTTGACCCAGCAATTTCACAGCTGGCATTATACCCTAAGAATCCTGAAACACCAATTCAAAAGAACCTATATTCATAGCTGCACAATTTACAATAACCAAGAACTGGAAGCTACCTAAGTTCCCATTAGTAAATGAGTGGATCAAAGTATTGTGGTACATTTATACAATGGAATACTATGCAGCAGAAAGGAAGAAAGAGCTACTACCCTTCACAACAGCATGGATGGAACCAGAGAGCATTATGCTAAGTGAAGTAAGCCAAACAATGAAAGACAGATACCATAAAATCTCACCTATAAGTGAAACCTAATCAACAAAATAAGCAAGCAAAATATAACCCGCAACATTGAAAAAAAAACAAACTGACAGAAAAACAGAGGGGAGGAGGAAAGGGATAACAGGAGAAAAGAAGGGGAAGGGTCATCATGGAATATTCAGAACAAAACCAAATGAGGGAACAATTGAGGGTGGGAGGTGGGAGGTGGGGGTGGGTGGGGTTGGGGAAAGTGGTGGCAGGAAAATGTTGACAAAACAAAACAGATCAAATAGACAGGGGGAGGTTAAGAATAGCATAGGAAATTGAGAAACCGAAGAACTGATATGTACAACCCATAGACATGAATTAAGTGGGAGAGGATGATGGGATGGGGTTCAGGGTGGAAGGAATAAAGGGGAGAAAATAATGAGACAACTGTAATAGCATAATGAATAAAATGTACCAAAAATAAAAATAAAAAAATAAAATACTGTATGCTGTTTAAAGTTTGTGAACTGTGTCAAAGTATGAGTATTGACCTCCTAAACTTATCTTATAAATCAAGTACTACAGAAACTCTCCTAATCAACCACCATTTAATTTGTGTTATTAACTAAAACTTTCCATTTATTATGTAAAACTGAAACACGAATAGATGCTTATGCCACACTAAGCACTCTCCAATCCTAAACTACCCTTTTGTATGCCTGATGCTTTCTCCTGCTGTTACATTGTATGTCTATTAAGAGTTTATCATATTCAACCACTTTATGTCCATTATAATTGTATTATGATTATATAACTCAAGGAAATAGTGATATATTCATGTAATATGAGTACAAAAACAAGGGAGGAAATCTAGAAGGATCATACTCTGAGACTGATTATGCTCAATTTTCAAAGAAATAGTAATGTTATATAGGATGTTATATTATGAGTTTATGGGGTTGATTTGTTTTAAAAAGATGGCACAGGTTTATAACCACTGAATCCATGCCCACAGAAAATGCAATGAAAATATAGTCAAATACATTTACCCTTTTGTATTTTAAGTTTAAGTCAAAGGTTTTTTTTGTGTGTGTTCATCAGTCAGATATCTAGGTTCTGCTGGAGTAATAATTCCAAATTTCAGTCATTTCAAACAATAACAGTTTATAACACATTACAACATGCTTAGAATAAAGAGACTTTAAATATTTATGGATATCTCTACTGAACACCTGTGCTGAGTTTAGCTAACTGCAAAATTACAGAGAACACAGTCTACACCACTTGTGACAATATGTGTCCAAATTATTCCTTGACTCTCACTCATTTTTTAAAAGATGTGTCATATAGTATACTACATGAACATTTATTACTAAATAATAACTACCTAAAAGATTCTAAGTACTCTACAGGACTAAATGGAACTTTGTGTAATAAAAAAATTAACTTGTAACTTGTTTTGGAATTCAGTGTTGAAATGGTTGAGACTGACACTCATTCTCCAGAGGTCCTCATCCCCATTGGTCACAGATTATTAAAAGTGACCATCAAGAGAACTTTCAGTGGAATACTCATCAGGCCAGTTCTGCTCTGGCTATAGAAAAAATAAAATGTAAATAAGTAAGTAAATACAAATCATTCTATCTCTTCTGGGAGATTATATAAAGAATGGAATGTCTCCATTGCATGCATCTTCAGCATTAAATTCATCCTTAAAAAGAATAATGCTATAAATAAATCTACTGCAGTAATAACTACATTATAATTTTTTATATTTATTCTATCAAGACAGCAAGAGTACATGGGAACTCATAACTTATTTATGTATTTGACAATTTCTGTAATATTGTCAAAGATGCTTTTTGTTACTATTTTTATCAAACTGTAGAAAAATGAAAAAGTTTTCTCCGTAAGACAATATACACTTGAGGACCTACTGTGTGTCATGCAAATATTTGTTATGTAACATGTATTATACTTACAGTAATATTACTTAATCTTTATAAGAAGGCTAAGGGGTAGGTAATGTGCACATTTTATGGATAGGAACAAGAAACTCAGCAAGCTTAAGTAACGAAGTTAAGGTCACACAACCAGGAATGGTAGAACGATGCTTTCTGACTGGGTGTATTCTGACATGCTTTCCACTCTAACATGGAAGAAGACAGGATCCCTGGTAAAATTTATCTAGTGAAGATCAATCACACACATGTTCTACCAAAGTCATTCACTAGAATGTTGGCCAACCCCAGAGGTGAGGCAGACTCTGGGGGTGATCAAAAGACTTTAGCTCTGCTACATATGCTGAGTTAGAAACAAACAAGCAAGCAAAGGAGGAAAGATTGTCAAGTACAGTGGGTCATTTAGCATCTAACGGCATTAAGAATGGGTCAGTGTGATTCCACATCATGCTGTATGATATATTTACAAAAAGAAATTGCCTAAACTTGAAGTAAAAGAATAATATTGCCCTTACTAGGTATACTTAGGTATGATCCAAGATGGTATCCTTTTCCTTGCAAAAAAGAAAGTTAACAACCTCTGCAATATCCTGAGTGTTGATCCTCAATATGTTAGGGAAAGGAGTTTAATTAAAAGTGAAGATCTATAAATTATCTTCCTGAAATGACAAGCAAGAAAGCTAGCTTACCATATTTTTCTGCTGACACAGAATGGCCATCAACAACAAATGTCAAGTAGTAGAAAAAACTCCGAAAGAAAGATATTGTACAACATACTTACTGCTACAACCATAAGAAAAGCAACCACAATCAATGCAAATGGATAATTAAAGCATTCTTTTAAATCATCCTTAATGATGACAAACACAGTCATGGTTTACTAATATGTAAATGTGTTGGCACTGATAGTCCTTTTTCCTATGTTTTATTGGGGAATTATAACATGATGTTTGGGAGGAAAATTAATAAACCATGAGTTGCAGTCCAACTAATGCAACCCATTGGCAACCTCAATAAATATTCCATTTCTTAGAGCTTTTGTAGAGAAAGTGACTCTGGAAGACAGGAAAGAGAGAAATGCCTCATCGATTTCCATGAAAGACCCTTGCTGCTTATAAAATTAGAAATTAGTGTTTCATGTGTTTCTTAAAAGCCTAAGACAATAGAAGTAGATGGAAGAAAATATTCTTTTGAGCACACACTTCTGTTGTTGACTTAAAACAACAGATCATTAAAGCAACCTGAACCAGTGTAATTTTCTCCAAATACATAAAAACATCAGCACTAATCAATGTCATATTGTCAAGCTCAATCATCCACGAGCCTATCCTCTCCACTTTAGTAATTGTCTTCCTCTCCTGTTATTTCAAACATTTACTTTGAAGTTAAAAAAGAGATAAATTATTTTGATGGGTGCTAAATGTATAAACCTTTTAACAAAAAGGCATTTGCAAAAGGAGAAAAAAGCATCTGGCATGACAAAGGTAAAATAACTTACAATCTCCTATCAATTTTGAGTTCTAGAAAAATAAAAGTTTTAAATTAAAGTCATAGCAACCGATTAGAAGGGTCTTCATTACATTTCAAGTTCATTTGTTTTCTGAACCATCCCAAAAGATTTAAGTCTAATACAAATTTGTCTTAACATTATAGTCTTCTTCTGGAAAAGACATAAAATAAATCACTCTAATTAATTTTAAAAACATGACAATCTCAGCATCGTAAAATACGAATAAGAACTAACAGCAGATGTGTACAGTGAAACAAGAAGCTTCAAAGACAAAAAATCAACAGAAAGGTAGTAATTCATCTTCTTACAGGGCCAGACATTAGTTAGTTTTACTGATTTCAATGCCTCTCTCAAAATATGATTGAATTATCTCTGTGCCACTCACCCATTAACAGGGACATACCTCTTTTTCTTTTTAAGCTTCCACTGATTCTAATTTACACAGGTTTGCTGAATGAAAGGTATTACAAAAGGATTTTTTTTAATACGTAAAGGTTTCTGAATTGCCCAATATATAGCAAGTTAGATAGTTCAGTAATCTATAGCAAATATAAAACATAAGACCTATAATGTTTCTTTCACATATTTTGAAACAAAAGCTTTTAAAGAAAGCAGCTTAAATAAACTCTAAAATCAGTTTATAAGTGAATCATAAATTTATGAAAAAATTACCCAAATGTAGCTGGCTTCAGATATCAGAATTAATTTTCCATTGAAGAGTTTGCTCAGACATAGCATAATTTCTCATTAAACTTTTTAGTCCTGGTTAAATTTGAACAAATTTACAGACATGGAACCAAAAGTATACTTTCTGTTTCAAACTGACTTCAAATACCATTAGATTTAAAATTCACAGTAAAACTTATACAGTAGATATATTTGTTTTCTGTTACTGTGTAACAAATCACTACAAAATCCAGCAGTTTCTAACAGCACCTGCTGATTATCTCACAATTCTCAGAAGATTGTGTATGGTCATAATTGGATTCTGCTCAGGTTCTCCTCAGACTGAATTACAGGTGGTAAATGAAGCTGAGCTCTCTCTTACAACTCAGGGTCTTCTTCCAAATTCATTCAAGTTTTGGCCAGCATTCTGTTCCTTGTGGTTGTAGGACTGAGGTTCCTGTTTTCTTACTGACTATAAACTGGGAGTTTTTCTTAGTTCCTAGAGGTCACCTGGTCTTCCGTGTCAGATGGTCTTCTCCAGCACATGGTCGGTTGCTCCTTCAAGGACAGCATAAGAATCTCCCTCTCTCACTTTCAATTTCTTTTCCTCTTTTAAGTATTCACCTGGTTAGATCTGGTCCTGGAAGTCAGGGGTGTGGGACTAAAAGTTTTGAATCTCTAACTACACACTGGTTTCACTGGAATCCAGCCCCCTCCTTGGGTGCTTTCTAAAAAACATCTCATTAACATAACAAGACACCTTTATCACTCTCACCACTTAGGAAATTCTAAGGGTTTTGGAAGCTATGATCCAAGAACATTGGACTAAGACCAAATATATATGAGAAATATATTTGATCAATTGAATGATCAATAATTTTTCTCATAAATCACAATATTATAGTCACTAAGAGTGCAAATTTGCCCCTGGTTAAGGTCAGAAAAAGAAGCTAGAAGAAAACCATCAGTTACCATATGAAAGTAGAAAATGAACTATATTGATGTCAGCATCCATTGGCAATAGGTTCAAAGTTGAGGTTAATGGAGTAGGATGTGATTTTGAAATCCTCTTCCATATTCACCAGCTGTATCCCAAACAGTAGCTACACTTGGGGGAGTTTATTCAAATGCTTGTTATGTTTGATATTCCTCATTTTGTTTGTTCTTCTCCACATCTCTGTTATCTATTTGCCTGGGCTATTTTATTTTCCTTGCTGAGGTTGCCAAATTCTATGTAAGTGGTACTAGATAAGTTGGCTTGTCACAGGCTGGGTTAGTCTGAAGCATATCGTTCAAAGGGGCAAGGGCTTTTTCTTATTCTAGTCTGCTAGAGTCCATTAATGCTTATGATTGGGGAGGGATGAGGAGATATACACATAGTTCATGGTTACCTACTCTAGAGAATAAACCTATGTGATAGGTGTGTAGACTGCAAACTGTCATGAGGCTTCTTAAGTAAAAGTGCAGAGAACTTTAAAGGCTACTCTTTCAGGTGGTATCAGTAGACCCAAATTTATTGAAGTTGGAGGGAAAATTTTATATCTACCATTGCAGAAGATGAGGGCTTAGGACAGGATCAAAAGAGAGCCAAAAACTAGCCCATGGGCAAGAATTCAAAACATGAAAATTTATATTATACATACATATATTAACTGATCTATATAAAATTTGCAAGTACCTGACTCACAGTAATAAAAAAGTGATCTGAGATTTAGTCTTTTACTCTTGAAATCTTGACCTCATGAACATCAAGAATCATTACTGTTTGATCACATGCATATGGGGACCCATTTTACTCTTCTATAAATTTTCTGTTACTTCAAAACTCTCCATAATACCAAAATGTCATTTAAGAAAAATAACTGATACTTTTCTATAAAAATAGGTGCTTTATTTTGGTAGCATTTGATATTTATACTATTTAAACAAGAAAGGAACATTTCATTTGTAAAGTCAGATTCCTATTTGGGTCTTTTAAAAACAAAAAGAAATTGTAACTACCTAGTTATTCAAGCTATATTTTGATCATAGATATGAACTTTCTGAAGCAATTTTACTCTCTTCCATGCCATACATTAGAGATCTCAACCCTTTTGCTTTATTAAAATACAAAATAACTATGACATCCTGCTCTTTTGGAAAATTCAATTACATTGAAAGTCAACTACAGAATATTTCTCTTGAGTTAAGGTGGTTCAGTGAGCTATAAATGTATGCAGATTATATCAAAAGAAAACAGACACAGTAATAATGGCAGCTGCAATTTGCTCATCGCTTTCATATTTACAAATCAATTTCACGAATGTAATCTTACTTTTTCCATCCAATGATCTACATCCACCCCCACTCCTGTCCTCTCCACTTCCCAAATAAGAGGATTTCACCAGTCTATTACTAGAATCAGGAAAACCTATTTAAATGTTGTTTATTAGTAAAACATATGTACCAGTTTATACAATTTTGTCCCTACCCTATATAATTTATATAAAGGGTGTGTGTGTGACCTAGATTTCCTGACCGAAAAACATTCCTTTCCCACCTTTCAAACAATCAAGACCAAGTTCACAGTCCAAAAGACTGGTGTTTGGGTCTCATTTAATAGCGAGACAGTTCTTAACTTATCCCGTATGGGACTCCCGGTGCTTGACCACAGGAGGCAGGTGACATTCACACATTTCTAGACTCCTGTCTGGCATCTCGCCTTGAAAGACATTTGGAGGACCTATAGTGAGTCAAACTGTAAGGAGCAAAGATGTGTCTGCAGAATGTGAATTCCATTATCACATTCTCTCCTCACATTCATAGGAAGACCCTTCAAGTTTCCTAATGCTCTTTCTTTGCCTGTGAGTTGTAATAGATTATCAGACATTTTAAAATTGCAAAAAAACAAAACAAGACAAATGGAAAACCTCAAATATTTCACTGAGTGACTAAATGACTTAACCTGCTAAATGATTCTTTATCAAATTAAATTTGAGAGAAAACCCACTTTAACTATTGACTAAATTAAATTCAAGATGATTGGGAATAAAATAGATTTGCAAATATTGGAGTCTTTTCCTTACAATTAGAAATCATATTTAATGGTCCCATAGAAAGTGTCACCTCCATGAGCCAAATGACTCCATGACATGCATTAGGTGAAATTCCAGAGTTTTAACAAATGATTTTCCCTGCAAATTATGTAAGTGAGTGCAACACCAAAAATAATTAGTGCTTTAAGGTAAGGACAATAATTAACAAAACAAGCTTATAAAAGAATTAAAATGATAAAAATGAATCCAGTTCACCTTGAGAAAAGACCCTGAGTAACAAGTTAATATGGTTGCTAAGGAAACATCAATTGCTTACAAAAGAGGATTAATGGTAAGAAGGAACTAGACTCAAAATAACAGACTGCTTTCATGTTTTCATTGTTCCAGCAGGATAAGAAATAGATGAGGAGCTACCAATTGAATATGAAATACCCAAGCAATGCCACACATGATTATATAATATGTATAACAGATGTGGCTTCCACTACAAAGACAAAAAAGCACCAAATATGTTCTCCAAAAGGTACTGGCTTAAATGCACACAAAATGCACACTAAAATGATCCAGAAAATAAGGCCACATACCCAATATATATGAAATGAAGATAAGTCTAAGTAAACAAAAGTTTGTTTAAAGAAATTTTAACAGCTTGAAGTAATGGGTTTTAATTTTCCAATTTTTTCTTCTTATATTATATTTGGTGATATTTGAAATTATCATTTAGGACTGTCATTTAAGAGTACAATCTAAATGTAAAAAGAAAGGTTAATGCTTTCTTTGCATTTTGGCTCCTTTAAAACAAAAAGCAATAAAAAATCTGACTTGTAGGATCACGCGGCCCATAAAACATCGTAGTCTTTGGCAGAAAAGGTGCAGAATAGGTTTCAAAGTCCTAGAATGGGCAGAAAACCTCTTTTACCTGGAAGAATGGATCAATGGCCACCCTCAGTCTGTCTTGGGAGGGGACAAGTATGGAATTGGTTTTTACCATCTCTCTGGGGTTCTTTCAGGCCAGCATCCTCTGCCTGGTGGCCCATGAGGAGATGAGAAAGAGACGGGGCTCCTGCCCTTGAGCTTCAGCAGAGATTTGAATATTTTACAGAGATATCCAGTAAACATCCCAAGAGGGTACAAAATAGGACCAGAAGTCCTAACCTTATCTGTAACTCTCCATTCAGGTCCTCAGAGAAACCGTCACATGGTAATTCTCTGGCTCCCTAACCCTATCTCCCCAGCAGCCCATTCCTTTCCCACAGCAACCTGTCATTCTTTCTTCACTTGGAAAGGTCACCTTTCCCCAGGCCCCCTCCAATTCCAGTAAAATTCTACCCTCCTAAATGAGGAAGAAATCTGTTCATTGTCTTTATTTCTTCTTGCATATTGCACACTCTGCCATCTCAGACTTCAGCAAATGTTCACAAAGTTTTCTTTTACCCAGGTTTCTGCTGGTTCTGAGGGGAAGCCGTGGGCTGTGCCCCTGTGAATAGGAGAAGCTCATGGGGGCTCTTTACCTGTGATGGTTGCAGTCATGCTCCTCCAGAATCACCTAAGAAAAGGGGGTATTATCTCCTAAGAGGAAAGCACATTGTCCCCATTCACAGGGTTTCCTCCCACTCTGAGAAATAAGACTTTGGTATCATTGTAGTCACCCACCGTTGCTTCCTTCCTGCCCTACTTTCACTGCAAAGCACTCTCCTCTCACAAAAAAGGATAGCCAGCTATCAGATCATAGAGAGTGCAACCATCAAATGGGATCTATCAGGTTCCAAATGCTTCCCCAGTAGTGGGGAGAGAGTCTGGTTAACATGGTCATGTACACAGATTCCCTTTTCTGGATCTAATGTTCTATTCTCAGAAATGTGGAAACACATCCACAGAGTTGCCTGATCCACAGTTATTTTTATCAACTAGGTTTCTGTCTGACCATCCTGGCTGGGTTATTAGTAAAATTGTCAGACATTTTCATCATAATAATAACAGGACTGCAATGACCAAAAAATGGACCAAATGCTTATAGCCCTGTATTGACAATAACTTAATTATAAAAGTAGCTGATACATGAAAAGATGCACAACTTCACTAGCTGTAAAGGAAATGGTAATCAAAACTACAATGAGATACCACCTCATATCTGTTAGAATGGATATTATCAATAAGACAAGAAGTAACAAGTGTTAGAAAAAGCGTGGAGAAAGAGCTGGTGAGAATGTAAAGTGGTATGGCCACTGTAAAAAACAGTATGAAAAGTCCTCCAAAATCCATCTTCTGGGTATCCACCCCCCAAAATTTGAGCCCTGTCTGGCATGGCTCAGTTGGTTAGGTGTCATCCCACAAAGCTAAAGGTCACTGGTTCAATTCCCAGTTAGGGCACATACAAGAGGCAACCAGTTGATGTTTGTCTCTCACACTGATGTTTCTCTCCCTCTCTTTCTCTTTGTCTTTCTCTTCTCTCTCTAAAAATAAATAAATAAAAATCTTTTAAAAATTTTTGAAAACATTTATTCATAAAAATATATGTACCTGTATGTTCACTATAACATTATTCCTGGTGGCCAAGACATGAAAATGACCTCAGTGTCCTTCTATGGATGACCAGATAAAGAAGATATGGTTCCTATATACTATGTAATACTACACAGCCATAAGAAAAGAAGAAATATTGCCATTTGCAACAAAATGAATGAATCTATGAATATCACACTAAGCAAAATAAGACAGACAAAAAAGTCAAAAACCATATGTTTCACTGATATGTGGCACATAAAACAGAAAGCAACAAAAGAACAAACAAGACAAACAAACAACTCATAAACACGAACAGCATGGTGGTTACCAGAGAAAAGAGAGGTGGGGGAGGTAGTAGAGGGCAAGAAGGGTCAAACATGTAGTTATGGAAAGAGACTTGACTTGGGGTGATGAACATACAATGCAATATATAGATGATATATCATAGAGTTGTACACTTGAAACCCATATAATTTTATTTACCAATATCACCAAAAAATTTAATAAAACTCTAAAAACAAGAAATATTTTCAACTGCATAAACTCACAAATCTAAAAGAAACTAGCTGTAGTCTAGTCAACCATTTCACCCCCAAATATTTATTCATTTATTCAACAAATATTTAATGGACACTAATCACACATTAAGGATGGGTAGCAAGAACAAAAAGCCAACACACAAGACAGAGCAGTCTATCCCAAATCAATGAAACACTTCCTTCTCTCCTACCACCCAAGCTCTGGTTCCTGCTTTGTCTGTTTTATTGCTCCCTAAAGTGAGGAACTCATTGCAGGAGCTTGAGTCAGCGCAATGCAGATAAGTGCTGAGCTGGCTTCTTCACACAGACAAAAGCGGTATCCAGGCATGTGGGGTAACACAGTTCTGCTCCATCCCACAACCTCCCCAGGGCTGGCCATCAGCCACTCTGAATTGTTCTAAGTGGTGCTGTGGTTTTGGTTTCTAGATAAGCATCGACCTTAGACACAAACAAACCGAGGGCGATTTCCCCTGTGAATGTAACAGGCATGGAAGGATGTCCACTGGTGTTCCCCAGAAGAGCATGGCCACACCACACAAAGTACCCCATGAAATTCATGGGGACAGTGGCTGCCAGTTTCATGGTGAGCACACACAGCATATTTAGGGGAAAGGAACAGGAGCTTCCCACCGAAGACTTTCTTCCACAATGAAAATCACAGCACCTGGGAGCATCCAAGGACCACAGTGTTTCTCTTTGTCATCACAATAATTATTTCTGTTGCTTTGAGTATAGAAATGATGCCCTGTGTTGCTCTCTGGTGACCTCTGACAAACAGTGGCCAAGAGCAAAGGCTGTATGTGACAGCATCCACCTCAACTCAGGGCAATAGCTTTTAAAAGGCAAATATCATTATCAGTTCCGCAGAGGATTAGGCATTGCTCCTAGTGCCCTACCATCCACACCAAAACATCTGCAATAGACATGTATTAGAGTCAACACAATCAAACAAAAAATATACTCACCCCGCAAGGAAATGCCTGGTAAGCCAATGGGTACACGTTTTCCACAAGAAAAACTGTGACCATACTTTCCACTTTCTCCACCTAAATTCTGAAATCTTTTTCATCTTTGCTTACATTTTTCCATCCCTTTCCTTTCTATACATGTTTGCCACTTGTTTACAAACTATAAAGATTTTGCATCTTTACCTCCAGAATAATTTGGGCCTAAGAAAAGAAGGTAGGGGAAACAGGCAATCTTTTAAAAATGTTAAACACACACCTACTATATTTTCCAGGTATTCCACTACTCAGTATTCACCCAATAAAAATGAAAGCATTTGTCCACAAAGTGACTTCTACACAAATGTTCATAGAAGCTTTATTTGCAATAACCCCAAAGTGGAAACAATGAAAATGTCAATCAATAGGGGAATAAATTTAAAAATTGTGCAAAAAAAAAGAAAAGAAGGTAAACAGGTTTAGGAGCTGATCAAAGCTCTGATACCAGCAGAATTCTGTGAGGAATAGATGTCATCTGTGGGTGAGGGTGTTCTCAGACATATTTCTGGATGTGTTTTTGTCTTCTTGGTCTCTGATTCCAGTGGTAAGAAATGGAGAAAAGAGACTTTGATGAACAATTTGGAAAAGATGGCAACACACTGGAGAATCAGAAAAGGCTCCACCTTGGATAACCTAATGCCCTAAGGTAAGAAAGAGAGGAGAGAAAATGACTACCTCCTCCCCAAAGTATACCTCATCCCCAATCCCACACAAATATTGAAAAAGCTACCATGATGAGTACCAATTTAGGCAAAAATTTGATAATGAAGAATTGTAGATATATTTTTCTTTAAATCAGTGATAAAAACTAAATTTTAATCAATTTAGTGCCCACCCCCCATCCTGAGGTTACACAAATTCTGGAAGGTGTGCATAGTGCCAAGTATGGATACATGGACTGGGAGAACAGGCATCTGACATCAGATGAGAGTTGATTCCCATCATATGGTGGCCAACCATCTACCAGACGGATGTCATCCATGCTTCCCGACTGCAGATCCCTCAGGTCCAGCTCATCCTCATCTTCAGCTGCCTCTAAGCTCTCTGAATTTACACACACACATACACACACACACACACACACACGTATATATATATATACATTTATTAAAAATCACATTCTCTTTATACATTCATCAATGGACACTTGGGTTGTTTCAATATCCAAGCTATCATGACTAATTGTCACAGTGAATGTGAGAATGCAAATAATTCTTCAAGATCCTGATTTCAATTGTTTTGGATATATACCCAGAAGTATGATTGTTGGATCTCTGGTAGTTCTATTTTTAATTTTTCAAGAAACCTCCATACTGTTTTCTATAGCTGCTGTACTGTTGTTTTTGGATATGACACAAAAAGAACAGATAACAAAAGTAAAACTAAACTAGTGCGACTACATCGAGATAAAGACTTCTGTACAGAAAAGAAAGTAATTAACAGAATGAAAAATATCAATCTACAAAATGAAAAAAAGGATTTGCAAAAACTATATCTGATAAAGGATTAATTTCCAAAATATACAAGGAACCCCAGTAACTCAATAAGAAAAAATGCAAATAACCAGATAAAAAATATTCCATAATTTTTTAAAGGACTAAGACCATTACTATACTGTAAGTGAGGTCTTTTTGTCCTTTTTTAAAAAATGTTCTTACTGAACATCCTGGGTAAAGTGAAAAACAAGGGAAGAAAGAAAAAAACAGTAAATATTATAAGCAAAGGGAATTTTATTGTCTTTCACACTATTACATTCACGTTCAATATTTTGGGGAAAAATTATCTCACATATTTTAGATTTTCTGTTCTTTCAGATCCTAAAAGTCCTCCACTCCAGAATGAAAGAAAAAATTTAAGGAGAGTGGGTCCTTTCACAAAGTACCTTAATCTGAATATTTTTCCAGAAAGGAATAAGATTGAACCCAATGGAGAAAGGTGTCTCCTGGCAAACACCAAATTTAGAGCCCATTCTTATTGCAAAACTCTAATTATGTTGTCACTATCTTGCCCTTGATACTTCAGGGAGAACTAATCTATATTCTACAAGCCTCCTCAAACTCACTACCAGAAATTTATAAACTTCTCCTTTTTAAAATTTCTTATCCCTATATTTATAAAACACTTTGTTTTACCCATTTTAAAGACACTAAGGAACAAAGTCTGTTCTAGAATAAATTGTTCCCAAAACAGGACATCTAGAAGTCACACTATATAAACGTACACTGTCTTAGAGGATACACAAATAAAAAGGGACAGAAAGATCTCCTATTAAGAGGCAATGAGTCCCCCTTGCATCATTTACCACTTCCTCCAGTGTAGGAATACCTTTTTTTCAGATAGCTGCTACTTTCCAACCATCCACAGAGTTTATGTAGCCAAGTTGTAGATAGGGAACAAACACATACAGAATCATTCTGCTAAACCCATTTTATGGCACTTCATCTTCTCCACATTTCTCTTTAACTCAAAATTTTTAATTCATATTTTCAACTACTAGGAATCCAATTATGCCTCAGTTTAAACTTTGGGAAAATATTGCCTTGAAATTTTGCAATTTGAAATGGTCAAAGAGGTCATCAGTGAGTGTAATCAGAACCTGTTCAACCATAAATAAGTATTTTAATGCAAAAACAATTTTAATAATCACTCATAAAAATCCAATTAAATGTTTACTTTCTATTTAACCCCAAACTTCTATTAATACATCTCTTTTGGTCCAATTTCACATCCTTTTGTTTATACAATAAGTTAAACATCCTGGAGATACCAGTTTTCTTTGCTTTTTAAGGAGTTCATTATTCATACCTTCCTTTACCTCCTATCTACTCGTGTATCTGTGTGAAAAATATGTTGACATAAAATACTTTATTGCGAAATAAAAATATTTGCATGATTCATTATTCTCCAGCAGCTGTGAGAGGCAAGTGTTCCATTGTTTTATTGCATTCCTCTAATTTTCACCCATTGCCTAGGAAACCTCCAAATTATATTTCTTAATTCTAAAGTGTTGGAGTCTCTGTCTCCATGAAAAAAGTCATAAATGCAGACTGAGTTATAGCATTAATATAATAGACTTGAGAAAATTAATAAATTAGACCATGGAGTCATAAGTTGGCCAAAAAAAAAAAAAAAGCTGAAATTTGCCATTTCCTTTTCTTTCAACTGCTTTAGGAAACTACTTAGTTCTGTCTCACCTGTACAGACTTTTTCCAACCATGGTCATCATGTTGGCTGGACCTCTGGGGCCTGAACTGTTTCCTTCCCTAACAGGAGAAACACCTCTGGGTTTTCCATGTTGGTCATTGTCTTCCATGTGACCCCAAATCACTTTTCCCCATACCCTGTGCATTGCTGAATAAAAATCTATGATTTTTCCCCATATTCTTGTCCCCAGAATACTATGTCTAAAAAATGTCATGCATCAGGCATCCAGAATCAGAAAACATGACTGATGCTGCAGCCCCCCAAGTACATTTAGGTTCACTGTTTTCTTCAGGATGTTAGGTCTTCTAGAAAGGGAGACCAGTGTGGGTATGAGATCATGGTGCACTAGAAGGTCCTGGGCTGAAATCCAGTCTATGCCTAGTTGTATGACCTTGAGCAAGTTGCCTGCTCTTCTGTATCTCATTGGTATACAGAGGATGATTAAATGAGATGGGACAGGTAAACCACCCAGCATGTACCAGATACATAAGCCATATTTTAGCATTTGGATGCCTCCAGAGTATACTTTATAAGAGTGTTTACATAGTGTGCACTGCCTTTTTTCTCATCACCCACAACCCTTGTTGTATCAGTTACCCATGTCCCTGAAGGCCCTCCCCTCACTGTGCAAGCCTGAATTCTAAATTTGCCTCTGGCAAGAATGCATCCAAAATGATTAAAGTATAAAATAACTGAAAGAGAAGCAGACATGTGTCTCATTTGGACTCTTCAGATTTTAATTTATGGAAGTAGGTGAAAGACAACACAGAGATGCCAGCACTATTGAAAGAATGTATTACTCGCATCTTTCAAGAGAAGGGGGCACTCCATGCAGGGCCATGTGGGCTGCACCAGGATAACTGATCTGTTGTTCAGGGTGCAGAAGCAGGAGCCAAGAGAAAGCCAAGACCAGAGCCTTTATTGGAGTTTCTACTGGAAAGGTAAAGCAGGCTACGGGGACAAGTTAGGAATGGCCCGTGTGAATAGCTGTGGCATATGCTGAGCTAACGGAGCACTCTCTAGCTCCCCGGGACTTGACTCTGGGGTGATCTAGGGCAGGGGAAATGTTGGCTTGGTGTATAAATTAATAAAGGAGACTGTTGGGAGTATACGCTCAGGGTTAGTTGCCTGTGTATGAAAGGCATGCTCCTTGCTAAGCCCTTTGCCATCCTGAGAACTGCCTAGTCCTGGGAGCAGCAGTCTCTCCCAAGCCAAATGATTTTTTAAGATGTCAAAACATAACAAAAATAAAAAAACATTATTAATACGATAGGGAAAAAAGTTGCATGATGTTAAAAGGAAACATTTCAAAAAGGGGGAAGGATTAATGGGACTTTTTATGGAGAAGTACATTTCAGTTGTGAGGCTCTTTTCTAACACAGTGAAAACACTAAGTACTTTAACGAATCTCTCATCGGTGGCCCCAAACAACTTTATCCATAGCAATTCCTTGTCTGTGATACTTCATATAAATATGGGGGTGAAACTAACAGCTCTCTCTTTCCTCAGTCACGCTGGCTTCAGTGGGGGCAGTGGGGAAACTCAGTTTCCTAAGTCAGAACTGAATCAGGCTAAGAAGTCAGGCTAAGAAGCATAAGCTTTCCCTTTTATCTCCACACCTACATCCACATGGCTACTTCTGAACAGGAAGTCAGGCCCCAAATCAGCATCCTCTGCTTCACCTGTAAAACACTCACTTGTATAACGCTCACCTGTGTAACATTCATTCTCCGAGGACTTACCCTCTTTTAGAAACTGCCACATGGGAGGTGTGAACATTAGCAAAACCAGGCCACCTTCTAGGAGCTCATTGTCACTGAAACCAATTAATGTGACACAATGGGATCAAGCAAAGCCTATCTGAGTATATAGCAGCTTAGCAAAAGTAGATTAGCAGTAAGTAGATAAGTAAAAATTTGTTCCAGTCAGTGCTGACAGAGTAGCCACTAACTAGCACCTATCCTTAGCTGGTTCGAACTGAGCTGTGTGAAGTACGAAGTGCGCACTACACCCTGCAGACTTGGTGAGAAAATATAGTATACAAATATACCAGTAAGAATTGTTATATTAGAAAGAAAAAATATATATGTAAAGAATTGTTATATTGATTACATGTTGAAATCAATGTTTTTGATATTTCAGTTTAAAAGTTATTAAAAATAGAACTAGATGCAGAAAATAAAAAACAAACTGACAGTGACCAGAGGGGAGAGGGAAAGGGGATAATGGAAGAAAGGAAGAGAAGGGTCAAGTCAAGGAACATGTATAAAGGACCCATGAACAAAGACAACTGTGGGGGAGGATTGAATGTGGAAGGTGTAGGGTGGGTAGGACAAGGGAGAGTAAAGGGTGAAAAATGGGGACAACTATATTGAACAACAATAAAAATTTTTTTAATTACTAAAATTAACTTTACATATTTCCTTTTTCCTTTTTTAATGCATCTATTACATTTTTTTCCTTATACGTTTTACATTTTTGATATTAATTATACAGTGATCATCTAATATCCTGCAAGGGTATTAGACAGCATGCATAAGAATAAGTAAATAAAAACCCCCAAACCTCCTGAGTCTCCAAAGCTGTCTCAGCTTTCCATTTCCATCACCACTGTCCTAAAAAAAGAGAAAGCTCCTGTTACCTCCAACAGGGATGAGACACCAGATCCCGAAGAAACTCTTCATCTGTCCACACAATTTATGCTTTCCCCCACTTCCCGAGTTGTTTTCCTTAATCAACAAACTAATGACCACGTCCCCTGTGTAAGAATACTCAAATAGCCACGCAATACTGTACAAATTCCTTACATCTAACACTAAATCTAATGTAAATGGCCAGTGTTCTTCTTCAGCTGCCCAAATCCAACCAGTTCAGGCTACTCATCATCTTCCAGAAAATCCTCTCCCATGTCTGTGCTTTCATCTCTACTTTCTTTGCTTGGATGGCCCTCCCCTCAAAATTTACCTGTGACCATCTTCCTTAGACTATAATATATTACTCCAGTCCTACCATCTCCTCCATGATCTGCAGGTCAGAGCTAGGTCCCTCTAGTTCTTTGTTGCCAAATGCCCTTTGATGGCATTTACCACAGCATGCCTTGTGATACAGCTGATTGTATATAATTCCTGTGCCTTCCCATAAACTATGAGTACCCTGAAGGCAGGACTCATTTATTCTTCCCTCAGGACAAAATTAGTCAGTGTTTGAAAGTAGAAGGTAATTTGAAGTTTGAAGAAAGAGAACGCGTTCCATGACCCCCACAGTTTTGTCCATGGCTCAGGACAATATGAAATAACTCACCAGGTCCAGGAAGGCTCCCAAGGGCTGGGGCTTCCAGCCAGCTCCAGAGCAAGGCCAGCACTTCAAACCCAGACACCAGGTTCACCCCAGTGGTCCCCACACCTGGTAGACTCCTGCAGACTCAGGATCCAGCCTCACCATGCAGACCATTTTGATTTCCAGTAAAATTCCACCTAAAAATTTACTGTTATGTTGACTTTCTTTGCCAAATATTACTCTCAAAAACCTTATGGGGAGGCTTTGCTATGTCCTGGGACTGAATTCAGGTACTTTGAGGCTTTCCTGGTCATAGGATGGCCTTGTAATCTCACTTCAATTCTAACACAATTACTGGTTTTGTTTAAACAAATCTATGTTGAATTGTTCAAAAGGACAATTGTTAGGTGGGGCTTTTACCAGAAATTCAAGAAAAGGAAACTCTGGCAAGGTGGGCAGGGCCCCAGGGAGCAGCCCATATTTCTAAACTATTTGGGTTTCATTTCAGGGATTCTACTTCTAAGTAAAATTCAATTTCCTAGATTATGACTATCAAATCAACATTTCTCCTCCTTGGAAAAGAGCAAAGACAAGACTAGAATGAGTAATTTGACAGATTTCTTCACTTAAGAACCTACAGAATTTGGAAGAGCCAGGTCTTAGAATGAAGGATTGAAAGCACTATAACTCCAGGAGAAACAAAACTTCTGGCCCCTGAAATCTATAACATTATTCAGTCTTCCAATAATGGCAGATAGTGATAGCTTCGACAAAATGAATTCATATCAAAGGAAAGCTCAGTTTTTTCTGGAAACTGCAAACAGAAGCACCAAAACAGTGGTTTTGCATATGGGTGGTTTTGACAATACATTTCAGAGAAATCCATGTGAAGGGGCTTTGTTAAAAATTAGAGCTGTTGTACCGGCTGGTGTAGCTCAATGGATTGAGTGTCAGCCTGAGAACCAAGGCGTCACTGGTTTGATTCCCCAGTGAGGGCACATGCCTGGGTTGTGGGCCAGGCCCCCAGTAGGGGGTGTGTGAGAGGCAACCACACATTGATGTTTCTCTCCCTTTCCTTTTCCCTCCCTTCCCCTCTGTCTAAAAATAAAATAAAATCTTTTTTTTAATTTTTTTTAAAGAAAAAAAAATTAGAGTTGCTTTTAGCTTCACTTTTCAAATGACTTTTCAAAGATGTATGGTACAAATCCATTTAGATTTGAAAGCAGAGGCTTTGATATTAGTTATAGTGTCAACCAAGGTTATGAAGGCTCAGCAAGTTGTGAAAAGTGAAAGTGGAGAAGAGATGCTGGTTGGATTCCAGAATATGGCTGAAGAAGTAGAACAGAACACAGAGCTAGCAGACTGACTACCTGCCTGAGGATGAGAGCACCACAAAGGAGCAGAACAAAGCAGTGTTCCAGATTTGCTCCTACCCAGATAGTGGAAACAGCTGGCTGAGAACTGATGCAAACTTTTATCCAGATCATTTTACTGGTGACTTCACTCTGGAGTGCAAGGACTGTGTGAATAAACAAGGGGCCAGTTTTCCATTTTTGTGGTGAACTGTCAAGTGTAATTTGCAATAAGTTATCATAAAAAGTTTATAGATTACATGATTGAGTATGCCACATTTAACATTTTATTGGACATTTTGCCCCATTGAATGGTCAAAAAGACAGAGGCTACAGTTGGAGTTGCTTTGTTTATAGAGGTATTTTGGTTTTGTTTTCCTTTGTTTAATTGCCTCACTTTTTTTAAAAACATGGGTCCACAGTAAAATCAAACATATATGTGTGCGAGTTCACATTTTATTTTACATGAAGTACTTGATAAGGAAAACTCAGTTTTTCCTCAAGCCTCAGGATCTATCTGAAGAGAAGTTTTTTTATTGTTGTTGTTGGCTTTTTTTAGCTCGTTTTGCATGAATTACTGAACATTTTTCTCTGTTTTTCTTCATGAAAGATGCTTACTTTGATACTCTTCACTGAGAGTTGAAAGCATTTCTCATTATCCCCCTTTTATGCCTTTTTTTATTTTACCAACCATGTTTACAGAAGGGTCATTACTAATGACATTTTATGAACTAGAATATATTCATTTGAGTGTAGCAGTCCCCTAAAAACATAATTCTACAAAAAAAAAAAAGTTCCTACAGAGTTTTCTATTTCAGATTTTACTTTCCTTGACTATTTGAGTCAGGAGCCACATAAAATCTTTTCTGAAGCTCTCTGGTTAAGACCATAGATGGTGTTCATCTGATGGAAAAGAAAAGAAAATAATTACTTAAGAAGAATTAAATCTGCACTACAGATTGAACTGTCTATGTTGATTCTTTGTTCATCAGTTGTAACCAGTATCCATTCACCACTAAATCTAAGTTTCACTGTGGTCTGGTTCCTTCTAATCACTCTTGTTCTAAATCATTATTTTGATTTGCTTTCCAGTCTTATGCTGATTTATGTCCCAGACTGACCCATGCTGGTCCATTTCATTGAACCAGAGCTACTGTGCTTATTGCAATCAATTTTTGTTTCTCCTTCTCTAATCACTCAACATGTAACCCTTAAGTTATCAAGTCTTGATCTTCAGTGCTCTGGTTCTGTTTGCTATTACCTGTGCAATGCTGAAGTACAGATGCAAATAGATATCACTGCATGTCCACCTCTCATAATGTGTACTACAAAGTGCTCCCTGTAGTGCTGGAGGGGATAGTGGGCCTGCGCGTGCATGACCCCCTAGATGTGGGTAAGGAAAATTGCTTTGCATGCTACTTAGAAAACTTTCCAAAGTCTTTAGAAGCAACTTCCCCCTTCCACCTGACCCACTGTCTAAGCAGAGGCAAGGGAAGATGGTTAACCAGGACCACTGGTACCCATTTTTTACCCGGTAATTTCTTATTTCTGTGCACTCCTTATGTTGTTAAAGACTAACTCTACCTTTTCTTGTTTTCACCCCAGAAACTCAAAAAATATGTACTGCTCTTAGGACATCGGGTAACTGTGCACATCCTCTGTTTACTCAGGCCCTGGCAGTCAGCTTATTATTGATATTTACTAGTAAAGTTAAAATTATTAGTGACAATAAGAAAAAATAATGAGATCCTGAATCTAACAGGGATAGCGGTCAAAGGAAAGACAAATGTACACTACATATAAGTCAGAGATGAATACCATCTGTGGTCTTAACCAGAGAGCTTCAGAAAAGATTTTATGTGGCTCATGACTCAAATAGTCAAGGAAAAGCAACTTCCATTTCATGTCTGAGACAGAACAATCTGCCACCTAGAAATATTTAGGTCAGTAATATTATCCAAGAATAAAATCATGGTAAGAGTTTGAGAGTGATCATAAATAAGCTAGATAACCAGAAAGATTCTTAAAGCAGAATTTTTTCTTCCTTTTTTTTCTTCAAGTTATATAAATGTCCTACCACTATGAGGTTCACAAATTTCATCTGGATTAGAAAATAATTGGTTCTCTGTGTTTTAACAATATGATGGATTTTACTTTCAAACATTTGGAACTGTTAGCAGGAACCAAATAAATGATCTCTTAAGGAATATACTGTGATATATTTTAAAAAATGATGTGGGTCTATATAAGTATAAAGAAAAAATAAATTGAAATATATCATTTTTC
Source organism: Mormoops blainvillei (assembly GCA_004026545.1). Classification (NCBI taxonomy): domain Eukaryota; kingdom Metazoa; phylum Chordata; class Mammalia; order Chiroptera; family Mormoopidae; genus Mormoops; species Mormoops blainvillei. The sequence continues at coordinate 229,452 of PVJD01000344.1, forward strand.
AACAAAATGGCTAAGGGCATGGGTCTCAGCCAATTTTCTATTTAAACTTATCATTTTTAAAAACCACATTCTAGATCTTTGGGCTCAGAAAGGATGACTGTTGCTATGTATAAAAGATTTGCAACAAAAAAATTAAAATCAAGTATCTGTAAATATTTAAAGCCAACACTGTTGGTAGCAGAGATATCTGTATTTTCTATAAATTGTAGACACAAATTCTTCCAGATTCTTTTGTTCTGAGGAGGATGTCATACTTCCGGTTGTGGTATACTCTCAGGCTGGCTAGCAGGGATTTTGTCTGCACCCAAACCTGAGCTGCTTTGTCCAGGTGACACTTGACTGTTGCCTGAAGCCTCGCCACTGCAGAAGAAGCTCAGCTGCCCTATTCTGGTTGCTTCTGAAACTACTTCTCTGCCCAGAGGCCAGCTATGTTTCAAGAACTCTTTGCTCTGAATGGTCTACTTAACAATAAAGAAGTCTGATAAAGCAGTGTTGGTCACTCTGTTATTTTAAATCTGCCCAATGTCTTTGATACAGTGGGCATTTTAGTAACTGTGATGAGCATTATGTTCCTGATACAGTCTTTCATATCAGTCAGCCAGGCAATTGCTCAGCTAGCTGCCTGCTGAGCAGCCCGGCACCAAGGAACAGACAAGAGTCACACACAGTAACTATGCTATTCACTCAGCTTTTATTGAATGCAGGTTCACTCAAAGTAGAGCATCAACATACATTAATATCCTACTCACACTTTAACAATCTAAGAGAAATATAACACAAACACAGCAATCAATGTGGGATAATGAACCCGAGTCCCAGAGTCTCAGTCTGCAGGTCCATGAGACCGAATGGTGGGCATGGGAGTTGTCAGCATCTTGCAAGGAAGGACCTCCAGAGCCAGAGGGGCAACAGGGCAGACAAAGTCCTCAGTCCAGCAGGGCAGAGCCTCCAGTGGCCGATGCCAAGGGAGATCAGTGTGGCGTGGAGCAGCACTCTGGTGTGTGGAGCTCGGCTGTCTCAGCAGTGCTCTGGAACTTGCCTCAATTATACCTTGAAATTGGTGCACTCCACCTTTTTTTTCAGGTCTTTTCAACTACTAGTCTCACAGGAGAGCCTGTTGGAGGCCCACAGGGGCCTAGAATGTACACAAACCCACTCACCTGAGAATCAGCACCAGAAGAACCCAATTTGCTTGTGGGTAATGGGAGAAATGATTGAAAGCCAGCCAAGAGCTGAGCAAGCAGCATTGTTCCCTCCCTGAACAACCCCCGCAAACAGCACCACAATGCAGTGATGTGGGTTGCCCTGTCCTGGTGAATACCTAAGGCTCTGCCTCTTACAATGTAATGGTAGCACTGAGACAAAGAAATATGGACCAAATGAAAGAACAGATCAAAACTCCAGAAAAAAAATACACCTAAGCAATGAAGAGATAGCCAACCTATGAGATACAGAGTTCGACACACAGAAATGGTTGAGTACGGTAACAAAATAGAGGAAAAAATGAAAGCTGTGCAAATTGAAATAAAGAAAAATACACTGGGAACCAACAGTGAAGGGAAGGAAACTGGAACTCAAATCAATGATTTGGAGCAGAAGGAAGAAATAAACATTCAACCATAACACAATGAAGAAACAAGAATTCAAAAAAATGAGGAGAGACCGAGGAACCTCTGGAACAACTTTAAACATTCCAACTCCAAATCATAGGGGTACCAGAAGGAGAAGAGGAAGAGCAAGAAATTGAAAACTTACTTGAAAAAGTAATGAAGGAAAACTTCCCCAATCTGGCAAAGGAAATAAACTTCCTGGAAGTCCAGGAAGCTCAGAGAGTCCCAAAGAAGTTGGACCCAAGGAGGCACACACCAAGGTACATCATAATTACATTACCCAAGATTAAAGATAAGGAGAGAATCTTAAAAGCAGCAAGAGAAAAGGAGACAGTTACTTACAAAGGAGTTCCCATAAGACTCTCAGCTGATTTCTCAAAAGAAACTTTACAGACAAGAAGGGGCTGAAAAGAAGTATTCAAAGACATGAAAGGCAAGGACCTACATCCAATGTTGCTCTATCCAGCACAGCTATCATTTAGAATGGAAGGGCAGATAAAGTGCTTCCCAGATAAGGTTCAGTTAAAGGAGTTCATTATCACCAAGCCCTTATTATATGAAATGTTAACGAGCCTTATCTAAGAAAAAGGAGACCAAAACTATGAACAGTAAAATGACAACAAACTCACAACTATCAACAACTAAACCTAAAAAAACTAAAACTAAGCAAACAACTAGAGCAAGAACAGAATCACAGAAACAGAGATCACATGAAGGGTTATCAGTGGGAGAGTGTTGGGGGAAGAAAGGGAGAAAAGGTACAGAGAATAAGGAGCATAATTGGTAGGTACAAAATAGACAGGGGGAGGTTAAGAATAGCATAGGAAATGGAGAAGCCAAAGAACTTATATGTACGACCCATGGACATGAACTAAGTGGGGAGGGGGAATGCTGGTGGGAGGAGAGGTGCAGGGTGTAGAGGAATAAAGGGAAGGAAAAATGGGACAATTGTAATAGCATAATCAATAAACTTTTTTAAAATCAAAAGAAATCCCTATTGTATAATAAATGCTTTGATGTTAATATAATTCCATATATCTGGAATAAATATTGCTTAGTTTTTATGGAGAGTCACTGACTATGTTCTAGGTGTTTTTCTAGGAGTTTTACATGTATTTGGATATTCAATCCTTTTAAAAATTCACATATATAATTACTATTATAATCCTCCTTATGCAACGAGGAAAATGAAACACAAAGACACTAAGTAACTTGACTAATGTTATAGACCAACAAATGGTGGTGTCAAGGCAGCAAGTTCTAATTTGGGTGGTAGAGCTCTAGAGCTGGGTAATGTGATATATCCAGCATCTATAATATGACAATCATTTTGCTAACTGGACTGTTTCTTTTGAAATAGTGCTAAGCATTTGCTTTAGTATCCTCCCCGTAGCCTGTTTACTGAGTCTAGGCTCCTGTCTGGTATCCACAAAAGAATGAGGCTTCAACCCCAGGATTAGACTCATCCCATTGTCTCTGACTTACAAAGTTCAGGTTAGACCCATCACCTTGACCAGTTGCATGTTCTCTACCTTCCATCCTAACTCTTCTACAATCAACTTCTGATCCTTCAGCACAACCTGCCATCCCCTGTCACCTCTCTGTAGGCTCTGAGACTCTACCTGGCCCAGACCAATTCATCCAGTCACATCCAGAGTCCTCGCTGAGTGATTTCACTGATCACTACACACTCTCCCCAGAATAGGTCTTTTCAATTGAAAGGGCTGTTAAAAACCAATGGGAAACCATCAACAAAATGAAAATACAACCCACTGAATGTGGGAACATAGTCACCAATGATACATCTGATAAGGGGTTAATATCCAAAATTTATAGAGAACTATACAACACAACATCAAGAAAACAAAAAATCCAATTAAAAAATAGGCAAAGGACCTGAATAGACACTCCTCCAAAGAAGACATACAGATGTTGCATAGACATGAAAATATGCTCAATGTCACTAATCATCAGAGAAATGCACATTAAAGCCACAGTGAGGTGTCACCTCACACCTGTAAAAATGGCTGTCATCAATAAATCAATAAACAAGTGTTGGCGAAGATGTGAAGAAAAGAGAAACCTCATGTACTATTGGTAGGAATGGATGCTAGTATAGCCACTGTGGAAAGCAGTATAGGGTTTCCTCAAAAAATTAAAAATTGAACTGCCATATGACCCAGCATTTTACTTCTGGGAATATATCCAAAGAAACCTGAAACACTAATTCAAAAGAATATAGGTACTCCCTGGGTTCATTGCAATGGTCTTCATAACAGCCAAGATCTGGTAGAAGACCAAATGCCCATCAGTAGATGAGTGAATAAAAAAGCTGTGGTACGTTTACCTAATGGAATAGTACTCAGCCATAAAAAAGAAAGAAATCTTATCTTACCTTTTGGGACAACATGCATGGACCTGGAGATTATTATACTAAGTGAAATAAGCCAATCAGAGAAAGACAAATACCGTAGAATTTCACTCATATGTGGAATCTAATGAACAAAATAAACTAACAAACAAAATAGAAACAGGTTCAGATTCGAAGAACAGACTGACAGCTGTCAGAGGGAAGGAAAGTTGGGAGGGCAGTGCTAGATGAAAAAGGTGAAGGGATTAAACAGAAAAAAAAAAAAACACAGACAACAGTATGGTGACTGGCAGAGGGAAAGAGATTGTGAGTGGGGGTGGAAAAGGGCAAAAAGGGGATAAATGGTGATGGAAAATTACTTGACTTTGGGTGGTAAGCACATGATGCAGTTTGCAAATGATGTGTTATAGAATTGTACATTTGAAGCTTGTATGGTTGTATTGACCAAAGTCACCCCAATAAATTCAATTAAAAATTTAAAATAAAAAACAATTTAAAGGATAATTAATAAATCCAAAAATTTGTATGCCTGTATACTCTTAGTATTGAACTTTAGAGCTAACTAACATTGGTGGAGGAAAGAATTTAGAGAAAAGTCAAATAACCACAAAAAATTAATAAAAATATCAAGAAAATAATTTATCAATGGAGTAGGGTATTTTTCAATAGGTAGTGTCAACGACAAGACAAACCTTCATTTGTATGATGTACACCTATATAGTCTTTATAATATGCTCCCTTGGAACCTCCCAAAAACCCTTGTGGTAGCAGGACAAGTGTTTTCACAACACACACTTAATTAACGAGAAAACAGGGTTGAGAGGCCTAAGTTATGCCTCCAAATTCACATAATGAGCAGGTGGCAAAACCATGGTTTAAATGAAGGACTTGTGGCTCTAAAAAAGCCTGTGCTTCTTGACACAAGCTGTAGTGGCACTCTCACCTCCCCAGTAATTCTCTTGGTACCTGAACTCGAACCATTACCCAATATGCATCATTACTTCTGTGTCCCTTTACTCCATTCCTTGAGCTTGGTATGTCCTTCCCTGCTATTTCTCTGCCAAGGAGATGTCTCATTCTTCACAGGCCAATCCAAGGTCAGTTTCTCTGTAAAAGCTACCTTGATGCCCTAACAAAGATCATCCTCTCTTCTCTGATCAAACAGTCCTTTTATGATTCATATTTTTTCATGTCTGTCTTCAGTAGATTATTTTTATTAAAAATAAGTTTTTATTATGTAGCAAGTATATGTATGCATAATGGAAAGTTAAAGATGCAAAAAAAGATTAAATTACTATATTCCTATAATCCAGGGATAACCACTATGCCTTATTGTATAGTCTTTCACAATTTTTCCTATTCACAAGTATAAAAATATTAATTTTATGGAAATAAGATCAAATTATAATGTTATTTCTGCCCATAGACATAAACTCTTTTAGAGCAGAGACCAACTTTTATAATTCTCACTATCACAAGGATATCTGGCTTGGGATCTGACCCAGAATAAGGCCTCATAAATATTTTTCCATACATGCATGGATGTGCAAACAAAAATTAAAAAGTGAGTTCAGTGTCTTAACACTCACTGAGAAAGACTTGCACCTCAAAGGTCATGGTATCAATGGCCCATAGGTCTATCTTGTCTAAAGAATTAAGAATCACTATAGAGAGTTGTATGAAGATAATGTGATTGAATTTAAAGAAAAAAGAGGAGATGGGTGATAGCTAAGATAAATGGAGAGTTGGAGCAACCATGAGTATGCTTTTGGATTCCTTCCTATACAACATGTGGCCACACCAAGGGAACTAATGGGCATGGGTGCTATGACCTAGCTGACACTGAAGCCAACAACAAAGATTCAGTATGTCTCAGAAATTCAAATTCTCCTTTGTTTCATGAAGTACATGCATTTATAACTTTTCCTTTAAATCAAGAGATCAATAGTATGCATTCTTACTTTTCTAATGTCCAGCAGAGGCAGATTAAGGTAGGTGGAGGTCCTGGGCACAGAAGAAAATATTGGGCCCCTTTAAAAAAGAGAGAGACAGGGAAAATAAAAATACATGCCTTCAGAAGTCGGGGCCCAGGGCACGCGCCTAGTGCGCCCGCCGTTAAATTCACCTCTGATGTCCAGTGACCCTCATCCTTTCTGCAGATATCTAGACCTAAAAAGACCTTCAGAAGAAGACTCTGGACTAACAGTAAAGTTGACAGCATAAGTAAATGTGGCTTTCCTCCACACACAACCACATCAAAATTACAAATAAAATATAAAATAACCATCACTCAGAACTGTCAGAAACTGAGTTGAATGGAAGTCTAACAACTACGGAATTAAAGAAACCACATCCGTTCAGAATGGTAAGAGGAGAAGAGACCCAGAATGGACTGGTTCCACATCCACATGTGGTGGATAAGAATTCAAGAATGACGTCTTGGGAGAAAGGAGTCCCAACCCAATACCAGGCTGCCCAGCTCAAGGTTCCAGTGACAGGAAGATAAGTCCCCATAACTTCTGGCTATAAAAACCAGGGGAGATTGAGTTGATAGAAGAAACCCCTGAAGTCCCACCCAGGTCCTCTTAAAGAACTTACCCAGACCCACTCCTTTTGAGCTCCAGCACTGGGGTACCAGCTTGTAAGGCATGAGTGGCATACAGGAAGAAACTGAAGTATCTGGCATCAAGGTAAGAGCTGGGGGACACTTTTCTCCCAGAGAGAAAGGTGGGTGGAGGCCATTCTCCCTCTTTTGAAGCCTTCCCCTGGCAGACCCACAGAGTCAGCAGGCTGGTGCCATATCTGAGACTCCATCAACCTTGTTAACACTGTTTGCCCCATCCTGGAGATCCACTGAGATTCCAACCCACCCAATTTACAGGCCCACCCAAGCTGTTTTATCATATGAATGGCTGATGTTGGCTCATGCTTCACACTTTCTAAATCCTCTCAAACAAGCAACAGCTAGCCTCAGTGAGCCTCTAGTCCCCGTATTTCTTGCTAAGTGGCCCCAGACCTGGCACTAGCAACAACACACCTAGATTCATAGCTTGGATTCACCTGGGAATCTCCAGGTCCAGCACCAGTAACAACATCTCAGATTGCTTTGCAACTCAGGTAGGGTAGCTCTGGGTAAAACAGAGGTGAGGGCTGACCTTGGCTTGCACCACCCAGGAAACCCCAGAGCCTGCACACACAGTAGACAACTACAGACCACATCAGAGCACCACCACCATGTCCTTGCACAGCTTATCCTCCACAGAGGGCAGAGGGTAGTGGTCAGTAGTCATGGTCAGTCCCTGCTGCTTATTGGACTGGGTAAATCCCTCCCATTGATCTGCCAACAGCAACCAAGGCTCAACTACAAAAGGAGGATATATACAGCCCACACGAAGGGAACACCTAGAGTACCCAACTTGGGTGACAGGGAAGCAATGTATTAGGACCCTGTGGGACACCTAATACATTAGGCTACACTACCAAGACATAGAGTCATAGCAGTTCTACCTAATACATAAAAACACAGGGAGGTGCCAAAGAGAGGAGACAAATAAACATGTCCCAAATGAAAGGACAGATCAAAACTCCTGAAAAGCACTAAACAAAAGAGAGATAAGCAACCTATCAGATGCAGAGTTCAAAACACTGGTTATAAGGATGCTCAAGGAACTTAGTGAGGACCTCAACAGCATTAAAAAGATCCAGTCAGAAATGAAGGATGCACTAATTAAAGTAAAGAACAATTTACATGGGAAACAACTGTAGAGTAGATGAATCTGAGAATCAAATCAATGATTTGGAACATAAGGAAGCAAAAAACAATCAGCCAGAGCAACAAGAAGCAAAAAATAATAATAATGGAGTATAGTATAAGCAGCCTCTGGGACAACTTCAAGAGGTCCAACATTTGCATCACAGGGGTGCCAGAAGAAGGAGAGGAAAAACATGAAATTAAAAATTTATTTGAAAAAATAATGAAAGAAAGCTTCCCTAATTTGGTGAAGGAAATAGACAAGCAAGTCCAGGAAGCACCGAAAATCCCAAACAAGATGGATGCAAAGAAGCCCACTCCAAGATATATCATAATTAAAATGCTAAAGGTTAAAGATAAAGAGAGAATCTTAAATTCAGGGAAAGAAAAGCAGTTAGTTACCTACAGCAGAATTCCCATAAGACCATCAGCTGATTTTTCAAAAGAAACTTTGCAGACCAGAGGAATTGGCAAGAAATATTCAAAGACATGAAAAGCAGGAACCTACGGCCAAGGCTGCTCTACCCATAAAGCTACCATTTAGAATTAAAGGGCAGATAATGAGCTTCTCAGACACGAAAAACATTAAAGATCATCATTTCCAAACTATTACTGTATGAAATGGTAAAAGGATGTATTTAATAAAAAAGATCAGAAGTACAAACAATAAAATGTCAAAAATACATATCTGTCAAGTATTGAATCTAAAAAAACAAACTAAGCAAATAAGAAGAACAGAGACAGAGTCATGGATATGGAGAGTACTTGATGATTGCCAGATGGGAGGCAGGTGAAGTAGAATGGATAAAGAGGTGAATGGTAGTAAAAAGTACAAATAGGTAGTTACAGAATAGCCGTGGGGATGTAAAGTCGGTATAGGAAATGGAGTAACCAAAGAACCTAGGCATGACCCATGGACATGAACAATGATGGTGTGGGGGTACTAGAAAGAGTGCGGGAAGGGTGAAAAATTGAGACAACTGTAACAGCATAATCAATAAAATATTACTTAAAAAGAAAGACTCTGTATGGAAAAATAAGAGTACAGGAAAGTTTGAGATTGCATCCATTATAGATCACAGTATCATGGAAACATTCATGCTCCATGGCCTAATGCAAGTCACTTAAGTACTCTTTGGCTTGGTTTCTTTAACTACTATGGATTGTAGTAAAAATACCTGCTCTAGGAAACTCTTGCCATAGGTTTTTCATAGAGTTAAAAATATATATTATTTAACTTCTGTGTGCTTCAAATTCTTTACCTAAAAACCAGAAATAGTAAAAGCTGCTACCTCATAGAATTGTAGTAAAAATTACTTGAGTATATAAAATACTGAAATACTTTTCATATGTAAAGATATTTTCCCAAAGAAGATATATAAATGACCATCAAGCATATGAAAATGTACTCAACATAACTAATTATCAGAAAAATGGAAATCAAAACCCCCAGGAGATATCATCTCATGTCTGTCAGGATGACTATTACTTTTTTTAAAAGATAACTATTGGTAAAGATGCATAGAAATTAGAAATTTCTGCACTGTTGGTGGGAATGTAAAGTGGTACAATTGCAATGGAAAATAATATGAAGATTCCACAAAAAATGAAAAATAGAATTGCTATATGCTTCATCAATCTCATTTGTGAGATTGATGTAAATGTATATATGTAAAAGAATTGAAACCAGGATTTCAAAGAGATATTTGTGCACCTATAATTACTGCAGCATTACTTACTACAGGCAAGAGGTAGAAGAACCTAAATGCTTATTATCAATGGATAAAGAAAATATGGTGTACACATACAATGGCATATTAATCGGCCTTTAAAAAAAAAAGAAGGAAATCCTGCCATATACTCTAACATAAATGAACCTGGAGAGGACATTATGTTAAGTAATATAATCATAAAAGGTAAATACTTCATGATTTTACTAATATGAGGTGTATAAAGTAGTCGAACTCATAGAAAGTAGAAAGGCACATCAAGGGCTGGGGGAGGGAAAGTTTGGAGCATTGTTGTTTATTTGGTGGATGCAGAGTTTCAGTCATACAGGATGGTGGTTTCAGGGTGGAAAGGGTTTTTTCTGAGGATCTGTTACATGACAGTGTTCATATGGTTGACAATTTTGTATTGTATTCAAGTATTCTTGAAAATTGTTGGTAGGGTAAATGGTGTTATGTGTTTTTTTTACCACACTAAAAAATATTTGGGGGAAACAATCTCTGTGGCAGAGATTATATCTAAATCCCCAGAGCCTACCCTGAGGTTTGGCAAAGAATATGGGTTTAAAAAATGTCTCCTGCCCTGGTTCCATGGCTCATTTGGTTGGAGCATCATCCCACATACCAAAAAGATTGCGGGTTCAATCCCTAGTCAGAGCATATACCTAGGTTTTGGGTATACCTACACTTCTATGACTTTTTCTCTACTCAAATTAGGGAAGTTTTCCATCATTACATTTTCAAACAGGTTTTCTATCCCTTGTTCCTCTTCTTCTCCTTCTGGTATTCCTATTATATGGATATCATTACACTTCATGTTGTCCTGCATTTCCCTTAACCCCTCTTTGTTCTTTTTGAGCTTTTTTTCATTTTCTTATTCCTCCTGGGAGTTTTTTCCTACCGTGTACTCCAACTCACTGATTCAACCCTCTGCTTCTTCTAGCCTGTTTTTTATTCCTTCTGCTACGTTGTTCTATTTAGAAATTATATTCTTCATTTCCTCTTGGTTTGTGTTGATGGTTTCTTTGTCCTTTTTCATGCTGATAAAGTTTGCAGTAAGTTCCTCATAGTTTCCCTGTAGTATTTGGTAATTCTCACTGAGCTCACTGAGTCCATTGAGTTTCCTTTTAACAATTGTTTTGAACTCAATATCTGATAGTTTACTTGTCTCTATTCATTTAGTAGAATAAACAAATGGGACTTCATCAAAATAAAAAGCTTCTGTACATCCTAAGAAAACATCAGCAAAATGAAAAGGGAACCAACCATATGGGAAAATATGTTTGCCAATGATATCTTGGAAAAGGGTTTGAGCTCTACAATGTATAAAGAACTCACATGATTCCATTCAAGGAAGACAAACAATCCAGTTTAAAAACAGGCAAAGGACCTGAACAGACATTTCTCTGAGGAGGACATACACAAGGCTCAGAGACATATGAAAGGATGCTCAGCATCACTAGCCATCAGAGAGATGCAAATTAAAACCACAATGAGATATCACTTCACACCGGAGAGAATGGCCATCATAAACAAATCAACAAACAAGTGCTGGTGAGATTGTGGAGAAAAGGGAACCCTAGGACACTGTTCGTGAGAATGCAAACCAATACAGCCACTATGGAAAACAGTTTGGAATTTCCTCAAAAAACTAAAAATGGAAATGCCTTTTGACTCAGCAATTCCACTGCTGACATTACACTCTAAGAATCCAGAAACACCAGTTCAAAAGAACCTGTGCATGTTAATGTTCATAGCAGCACAATTTACAACAGGTAAGTGCTGGAAGTAACCTAAGCACCCATCAGTAAATGAGTGGATCTAAAAACTGTGGTACGTTTACACAGTAGAATACTATGCACCAGAAAGAAAGAAAGAGCTACTACCTTCCTCAACAGCATGGATGGAACTGGAGAGCATAATGCTAAGTGAAATAAGCCAGATGGTGAAAGATAGATACCATATGATCTTATCTATAAGTGGAACCTAATAAATAAAACAAACAAGCAAGCAAAATATAACCAGCAACATTGAAATAAAGAACAAAGTGACAGTAACCAGAGGGACGAGGGGGCAGATAACAGGGTAAAAGGGGAAGGGTCATCAAGGAACATGCAGAAAGGGCCCATCAACAAAGCCAAATGGGGGAAGTATTGGGGATGGGATGTGGGGGTGGGTGTTGCTGGGGAAAGCAATAGTGGTAAAACATTGACAAAAAAAAATAGACAGGGGGAGGCTAAGAATAGTATAGGAAATTGAGAAGCCAAAGAACTGGTATGTACAACCCATAGACATGATCTAAGAGGTGGGGGATGATGGGATGGGCTACAGGGTACAGGGGATAAAGGGGAGAAAAAAATGGGACAACTGTAATAGCATAATCAATAAAATATACCAAAAAATTAAAATTAGAATTAAAAAAGAATAAAAGGTTATTCTTTATTTACAAAAAACATATGACAAAACAATACACAGAATGTGGAATGCATAGGAGCAAAAACAGATGTATACTTAACTGAATGGTTGCCTAGGGAAAGAGATAAGGGGATAAAATCAGAACTGAGTTGCTGAGACCAGCAAGGATGAGGTTCCCTCCAAGGGACCAACTGAAGAGTATAACTCGGTTCCTGAGGTCCAAAGAAAGGAGGGATGTTGTAACTGAGCAAGAAAACAAAGGGAAATTGAAACTGGTATGATTGAGCAACTGCTCCATGGAGATAAAGGAATCAATCCTGGAGTGTGAGTTTGGATGTGGTGAGGTGGGCAGGAGAAGATGCCAGGAATTATGTTAACCTCTGAAGTAGCATTTCTTCTGGATTTGTCTATAGGACTTCCTCTTTAAGGAATGTATTACTGCTCTGACCCTTCCTGAAATTTGCCCTGTTTGCAAGGAAACATTCTTTTAAATCTAGAAATTATTGCCTTTAATGTAAGTCCATCCCTCTGCCCTTCCAAAACTCATTGCCAAAATCTACATCTATGAACTCAGCTTAGCAGCTACTCTAGCAATGTTGGTCACATTCCAGGTAGAATTTTAGGCTTGACAATCAATTCACTCATTTCCACCTCAATTCATTTACTCACACAGGAACAGGTTGGGGCTAGGATTTGGATAAGGGTCAGGAGAAAGGACAGGTGTGAGGCTGGGTCATGGATGATATTAAAATTTAAGAGAAGTGATAAACCATAGAGATGTAGACTATGTTTAAGAACAGAATATGTTTCAGTGTTGAGTGAAACTCAGATGTGTGTGGTTGGGCATGTGTGTCTGCTGCAAAACGCTGCCTGGTCACTTATAAAGATGGAAGCTCTTTGGATAATTTAGATTAAGAAAAAAGATGGCATGGTCCAAATGTTCTGGAAATCAAATCATCCTCACAACTAAATTGCCAGACACTCCATCTGAGGCAGAAGAGAGGGGCAGCACAGGCACTCAGCGCAGAGTGACACAGAACATTGGCCTTATTTGGAGAAGCACATTATAAATGGAGGGCAGGGTAAATGTACAGGAGGCCAAGGAGGTGAAAAGGGGAAGGATCATAAAATCTCTGATATCCTGACAATCTGTATGTTGATGGTGAAGGCAGTGAGCATTCCTGAAAGGGGCCCCCCATCTTCCAACTCTAAGAGCCTGCAGCCCCTCGGAAACCAAAGTGGGTGATGGAGGCAGTAGACCTCATATCCTGCAAGTACCTGAAGAGAAGTGGCAGAACTGCAGAGACACTGTGGCACTCAGCCTTCCTCTCAGTGACCCACCTCCTCACTGCCATCAGGAGCCACATCCTGGCTGACAGGAGACAGTTGTCTGCTCACTCTACCACCTGAACTCCTGCAACACTGCCCTTGCAGAGGCAGTTCCTTTCCCCTAGGTCCCTTTCCATGTTGGTACTGTGGGAATCTCCTTCCCCAGGCTTCTAAGACAAACCCAATTCCCATATTCAATTCCTTACAGAAATCCCAGGGAGACGACAGTCACACAAATCCCTGTAAGTGAAACTGCCTTCTTTCTGCTGCCTTCAAAGTTTACATTTAATGGAATTGATTTTATTTGGGCAAACATTCTAAAAGAACCTGAATCTGCTTGTATTAGCCAGTTACACATAGGGACTGAAAGAATCAGGCCTGCAATGAGAATACGTGTAGAAGTGGTTGTTCCATTACTGAAGCATGATCTCCTTGAAGAGTAGAACAGAAGTCTTGTGGAGCAACTGCAGCAGTATTGGGCCAAAGAGGTAGGAGAACCAAATACCTGGTAGGGATTATGAAGCAATGTAGAGAGTGACCATAGAGTATCTGTAGACTGTTTAGGCCCCATTTATTTATAGAAAATAAACTATGTGCCAAAAGTTGTGCTAGATCTGAAGATGTATCAATAAATAAAACAGGCAAAATCCCTGCTCTCACACAACTCCAAGTTGTCTTAGCAGCAGTGACAGGTGCTTTGAGTGGCTACCTAGAGAAGGAAGTGGCTCTTTAACTGCTAAGTTGCTCAAAGCTGACACTTTTGCAAGGAAAGAAATTTCCTGAAAATTTTTTGTGGATGATGCTTCTGCGACCTAATGTTGATGTCTTCCATTTCTCCCTCCAGAACCTCTCCCCACCCTTTTCTACCCTGCTGTCTTCCATGACAGTTTAACCTGTGTCAGCTTCAGCAATGGGTACCTGTGCCCTCTGGCTTACAGTTGGCTTCAGACAATGGGACATTAGGTTGGAGAGAAGGAAGAGAGTGGAGTCAGGGTATATATTACCCTGGCCCCTTCCTTCCAAAGTTGCTTTGGGCTAATGGTGTTCCTTTAAATGGAGGGTACTTCCTTCCTCTCTAGGAACCTTCTCTCCATAACTCTCTCCTCTAAGGTCCCTGTAACCTCAGCTCCATTCATCCCTTCAGGCCCAAAAGTTGAGGCAGACTCTGTGCTCCTGACCAGTGGCGTCTGCATTACCCCATGTGGTTCTTCGACTGAGGCTTGCCTATTTTGTAAATAGTTCCTTTGTGTAGTAGGCTGAACAAGGGCCAAAGACATCCCTGGGCCCTGTAAATGTTACTTCATAAGGAAAAGTATCTGCAGATGTGATGAAATTAAGGGCCTTGAGATAGACAATTACCCTGAGTTATCCAGGTGGGCCCTGAATACAATCACAAGTGTTTTTATAACAGACAGAAGAATAATCAATGTGACACAGAGGCAGAGACTAGATTGATGCAGCCATAAGTCAAGGGATGCCAACAACCACCAAAGCTGGAAAAGGCAACAGATTCTCCTCTAGAACCTCCAGAGGGTGTGTGACCCTACCACACCTTAATTTCAGTCCAGTGATATTGATTTGGACATCTGGTTTCTAGAGATATAAGAATAAATTTCTCTTGCTTTGAGCCACCAAGTGTGTGGTAATTTGTTACATCAGCCACTAGAACCTAACACACCTTGTTAATAAATCCTCCTAAATTTTCTTGATTATCCTGATGAGATATCACCCTATTGATATTTGGTGAAGGTTTTTTATCATGATGGTTTGTAGAAGAGCAAAGCCCCTAATATCAGGTATAAAATTGCGGGTATACATATGTAAATCTTTTGCCAAGGAGAAGCTCTCTGGTTTTCATAAGGCTCTCAAAACAGCCTGTGTCCCCAAGAGGTTAGAAGTCAAATTATCAAGTTACCCACTGTGCCTCTGGAAAAGAATAAGAGCTCATTTCCGTGGGGTGTGCTGAGGAAGCATAGCCCAAGGAGCCAGGTTACAAGAATAACCTGGCTTTTAAATGACATCTATCACGTTGGACTTTATGCAAGGCTCCTCTTGTGTTTCAGATTCATTATTCTGACCGTCTTCATATTTTGTCCTGTCTCAAAAAAAATCTCTTATATTCTAGAAAGTCTTTTGTTTACATTAAATCCATGACTTCTCTGTGAAATTTGAGCCAAACAGTCCAGCTAAGCAGCCCAGAAAGGGTAGGTCAGTTACACCTTGCTACACATCTACCTATAGAATATCTGTGCTACCTTTTCTACAAATGTACACACATTTATGTATTATTCCTATAGTTGGGGAAATGGAAGCAGGGATAAATAAGATATAGTCTTAGTTGCAAAATTATCAGTAACTCAGTTTAATAAATCTGCTCTATAATAATTGTCCAAAGTAAGCAGTAATCAACTTTGTTATGGGATCAAGGACTAGGGACATTGGTAAAGGGAGATGACAAAGCAGCATCACGAATACCATGTAAGAGTTTACCAGGCCACAGGAGAAATGTCCCATACTTGAACTGTTACCTTTGGTTTTCATTTGACCAAGTCATATAAGCCTGTGGGTATTAAATTGTAGGTCCTGAAATCATGTTAGTGGGAAATATTAGGATATACCACAGTATGTTTATCCATCCAGATATTGATGGGCTTTAGGGTTGTTTCCATTTTTTTCATCTATTACAAATAAAGCTGCTATGAATAGCCATTGTATAAGCCATTGAATGAGCATACAGATTTCTCCTGGGTAGATATGTAGGCATGTAATGGCTGAGTGCATTCCTCACTTTTTCAGAAAATGCCAACCTGTTTCCCAAAAAGGTTGCTTCATTTTACATTGTCGCCAACAGTGTGTAAGAGTGCAAGTTGTTCCATATAATCTTTTCAATTTTAGATATTTTAATCAATATGTACTGGTATCTCTTTCTGGTTTTAATTTGCATTTCCCTAATGAATAAAGATAGTGAGACCTGACCAGTGTAGTTCAGCTGGTTGGCTATCATTCCGCGAAATGAAAAATCACCAGTTCAATTCCTGGTCAGGGTACATGCCTAGATTGAGGGTTTTTGCAAATAGTTTTTCCCATTCTGTGGTTTGCCTATGTATTTTCTTAACAGTGTATTTTTTTAAAGATTTTATTTGCTTATTTTTAGAAAGAGGTGAAGAGAGGGAGAGAAACATTGATAGGTTGCCTCTCATATGCACCCTGACTGGGAATACCCAACCTGCAACCCAGGCATGTGCCCTGACTGGGAATCTAACCAGCAGCCTCTCACTTTCTAGGATGACACCCACCCAACTGAGCCATACTGGTCAGGACAACAGTGTATTTTGAAAAGAAAAACTTTTGAATGTTGCTGAAATCTAATTTACATGTATCTGTGTGTTCAGTAGAGGCAAGTGGGAATGAGGCAGGATAGATAATCTCTTCCTCAACTCAGAAGAGCCAGTTGTGAAAGGGAAGATAATTATATATATTTTTAATGTAGGTATAGGGAAGAGAAACTAAAAATGTGAATTATAGCCCATATTGTCTCTAAAGAATAGGACTGAAATTATGCTGCAATGTTGAACGGAAGAGGAATTGGGATAAAGTTATAGACACCTCAAGGAAAAGAATAACTGACCTTACTTATAAAACCTCCCTT
The DNA here is from genome assembly GCA_004026545.1 of Mormoops blainvillei. Classification (NCBI taxonomy): domain Eukaryota; kingdom Metazoa; phylum Chordata; class Mammalia; order Chiroptera; family Mormoopidae; genus Mormoops; species Mormoops blainvillei. The sequence goes on from PVJD01000344.1 coordinate 246,304, forward strand.
AAAAGTATACTTCTGAGGAAATCGATCATTTAGAAAAAATTATCTTTTCATATATGGGCCAAGTAAAAATGTTATTTAAGTGCTAGTTGAGGATTCAGATAAATATAGGTTAAAATTCTAGCCCTGCCTGTGACCTACAGAATTTTACTTAATATTTCAATGATTACGAAGTGGTGAATCCAGCAGTTAGAATGGAGACTATTAAAAAAAAAGTTCTTAGAATTTATTTTAAAAAGTATCTATGGATGCAGACTTCCCCAATCACAATTCAAGTGGGACTTTTTTAAATAGAAATTGAAAAATTGATTCTAAAATGTATATAAAACTGCAAAAGACTATAAAAGCCAAAACAGCCTTAGAAATAATTTGATGGACTTACACTACCAGATTCTAAGACATAGATGTAAACTTACAGTAACCAAGGCATTTCTTTATTTGAATAAAAAGATGGACAAGTAAATCGTTGGAACAGAATAGAGGTCCAGAAAAAGACTAATACCTAGACAGTCAACTGTTTTTGATAATGCAATTTCATGTACTACGACAATTGGATTAAAAAAATGAAGAGAAAAATAAATGTCTACCACTATCTCAAATAATAAAAATCAACAATATAATAATTTTAAATGGATTGTAGGTATAAATATAAAACTTAAAACTATAAAGCTTTTAGATCTATGTTGTCTAATATGATAGCCACTAACCACATGAGGCCATGCAAAATTAAATTTAAATTAATTAAAATGAAATTTAATTTAAAATTTCATTTCTCAGTCATTCTAGCCATATTTCAAATGCTTAATAACCAAGATATCTCAAGGTTATAACATTGGCTAGGGCAAAGAGAAATTTTATTGGAAAGTGTTATTCTAGAAGACAACATAACAAGAATGTTTTCACAAGCTTAGAACAGGCAAAGACTTCTTAAATAGGACATAGAAATTGCCACAAACAAAATTTAAAAATTGATTAATTGGAAAAATAAAAAGCAAAATAAAATTGATTAATTGGACTAGAATATCATCAAAAGACATTGTCGAGAAAATGAATAGACAAGGCACAGACTGAAAGAAAATATTCAAAACACATATGTCTGGAAAAGAATTCCATATGCAGAATCTATAAAGAACCCCTACAATTCAATTTTTAAAAATAGCACAAACAAGCCAATAAAAATAGAGAACTGACAACTCACCAAGGAAAAATATACAAATGACCAATAAATATACCAAAGAAGTGCTCAAAAAGAACTGGTCATCAGAAAAATACAAATGAAAACCAAAGACATCCCTAGACACCCACCACTGTGGCTAAATTTAAAAAGAAAAACACACACCTGATATTGATGAGGATGTGACATTTTTGAAACTCTCAAATATTGCTCTTGGCAGGCTCAAATGGTGCCATCATTTTGGAAAACTTTTGGCAGTGGTGCCTACAACATTAAACATGAAGGTATATGTTTATGCTATAAAACTGCTGTGGCTGGGCTATTCCACTTGGATGAGTAAGAAATAAAAGCGCATTTCCACACAAATGCTCCTGGCAACTTTTATTAATGTTAGGCCCAAACTGGCAACAACCCAAATGTTCTTCAGTAGAAGAATAAATAATTAAATTTTGGCATATTCTTACAATGAAATACTACTCAACAGTTAAATAGGACACATTGCTCATGCACGGAACAACAAAGATGAATCTCAATACCTTTACTGAGATAAAGAAACAATGCCTAAAGAATACACACTGTATGATTTCATTTATATGAAGTTCTAGAAGAGGCAAAAATAATCTATACCTCTGGAAGGAGGACACGTACTGGAAAGGGGCATGAGTGAATTCTCTGGAACAATGGGAATGGTCAATACCTCAGTTGAGGTGATGTATTCATGGGCAGAGGCATTTGTAAAAATTACCGAACTACATTTATCATATGTGCATTTTACTGTATGCAAATTATATTTTGGTTACAAAAAGGAGTTCTGGAGGGACTCAAAGGTGTAAAGGTGTATTCTAAATGTGCCTTTCCTCTCAGTATCCGCAGGGACTACAGTTTTAGGTAAGTGTGTACCCAACCCATCTACATCCAAGTGCCCTCCTAAGAAGTTCATTTTAGAATACCACTCTATCAAGTTCATGGGAGAAATAGAGACCTTACCTCCTGTGATCTCCAAAGCCTCAACTAGCAGAGCCCAGCCTGTCCACATCTCTGCCTTTGGTTCAGTGAACATCATTCAGCACAGAGTCTGAGAACTCAACATGTCGTAAACAAGAGCTCTCTCTTCTTGTTCCAGCAGCAGCTGATTTAACTGTAAGTTATCTAGCATATCAAAAATCTTCTGCATTCCAAGCTTGTAAACTTGAGACCAGACCTCAACAGACATCTTAAAGCCTGCTGTTCATTAATTTTTGTTCTTTTAGCCTATAAACTTAACAATAAGTAAATAAGCATACTCAAATATCCACTTTGCATTTGATTTATTTATTGCATTTTTAGGTGCATCTTTTGGTTTTCAAATGGTCTGAATACACTCGAAGATATACTGAACATCAAGTAGGTTGCCATGGAAACTGAATGCAGCCATACATCGAGATTTACAGGCTGGTAATTTAAGAAACCCTGGAGCAATGGATGAGTACTTGATGATGTCCTGGACCCTCACCCCCAAGGGAATATCAAAATATAATAAAGCACTAACTCTTGAAGTAAGGGATGATTATTATACAGTGAACAGTAGCTGAAAGAATAAGGCATTTTCTGATAAATCTCTGGTTATCAGAATATGCATCATGATATTAGTTTGATGTGAATATCAGGTCTGAATTCTCTCTGTGTTAACTCACTAGGTCAAAAAATATGATAGTTTAAAAATCATGTATATGCTTTATTGACAATATTAATTGCTCTCAAAAGTGGATTAATGGAGAATAGAGAGAGAACCATAGACTTAAAAGAACCCTTAAAAACAACTCACCAATTAGGGTTCAGTGACCCCTGATTCCAGGGAAGGACCCAATTATGTACATAAAAGCCCCAGTCTGGAAGCTACTAATATTGCCACTGTTCCTAAACAACGCAAATGCATCCTTGACAAATCATGAAAAATTGGTTTTCTGACCTCTTTCTTCATCCAATGGCATGAAGTTCACTGCCTCAAAAAGACTAATAGTTGTAAAGTGTGACTTCTGTAAGAGATTAAATTCTGGAAGATTTGGTCTTCGTTTGGTATCTCTTCTTCAGATTAGCAAAACTGAGGGAAAGGTGAATTTTATCTTCTTTACCTTCCATGGCCATTCTCACAATATTAGCCTATAACACCCCCAGTATCAAAAATCAAAATTCTTAATAATGGCATAGCTTCTCATACTCTATAAAATGATTCCTATGAGTTGTCTGATTTTTAGACAAAATATTGTTCAATTTCAAGTGTTTCATTAGAATCCTGATTCTGCAGAAAATTTAATGCCTTCTACAAGTAAATCCATAATGACATAATATCTTAGAAAGAACACAAGACTTAGAGTCAGAAGAACTCACTCTGAGTACTGAGTTTGCAGTGTACCAACTATGCGATATTGGGCAAGACACGTCATTTCTCCAAATCTAAAATGCTTTCTTTGTAAAGTGGAGATGCTAGTCATGTTTAGCTCCTGAGTTCTTGGTTAGATTTTAAATGACAATGCATGTAAGAGCATTTTTAAATCATAAAATAATAGATAATTATAACAATCTTTTGAAGCTGAAAATTATCACTTGTTCCCACTATTTCTAAAAATGAACAGTAAGCTTAGATACCATAATAGTAACATGGGACTCTAGAAATAAGGACCACAATTCAATGATGAAGGAAGATTGTGCAGTTAACACAGCTCAAATAATAATAGCTATCATGTATTGAATGCCAAATGCCAAAAAACTTACATTATATCATTTAATCCTACCAACAACTCTATGAAGTAGTTATTAGCTCCATTTTAGAGGTCTTGTGAACATACTGCTTTTATCTCCAAGATCACTTCCTTGAGAGAACCACCTACCCCATCCCATGATGTCCTAGTGAAGCTTTCCATCCCAGCGTTCTGACTTCCCCAGGCCATAGGAGTGGAAATGTGCAAAAGTGGACCAATAAGTCACCTCTTTGTGGGTTTATATATGAACTTTGAGAGAAAAACTCCCTCTCTAGGTTGCCAAGAGAAGAAAATTAGAGTCTGAAGCTGCTGGTGGTCATCTTGCCTACTGTGCTCCATGGACCTCCATGCAGAATAAAGTCAATCAGAGACAAACAGTACTAAGTGAGACAAAGTCCCAGCAGCAACATTTGAACTTAAATGTAATCAAACCCAAGCCTGAATGAACCATTCTCTGAGGTCCAAGTTATGAAAGCAATAAATCTCTTCTGTGAAACCTATTTGAATTACTGTGTAGGTGTCCTGGAAGGAAATAGACTTACTTATGACATAGTAACAAAGCATCTCATGCTGAAGTTTTTGCTTGGTTCCTGAAGTAGATAGAGCTATTGACCTCATCTATCTACTACTGCATTGGTCTTTGAGAAGTTCTCTCATTATGACTTCATCTCCAAGGTGACACCATGCGGCTAATTACCACAGTGAGTCAATCCGTCGACAACACTTAATTATTTACTTCCACAGCCCTTTGAGAGTGAAATAAAGAACTACTAAATCCCCAAGGGGTTTACTAACTTTTGGGGACAAAAAAAGGAATGTATGTGCAATATGGACAGAAGAAACCACTGAACATCAGAATAAAATGAGAAGTATAATTAGAAAAGGCTCAAATTAAAACCTGTGGCTGTGAAAATTTACTTGCATTTAAGATTGGTGATGTGAGCTTTAAAGAAAAGGGTGCCTACTTTTCAGCTGAAGCATCAAAATGTAGACCTACAGGCAGTCCTGGGCTCTGTGTCTTCAGAGAAATGAAGTATGGTCACAGTCATTCATTCAATTCATACGACAAATGTTTTTAAGCACCTATTATGTGCTAAGCAATGTTCCAGGCAGACCTCAGCTTCATGAAACATATATCTAGTAGGGAAGTCAGAACATAAAGAAGATAAAGGTATAACACTGTATGTATGTTAGGTGCAAATCACACTATAAGAAAGTTAAAGCAGAAGAGTTTGGAAAAATTATTGCAACTTTAGAAACAATGACCAAGGAAGGCCTCAGTAGGATAGTGACATTTTAGCAAAATGAAGGTGAGAGAGTAAATCATGTGAATATTAACAGAGAAAACATTAGAAGGAAAGGAACAGCAAGTACAAACATTCAGAGGTAGGGAATGACCCCTCCAGACAAGCCTAGAAATATCTCATGACTAGAAATAAGTATATCCCAAAAACTACAAATTACTTCAAACAATTACACATTCACACACACACACAATCTATGTGTAATTTAATTGGGGAGCCTAAGCAGTATTAAAACCACCACTGACACACACAGGTTCTCATACCCATAAATACTGATCTGGAAATTGCAGAAATGTATTTAATTTTCATCCAGTAGAAAACAAAGAGCTCTATACATATCAAATTGTAAAATCCATAGATAAAGTAAGGACAAAGAATAACATAAGACATGTACTTCTCCTTAAAGAGGTATTAATAAAGATATCTGCTGGGGCTTTGTGAATCTTCATTCAAACCTTGTACAGACATCCCTGTGGAAACCCTATTTCCAGCCATATGTCCCAGATGTGCACAGTGACAACATACACTAAAAAATGCTGAATAATTCAGATTTTTAAAAATTTGTAAATCCACAGTTTAACTAGCAGTTGAGAAAACAGTTTGAGTCCTGAATGCAAAAACAATTCTTAAGCTAGCTCTGGAAGAAAGCATTTGCCCTGAGGACATTTGATAATTCTCACCAGCCTAGAGCCTGAATTTTAACAGCAACATGAGGACAGCAGACCAGACTATAAGCCTGGGAACATATGTGAGACCCCACATAAAATTAAGGTAGCTGAAGGGTGACCTGTCACTGAGTGAATCAGGAGACCTCACTGTGCAGAGACTCATCTATTTTGGCCTTGATGGTAGGTTAATGACAACAAGAAGAAAAAAGATTCCCCTCTGAAAATCTTTAACTGCAATACTACAATCACACTTGATGTGTGGTCCAAAAATGTCCACTTTAAAAATTGTTCAGATGCTATCCTGGATTGTTGTAGCCTTTTAACACCCATAAGAAGGAAAAAAACTTCCTCTCTCAAGGAGGAATCAACTTTTTCTTTCTTTTTTTGTATATTTTATTGATTATGCTATTATAGCTGTCTCATTTTTTTCTGCCCTTTTTCCCCTCCACCCTGCACCTCATCCCATCTTTCAATTGCAAATCTCAAAGAATTACCACATTATAAACTTCAAAAAAAGCCTAAATAAAGCTCAGCAAACACACAAAGAAACACTATGAACAAGTGTCTGGATGAAAAACAAACTGTAGAATCAGACCTGCAAACACTATTTATTTATTGGTTACAGTAGGCATAAAACCTAAATTAAACATTTTAATATGTTCATAGAAATAAAAGGGGAAATTGAAAGTTTGATAAGGACGCAACTATTAAATTTGATCAAGCAACTTGAAAAAAGAACCAACTGGACCATTTAAAAATAAAAATATTAATTGATGTTAAAAGTTCAGTTAAAGAGTAGTTTAGAAGACAGAGGTAGAATTTCTGAACTAGAAAATATTTTTGAAGAAATTTTTCAGAAATACAGAGAGATATAGGCCTGGCTGATGTGGCTCAGTGGATTGAGTGCAAGCCTGCAAACTAAAGGGTTGCCTGTTTGATTCCCAATCAAGGCACATGCCTGGATTGCAGTCCAGCTCCCCAGTGGGTGGTACATGAGAGGCAACCACACATTAATGATTCCCTCTCTTTGTCCCTCCTTTCCCTTCTCTCTAAAAATAAATAAGTAAAATCTTTAAAAAAAAAAGAAAAAGAAATACAGAGAGATATAAACTATGACAGAAAGATTAAGGACAGAAGATAGAGAAGGCCCAACCCATGTCTAATCAGATTTCAAGATAGAAAAATTAATTATAACTAAATCTATAAAAGAGAGAAATATAAAGAAAAAAATAAAAGCATTACATAGAATTTAAAGAAAACAAATTCCAGGACAACAGACATAACGTGATGTGATGTATGTAAAGTTCAAAAATGGACAGACAAAGCAACTTAATTAGAGACATAAACATATGTAGTATAATAAAAGAGAAAATGAAAAGCATGCTTAACACAAAACTGAGGACAGTGGTTCAATCCAGGTGAAACAGACATGCATTCAGAAGAAAACTTGAGGAGTTTCAAAGTGACTGGTAAGGTTTTTTTATTAAAATAGATCATTGATGTCCAAATATTCATTCTTTTCTACTAGCATAAGCAGGAATTTGATGGGGGAGGAGGAGAAGGAATTAATTGTGTAAGGATGTTCCAATTTAAAAAAGCATTTTGATTCTGTAGTCTCTGCAAAATCAATATCTAACTAGCCTTATTTTACAGAAAAGAAAACATGTGTCAAAATATATTGAAATATTTTTAAGCTGTTCAATAAAACGTTTATTCTTTAATGTTTATCAGCAATAACAGGGGTGAGAGAATCACTAAACTACAAAGGCTAGGTTTTAGGCATGAGACATTCAGTGTCCTATTTTTATGCATGCATTTTTGCCCTAATTTCCATGAAGAGTTAAGAAATTTATTTTAATTATCTCTGTTCTCTGGTATCTTCAGGGCCACCTTACCCTGTGATATGAAATTGGTAATGAGAAGAAAGCTGATAAAACCTGTGGGAACAGAGGCTGACATGAAACTCAAGATGCTGATCTATTTTTGAAAAAAACAACAACTATAAACTTTTAGAAAATTTGGATTTCTTTTATTTCTAAGATTAAAAAATGAATTTGTTTATATTAGAACCAAAACATGGAACCATATGAAGATAACAGAATCAAAACTGAAACAAAGTCAGCAAATAAGATGTGTTATATTTTATTATTACATTTATTGAGGTAACACAGGTTAATAAAAATTACATTAAATTAGTAAGTAAGAAAGGCATCTTGCTGCCCCTGTGTGGTAGACCATGGTGAGCTGTGCCCAAAATGGTCTGGGAAGATGTGCTCTTAAACGAATTCAAAACAGAAGTCTGGAAGTAGAATACCTAACCCAAAAGTGAGCATCATTTTTAAACTACATTCATAATTTCTCTTGGGCACACTTTATTCTGTTTTTGTCTAAGCCTAGATCCTAGAAATCGATGAAAGGAAGAACTGGACTCTACACTGGAAGCACACGATGAAAAACTCCTTCAAGAGAGATGGTTAACATGGATTTATTCTGGACTCCTCCAGTCTGCCTCTGTAAACAACTTCATATATGTCCATGGTAGGATCCTTTTTTAATATTAAAATCTTCACAGCTATATTTCCGTTTGACCTTTGAACTCTCCAAAACTCCACACACTTCCAAACAGTTAGGCATGATTGTCTTAGTCTGTCCAGGCTGCTATAACAGAATACCATAGCCTGGGTGGCTTATAAATGGCAATCTATACGTCACAGCTCTGGAGGTCAGGAAGTCCAAGGTCAAGGCACTGACCAGATTCAGTGGCTGGGGAGGGCCCTCTTACTAGTTCATAATGCTGGTCTTCTCACTGTGTCCTCACATGAGGGAAGGGCTGAGGGAGCTCTCTGAGGTCTCTATAAAAAGGGCACTAATTCCACTCATAAAGATTCTGCTCATGAGCTAATCACCTCCCAAAGGCCCCACCTCCTAATACCATCGAATGGGCTTCAGCACATGAATTAGGGGAGGACACAAACATTCAGTCCATTGAGTCTTCAAGGCTTCTTAGCTTTTACTTCTAAAAGGAAATGGAGGGAAATTGGAACCTGGGACAAACTTTTAGGGAAAAAATAAAGATGAGAGAGAATGACACTTATTTTTGAGTATCCACGATGTTTGTCCAGACTGGGAAGGGAATTGGGGGACAGCAACAGGCAAAGAGTAATGGAAATGAGTGTACCGTTGAGGTTGATGGATGGAGGAATCAGTGCAGGGCTACTCAGAAGGCAGATTTAAGCAACCAAGGGTTGTGCAAGACAAACTGATCATTTTATACATACTCAGGTGAGTCTGAATGTAACAAATAACTGGCCTTCGTACAGGTCTTTTGATGGGACTTGCCTCTGGTAACAGCCAGTACTTCTTCAGATCAGCAGTCTCCACATCCTGAAAATTTGCTCAGTTCCCATATGACTTATTCCATATAGACAAAATGCTAAATGTATGTTTTGCTATATACCAGAGTTGAGTAAGTAAGAGAGAAACAAAGAGGACAGTGTCCTACATACATAGTGATCTGTCTTATGAGGGGACAGTTATGGAAAGTACCACTAGATACCTGACTGTTAGTAGCAGGGTCTAGAAAGAGTAACTGACATTCTCCCCAGACTAGAGTCCCTACCACAACCTTCACTTACCTGTGCTAAGAAAAATAATGTTATAACAACGAACATTTATCATGCTTTATAGTATACAAAAGGTTCTCTCATACATAACTTCATCGTCACAACAATTGTGATAGGCAGATCAAGTCCTACTGTTATCCTCAATTTGCAGACAAGTGAAACAGAGGCTCTGAGAGGTTAGGTAATTTACCACAGAGCACAGAGGCAGAACAAGGTGGCCGAGCCAGGACTCACCGGGTCTCAGTGTGTCTATTGTCCATGGCTCCACTGTTTCTTCACTATCACTCTGGCCTGCTCTGAGGCTGCTCCCTGTGGTTTAAGGGGCACTGACAGGCTTTTCCTCACAAAATGTTCCTTTCCAGACCTTTTTTATGTTCCAGAATACTCAGTCTTAGAGACATTCCTCTAAATTTAGACAAAGTCTCCAGGAGCCCCTTGGTAAAATGAAACAATACATAACTCATTCATTTAACCCAGACTCCCTTAACCAAGACTTCCATGAGATCTGACTACTGCATAAGAAAGTTAAATGAAAGAACAGGCAAAGTAGTAGTTAGTGTGGAGTTGAGGCTCAATAAATACTTGCGGTTGTCCTCCTGTTAAAAAAAAATTCAAGAACTTTGAGACCCCATGACATAATCCCCTTGCTTTCCAAAAAATAAAAATAAATAAATAACATAGCCATGAATAATATAATTTTCTGTAACTCCAATGGTAAAATAAAACCTCAGAAAAAAATTTGAAATCTCAACAAGTCTGGGTCTTTCTGAAAATAATGAGCATCTGCAATCAGTAGCCTAAAGGAAAACCGTTTGCTCACCTTATCTCTGCTGCTAGCAGTAAAATACTAAGAATGGTTTTCACTGAAATTACTAAATTTACCAGGACCCTAGCTCTGTGGCACAAAAACATAAAGAGTAATAGACCCTGAGAATACATAAACCTAGATTAATGTTGAATGAACAGCAAAGGATGAGCAGAACTTTCTGCCCAGATCACACTGAAAACACAAACAATAAGCTAAGAAGAGGAAATGAATTAAACCAATAGTTACTCAGTACCAACAAGGCTTTTAAAATGTCACAAGAAAAGTATACTTTAATAACAATACATGAAAACTGTGCTGAAAAATTAACCACACACCCTGTGGGAAAATAAACCCCTGCCTTCACAGAAAGTTGAGATCATTTTTTATACTGAATTCTCTTCCTCCATCAGGCAGATGGTTCTCTCAGGTTAATTGGAGCAAAGGTCATGGACTCCAAATGGTAAAAACACAGTAATTTCCAAAGTCTTACCACTCACCACACCCATAAACATATGGGCGGCTGGGACCATATGTAAAGATTACATGTTTAAATCAATGTAGATGGTTGTGTCAAGCTATCAATTCACATAAACATTCTGCTCCATAGCATTTATTAAAACACGCTTGTTTTTGTTTGTTTCTAACCTAGGACATCTACTAGAGATTATTTTGATAATCACCACTTCTGTGGCATTGCCAAAAAAGACAAATTTCTAACCAAGGCAATTGTGATAAATCTATGTGTTAAGAAACATTTATTTTACAATGAATTTGGAGTAAATAGAACTATTTACCATGATAAAGGAAATGATGGAGGCAGGAAAATTTTGTATGGGGAACAACATAGCTGTCTTCAAATGCATAAGTGCTTTAGGAATGGAAACCAAGCTGCTCCATGACTCCAAGGGGCAAAATTAAGATTAAGGAAAAAGCAAATGGAAAACTTAGTCAGTCTGGTCTAACTTTCTAATAATCAAAGCTGTCTAAATATGAAGTGGGTTAATGTCTTGAGACTCAATGATTATACCTGAACTGGGATTACTCAAGCTGGGCCAGGTGACCACTTAGCAAGATGTCATGTCAGTTATTTAGGGACACTAATCCTGTTTGCAACACCTTGAGCTTCTATACTTCTTAGAGTCTGCAGAGCTGAGGGCCACAGAGGTTAAAGTCCCTGTTAAAAGACAAAAGACCACAAGAATACGATTGGTGCTGGCAAGAAAATTGACCATGGCCATTTTTTGATGATAATCACCAAGTCATTAAATAGAAAAAAGTCCAAGTTATCTGTGTACAATAGAATCAAATTACAGTTTATGACATAACTGGTGAAAGTAAGGCCATAGAAGAAAAACTAGAAATTTTTGCTAAAAACACCCCAAAAAAGAAACAAGAAACCAAAGACCACTGATTTTCTGGTTTGGTAAAACAAGAAAGTAAAGAATCATTAGTAGAAATTCTATTAAAAGGGGAAAAAGAGGTATAAGTTATAGAGCTAAAATGTTGTTGCACTTAAGATGATACCATTTTTGAAGATTTTAATTATTTTAGTGAGTCCCAAGCAATCTCAGATTACATTTTTATTGTTCTTTCCTTCCCTTCTTTAGCATTCTGCCAAAGCGATAACAGTGTAACTGATACCTGTTAACAGGTAGTTAACTAATAACAGGCATATACATGTTGGCAAGAAGTGTGGAAGGTGAGGATAACTTAAAGGGTGGGGGTCAGAGGTTGGTCATCCTCCTGCTACTGTCACGATTCACAAGCCCATGGTCACCAGGGTGAGGGCGGGGAAACGGTAGAAGCAGCCTGAAGCGGGTCTCTAGATCCTGGAAGGTCAGCGGGATTGGTCAGAGCAGGATGAGGCAAATGCATTTCTGGGAGTGAAAACCAGGAGACAGGAAGTATATAGGCATTGAATGTATGCAGGTATGCAGATAAGCACTCTGTATACCGTTAACTCATTCATTCTTCACTTCTACCCTAATAGGAAAGTATTAATATTCTCTTTTCAGAGTTACTGTGAATGATACTGAGACCCTTAGAGGTTCCATATCCCTGGTCACATGACCAGTAACTGGATGTGGGGATTATAAACCCCCAAACTTGTTTTTCCATACATCACACTAGCAAAATATGCTTAAGCAAAAACAGATAAAGATAAGCAACAAGTGATGCCAGAGACAGGAGCCAGGTGGCAAAAATTAATCAAGCATGAAAACAGAAACAAGTGGGGTGGGTGTGGGAGTGCAGGGGAGGGCTGGGAGTGTCTGAAAGTCACAGCCAGGTAGTCCTTCTGAACTCAGCCAGAAATCCAGGAACCAGAAAGATAGCAAACACTGCAGAAGAGGGTGGAGGCATGAGAAAGCAAGGTTGTTTTTGAAAAAGAACCTAAGACAAAATGCTCCTAAAGAGTGTTACTACACTCTTTTCTTATATTCTTCATTCTTATTTATCAGGGATTTTGATCTCCCTAACAGGGGAAGAAGCAGTTTTTGGCTTCCTCACGTCGTCGTACTCCATTCCGACTTCACCAGCACTACAACGGGATTAGGAGCTGTCCAAGGTCAGGAGCATAGGGCGGTAACTGAAGTGAAAAGACTGAAGGCGGTTTAGAAAGGAGTCACAGCACTGTTTCCTGTCTTCAAATTTTGGAAGATTTATTTTTCCATAGAATCCGTGAATTTTCTCACAGTGAAAGACCCACAAGTCATGGGGTTCGTTTGAACAAGAGCAAACAGGGAAAGAAGACCAAATAAGCAAGAGGAAACAGCTTGCCATCTTGCAGATGGCTGCTGGCAAGGTCAGATTTAGTCATTTTTATCAACTTTTTGCATTTGGAAAAAAGTTCTAGTTTATTAATTTTCCACATAAAAGCATGAAAAACAATGTCTTAAAACTAAACAAGTCAAAGGATATACTATGCAAGATGTTCTTAAAGACCACAGTAATTTCCATGAATATACTAGACTATAATTATGTTCTCAGAAATACACCTGTTCAAAAAAGTAATTCATGTGTGTGACTATACATGACGGGAATTGAAGTAGGAATCAGTGAGGTTGGTCAATATGCACATGCTATTTCTACCAGGTCATTCTGATAAAATGTGTCAAGTGAGATTAAGCATCCCAGAGGAAAGGCTTCTCTTAGTTCCCTAACACATAGCAAACATCTCTAGTTGCATACACATGAGATAATCTCAATATCTGTGACAATTCATTGCTCCTAAAAATTAGACTCATTTCCTTTAGACTTTGTTTTTAAGGGTGGACTTTTTTATAATTACTATACCTTATTATAAGCTAGGTAAAACTCGTTTACTTTTGTGTTTTTGGTAACTGGCAACTGAGACTTATTCATTTTTATCATAACCGTGAGATCCTTACAAATATTTGTAGAAATAATTGGATGGATGAGTGAGTAGATGGATCTTGCCTGAGAGCCTGGGCCAATTTTGGTCATTATCATCCTTCTATTGCTCACTTCTTTACCTCCCCAAACTTCTGGGACAGGTCAAGTCCTCTCACTACATATCCCCAAACTTCCTGAACATTACGGTGATTACCAATGCATGTCTACCTTCCCCACCAGATTTTAAGATCACTGAGATGACCACCATCTGTCATGTTTACCACTGTGGTTCCAATGTCTAGCTCATAGGTGATCATTAAATATTTTTTAAAACAATGAATGACTGAATGAATTCTGTAAAGCCTGACATTTTAGGCTTTATTTAAGCCTACTCTATTTAAGATAAAACATCCAGTGTACTTAATTCAATATTGCAAATACAAAAGACTAAATGTGTTGTCATTTTACGATATAATTCATAAGAAACAGACATACACATGCACAAACACACACAAGGCTGATGAAAGGATAGTTTATAAAAACTGACTCACATTCACATCCTAAAGATGAACCATGTTTAGTCCAACCATCTATATAGGCTCTAATACCATGGAGGCTGTGAATCCCTTGAGAAACACTACAAGAATCTAAAGCATCAAAAAGAGTAAACAAAATCCAGTCTTGTTTACTAATGCAGGAGAAGGGATAGAGACCTCTCACATGGATTTTTTAATATCTTATTGTTTTCTGCTTACTCTTTCTTTTACCTTCACCTTAGGACATTTTTTCATTGGTTTTAGAGACAGGGGAAAGGAGAGAGAGGCGCCTCCAAGAGAAGGAGAAACATGGATCCATCGCCTCCCATATGCTCCCAGACCTGGGATCATACATGCCCGGACCAGGGATTGAACGTGCAATCTGGGTGTGTACCCTGACTGAAAATCAAACCTGCAACCTTTTGGTTACAAGACAATGCTCCAATCAAATAAGCCACACCAACCAGGGCTGTGTTCTGGTTACTCTTGAGTTAAATAGAATGAACTGAACATACTTCAGTATTTCCCAATCTCCACAATTTTACTGGAGAAAGCAAAGAGCGTTAGATAGTTGAATCACACATCTAACTTCCCTTTACCCCATTCCCTACCTATCAAATCATTCAAGGTCCAACCAGGAAAACAGAAAAGTACAGATATTTATTAAAGCACAGGAATTTAGTGCAGGAAATGGTTTACACAAGTATTGGAACTGGAAGAGGGACAGTCACTGGAGTCCTGGGGCTTCGAGTGCTTGATGGAAAGTGGAACGAGGTAAGGGCCTCGGCCACCACCAAAGAAGCCACCTAAGGCTAAGACTGATGAGGAAACATCCCCTCCCATCCTCACTCTGCAGAGCATAGATTGCAGAAGTCCTCTCCCCTGTAGTACAGAGAAGACAAGACACCAAGGATCCACCAGCGCAGCCACCTGCCAGCCTACTGCTACTACTACTGCCTGCCCAAGTAGTTTCAGGATCACTGAAGCAAATGTCTGAGTGTTCTGACAAGTGATTTCTCACTGGACATTAGCAAATTCACATTTTGATATAAAATACTTTATTGTTCCTAAGAAACCTCTTAGAAAGCTTTTGTTCTTTAATTATTTTGTATGCATTTCACATTTAAAATTTCTGCTTCAAAATGATAATGCTGACCTGTACATTGTTATTATGTAAAAGACATGCTATAAAAAAATCTACTGAGTTTTAAAGTTTATTTATAATAGATAAGAGCCAAAGAATTTAGTATTGCTTGTAATTTTGCTTCTTCAAAGTGGGAAGTGTGGTTACAGCTGAGATCTAAGAGAAGAACAGATAAAGGAGATACATTTTAAATTCAAAGGGATAGAATACTGAGAACTTTTCTGAGAAATTTCTGACAGTAATAATCTTTTTGGAAAGCAAAAATCTTCCTTAAAGTATGCCTAAAGTCACTGTCATCAGAAAGATCTCACAAGAATTTAAATCACTTAATTATTCAGAAAAAAATGTTTTGGACTATACAACCTATGCTCAAGACCTTTCCAGAACACATTAAATATTCACTTGGATTGATGAGCTCAGTCATTCCATGTGAAGCCCTAACTTGCTCGTGGCCATATTCTTGGGCCTGTGACCTCATCAGATCATACAAGCCCAGTAAGTGCCAACCACGGCCATCGTTATTTGGGTGCTGTCTGCTCTACTTATGGGAAACCTTGGTATGGGGCTGAGGTGACCGGACATTGATTAGTGCTTTGCCCTTTCTCCTACAGCTGATCTTTCCAATCCAGGAGCCATTTTCTTTTCAAAATATCAGAGAGACTATGCTGCCATTAAAACCACCAGGAAGCCTCTTAGTTGTGCTTAGTCCTGACTCTGACAGATAAGCTCAGTCTTGTGAGGCATGTGAAATTCAGAGTTCTAAATCCCCCTGCCTGTTGAGGACTCTCTGGCAATTTTCCTGTGATTAAGAACGGCCAAACTACCACAGGGGAAATTACATTCTTACTCCCTCCATCCCCACCCCCCTGTGGTTTTAAATGCATTAGATCTTTTCTGCTTTTCCTGCTTTAAAAAGTTAAATTAAGTCATGCATTTATGCACCACTAACCAGATACTATGTTCCCTCCCTGGAGGGCAAAACTAAGGGCAAAATGCCTCATTAATTCACCACAGTCCTCAGACATGCCTGTCCCTTACTCAATACACCCAAGACCAATTCTGGGCTTTCAACCCAATCAGATTTATCTTTCCTCAGTAGGAAAGATGTTCCAGGATCAACATCCAAAGAGCTAAGAGTCCAGCTGCTACTTACAGAGGATTCACTAAAAAAGAGCAGTGATGAAAGCATCAGTCATCTCTGCAGGGGCAGAAGAACAAAAGTAGCAGCCACATGCAGCAGTGTGTCCTCTGCCCTAGAAGCGCAAAAGCTCTCAATGGCCCCAGAGCCTCCAGAAATGGCTCCTGCACTCCTGAGCTCTCCATGTTTACAAGCACCACCTGTACAAGGCCAACAAAGCCAGAATAGTTCCACCAACTCCCTTTTGATACAGGATAATGTCTCATGTGTTCAAACATGCCAACCTAGAATCCCAGTATTCTGCCACCATTTCACTTTGGAATGGTTTAAATAGAACTTGCAGAAGTCCCAAAGTTGTCTTCTAAGAAACCCACCAATTCCAGTCGATTCCTAGTCATTTTCTTGGGGCTCAGAAATTCATCACACTTAAAGTTCAAAAGAACAAATTAACTTTTCTAGATGAAAGACCACAAAAGAAAATTCATTGCAGTGATATCTAACAGTGCTCTCCTCCCCTAAAATTCAGATTAACTTTTTAAAAACTGCTTTTAAAAATGAACTGTCTACCTTTGAAACAGAAATATAATGAGATTTGTCTTTTCTATCTTAAAGTCTGTATGAAACCAAAACATTGTATTAGAGAAAGAACTAATTGGTCATTCAACTATTTACGTACTGCCACCAAACTTCTAGATTTTTCCTAAATATCCAGATTTCTATTATTCTAGGTGAGAAAAAGCTTTTTTAATAATTTCCCTTCTTCATCCACTTCAGGATATTGTGGCAAGGTAACATGACAGTGTAACTCTTGGTAAAGTGCTCCATGTTTTAAAGCCTCTTTCTGCGGGTCCTACACACGTTGGGGTTTGTCTTTCTAAACACCCTGTTTGTCAAAGTGAGAACTCCTTCCTCCACTGCTTCCTAATGTGGTGACTTGAATGACTGAAATAACAAGGTGTTTGAAACAATCTGTTGGATAGAAGAACTTATTTTGAAATTTTAACAATTTCTCCTAATTTCAGTTTAAGCAAAAATTATTTAAAGGTGGAAATTATTTTCTTATTTTTCTTTGAGGATCCAATTATACTAGACTACTAAGTGATAATGAACAAAGCACTAAAGGAAGCACTGATTTTCCATGAAGGGGAATGACGATGAAGAGGCTGAGTTATGTATACCAACAAGCTCACGGGAGGGTGCCAGGGACTGGTGGTGAATTTGCATTTTATTCCAGCTTTGCAAACAAATGATTATAAAAGGAAAGGTTTTCAGTTAGAAATTCAAGTAATATCCACCTAGGGAGACATTAGACAAGGTATCTTCATCATACCAAAAGAATGAAAAAAAGAATATAAAAGAATATTAAGTAAAAATGATTTGACAGAGTCAGAGAGATCAAGAAATAGTGCTTGTGCAATTACAGAATATTTGAATTAGTTGTCTTCTCCTACAAAATGTATCAAATGTAATAAAGTTCACCAGAGTTTTTCACACTAAGGTAATTAATGGAGCATTACACTGAGAATAAAAACTAAAATAATACCCTTTAAACAATCATCTTTTTAAAGTTGTTTTTAACAAAGAAATTATATTTTTAAATTACTAATTGTAACATCTTTAACAATTTAGTCACTGATATATTTAAGAATTATCACTCTATCAACTTTTTAATACAAACATGGAAGTAAACATGGTTTCTAATAACAAAATAAGAATCTAAGTGAAAAAGCAGAGACTAGACTGCAAACAAATGCATAAGTCTCAAAAGCTTGCCTGTAAAATTCAGAAACTGGAAAAACATCTGTTTGGTTGGCTGGCAGTCTGTCTAACTGGTGATCGATGCCTTTATGTTCTGGAAAAATAACTAAGCAGTCAGTCCAGCCGTTTCTTCCAGCTCCTCCAAAACCTGGAAGTGCCAAGGACTCAGAAGTTTATTTTCAAAGAGCTTTTAACCTGGGACCTTAGTTGGGCTGGCTGCTCCTGCCCAGCAGTGATGCAGAGGTATGGGCATGTCACAGACGACAGCTGAGTGAGCCATGGCTCCTGGTTAGGTGTTCTCCTTGTTACAAAGCCATCCTGAGTTTTCTCAACCCCCTGCTCTCCCGAAAAGGGACTCAGATCAATCAGAGACCTGAATGAACCACACCTGACTCTGTGAGGCCCAATTCCCTATATGAAAACAAAACATGTCCAAACCACAGATGCTGAAGAAATGCAAAGGGCAAAGTCATCTCCTTTTGCTTAGATTATGCTAATCAATAAAACAAAACACACCTACATAGTTCTAGCTCGTGGGTAAGAAAAGGGCAAGGAGGAAAGAAGACCACTGTTCTGTGACACCCAGTCAAGTTTCTAATGGATAAAGTGGGGAGAGCATCCTATCTATGCTACACACTAATCTATTGAGGAGAGGGGTGCTCCATTAATCCACACTGTAAGAAAGAATTAAACTTGCTAGGAGAAAGATCTTTTCTACATTAGCATTTAATTACCAATATGTCTCTATTTTCAATTATAATTCTATTGTTTCATGGGCACACATCACTGAGGTTTTCTAATTAAAACCCTCCCAGGTAATCGATGTTCAGCAAATTCAACCAGCATTTTTATCATTCTTTTCCTCATTGAAAGTAAAACAACATACTTTTGTAGTGAAGTCAGAAATAGCAGCAGGCTCCCAAGGTCTCCTGTGCACAGACACCCGGCAGCAGAGTCTCCCGCAGCCTCAGGAGGCCCCCCCAGGCACAGTTCCGTCAGAGGATGGGCTTTGAGTTGAACAGAACACTGAGGTTCCCGACACCGATGTAGTTTAAGGGATCAGAAGTTTTGGAATTAGATTAATCTAGTTTCAAATTTCAACTCCACTACTAACTAACTCCACCTCTGGCAAATGATCTGACTTCCGTGACTTTTGTAAAATGGGGACTGTTATTAGAAATGAATGACAAAATGTGTGAAATGTTTAGCATAGCAACTGGCACAAAACTGGTCATTTTCGTTGTTTCTATTGTCACTTTTGTTACTGTTTTTTCCAAGACAAGGAAGGGGGAATATTCAGAGATTTCAGTTAAGGTAGATGGTCCCAGGCGATGTAGTTACTGAAGGCCTCTGTCATGAGCACCTGGATCCTCAGACCAATTGGCACCCACCCACTCAATATTCAAGTTTGAGCAAGCTCCTTGTTCTGTTTGTTCTTTGATTGTACTGCCCATTCTGCTCTCTGTGCTTCCTGGCTCTGTGCTGTGGTCTGAGGGACTAACCCACAGAGGTTCTGTCACCTGAGCTCCCCTGTCCCAGGCACATGCCATTCGCTCTGGGGTCCATATCTGCCAGAGGTCAGATTCCTCCACAGCCACCCCGCAGGCCCTTCCACAGCTCCAGCTTTCACTGAGCCCTGTTAACAACACTGTTGCCTCTCCTTGTCCTCGCAGATCTAGGGGTGGAGTTAGATTCTTGTCTGGCTGGTACCTGGGCCCAGAACATCCCTAATTAATTTGCTTATCCATCTTTTGTAAATAGCCCTTTCATTAAATTCTCATTAGAATTTCATCTAAGTATGCTTCAGTTTCCCATGGGGACCATGAGTGATAGGGCCCTTTTGCTCAGAATATTTCCCTGTAGACAACCGGGTTAATGTTCATCTAAAAAATTTTCATTGAGCCCTTACTATGTTTAAACACTGGGTTAACTGCAAAGTATAGAAAAAATATTTAACACCTACATCTTTAAAGATGTTTGGGTGCGAGCCATAGTCTTTCTCTTCAAAGACTGGCTTCACAAGGAATTAGATCTGTAAAACACAAATTATAACTCAGTAAAATAAATGTTGTATTTATATGTGCAAAGCACTATGGGGGCATGAAGATTTACATTCTAACTTATTTGTCAGGGTGAATGCAAGCCAGAAGGGGCATAGAGAATAAGCAGAAAATTCTTTAGTTTGACCTCAGATAAGAAGAGGAATTTAAGGGGCAGAATTATGAGACAGTAGTACTTATGGCAAAGAGAGAGAGAGAGAGAGAATATTTTAAAGTCACAATGACCTAACGATACACAGCATGTTTTGGGAACAGAAAAGTCATCTGGGCTAAGTGGAGCACAGCGGGCAGAGGCCAGCATGAAGTACAGTCAAGTGGCTGGAGATGAGCCACATTAGGAAGGACATTACTGGTGATTGGACAGAAGGGTTCGAGCTGTGGAAGGGTTTGATCCCAATTAAAATATAGACTGTTATTTCTGACAGCAGTAAAAATAGGGTGAGAATGTAAACCAGAGCAGTGGCCACTGGCGTTGAAAAGCAGAGAACATACTAAATAAATATTTCGGAGAGATTAGGAAGCATAGCACCTTTGTATACAGGAGCTGAGAGAGGAGTGGCCATAGGTTAAATCTGAGAAGTCTTGGTTCAGACCGTGTCATAAATGGGAACTATGTTCACTGAGACATGAAATAGAAAAGGGACAGACTGGACAGGGTTGAGTTCCTTTTGGAAGAAAAATCTCATTTGCTTGTATTATAATTGTTTGGTTTTTTTTTTTAAAGAGATGACTATTGCTTTGGGGGGCAGAAAGGAAGTAATCTCACAATTTAAAAAATAAAAGTCACATTAGAACAGCACAAGATGACTACAGTTAGCAATGTCTCAAATGCAATGCACTTCCAAAGTAAACGCTTCAAAAGATCAAGTCAGTGATTCTCTCCATTGTGCAATCCTCCCCAAGTTACCAGGCACCTACGTGTCTGCCCATACCCAGGGCCATGGCAGTGTTATGTTATACTCATTTGTTATCTGTCTCTGTCTCCCTAGTTTCCTTTGGCATATTTACATGGCAACTTATGCAGTGCTCACCATGCGGTAAGGGCACTTAATAATGTTTTTAGTATCATAAAGGCTTTGGTGAAATGACAAAATTATACATCATTTCTGTGCTTCAACATTCAATTCCAAAATGATAGGAGATGTGGGTTGTTTTTTCTCACCAAGTGTTTTATAGCCATTGGTGAGTTTTTTTTTTAACCTGAAAGGGTGATTCCTCCCACTCATTACAAAAATAATTATATCAGACAGAAATTGTACTGAAGTACAATCAAGCTTTTGAAAACAAAATCACCTATGAGAGTAAATCTCAATCTGAAAACCTAGTATTTTGCACAAATAATTCTTTAGCAAAACTCTTTGCAGCTAAAATTGTCAGTCTTTAGGATCTCCACACATTATAATTATTGTTTTCTCCCCTGAGATTACCAACATGAATGGTGAAACCCACTGTATTCTACTGAAGGGTGACAAAGTCCACACACACACACACACTCACATACACTCCAATACACTCTAATACAGCAACCATGTCACTATACCTTAGATCCTCCACAGAAATATCCAGGGCTTCACCACAAGGTGTTATAGGGATGTTATCACTAATAACTCCTATTTCTTCAAGTGTTTTTGAACATAGTGTCTCTCTGTATTCTATCAGAGCTAATTAAGTGATAGAAATTTTGAGTGCTAAGTCAGGATAATTTCTCACTTCTCTAATGAGACATATACAAGAAAAAAAAGACTTGGTTCTTATATTTTTAACTAAAACTTAAAACAAAACTAAAGTTGGCCCTGTTTTGCCATCAAATTATTTCACAATTTCACTTTCCTGTTTTCCTCTTCAAAAGAGTCTAAACATTCTGTTTCTCTGACATCCTAAAATCTAGTGAATCCAGCAGAATCTCATGAAAAAAGATTGAATTTGGCATTCACAGACCTAGATTCAGCCTAAAAGAGTGAGCAACAGGGGACGAAAGGGTTGCCACCCCAACCAAATAAACATATCCAAGGCCTCCGCAATATAAACAGTGTGATGTTAGCATGTGACTAACAGGCAGATCAATGAAAAAGAATAGAGGATCCAGATATAACACAATTGCTTGCAGTGTTCAATGAAAGTGGGGTCACAAATCAAGTGGGGAGTATGCTCATGTTAAGTAAGTGGTACCAGGATAACTGGAGAGTAATATGGAAAATAATAAAAATTGAGCTCATTTCTGGCACAAAAAGCCAGTGGCAATTCCAAAGGAATTAGAAATTTAAATGTAAAATAAAATAAAATTACACAACATAAACACTTGTGAATTTTTCTATAAGCCAAAGTAAGGAAAACCCTCCTCCCACTCAAAATCTAAAAGCAATAAAGAAAATAATTAACAAATTTGATGAAATACAGGTAAAAATTCATGGTAAATATAACTTCATAAGCAAAATTAGAAGATCATCAATGCCATTTAAAAAACAGGCCATGGATGTGAACAGAGAGTTTCTAGAAAAAGCAATATAAATGGTAATCATATATATAGGACTTACCTATATGAGGGTCATAATTAACAGAATTAAGTTCATCATAAGAGAAATGTGAATTAATATCATGTAGATATACAATATCCTATTTGTCAAATTGACAAAAAACAAAGCAAGACATTTTGGGAGTAAGGCTAAAGAGAAATAGACACATAGACATTACTAAAAAGAACAGAAATGTTACAAGCTCATGCAAAGCAAATTAGCAAAATTACATATGTATTTATGCTTTCCCCTCTTCTAGGAATCTATATCAAAGATAAAATGGTAAAATATAAAATATATGCATATGATATAAAATGGCAAAAAGTCAAACAATCTAAATGTCTATCAACACAGGATGAACTGAATTGACTCTGAGATACTTACAATGAAACACTACACATCTCTTTAAAAAATGAACACTTTCTCATAAGTGATTTCCAGGATATATTATTAAATGAAAACAGCAAGTTGTAGAAGCAGTTTGTATACATGCACTGTATTACCACTATTTATCTAAGAAAGGCAGGGGAGGTGCGCATGCACATAGTGGGAGATTAAGCTTAATTTTAAAAAATTATCACTTATATGTGATGAGAAGGAACATATAGAGAAAGCAAACAGATACAAAAATCATGGGCAGGAAATTTACAAAATGAATCTGTATATTTTGTCATTGTCAAGGAAGTTACCAAAAATTATTGGAATAGTGTCAGAAGCACTCATGCACCATCTTGAAGTGGTTGCCACTGTGCAAAGGTGAGACATGTGGAGCACCAATAAAAATAATCACCTCAGTGGGTAGAGATAAATCAAAGTTGTTAGGAATCCAGGAATTTGCAATGATCATTTAAAAAATGAATCACCTTAGAGGAAGCTAGGAAACTAACTCACTATTCTAAACACTGATCAATAAAGAGCAAGAATCTCATACAGATTAGTTATCTTTCAATAAAAACTTACCTTGGGGTAATCAAAAAGTTGATAAGAAAAAAATTGTCTCTAAGGAAGTGTTGCAGATAACATATGAAGATGTCATGAAATAATCAGAATGCTACCATTTTGCAAACTCCTAAGGGAACTCTGAGTCTGGGCAGCGACCCTCAATGGCAGCTAACATGACAGCAGTAGAAAACTGGACATTCTGCCTTTCCTGACAGAACCTTAGGACACCACTTATGAAGCAGTCTTGCCAAAAGTATAATCTAAATATTATCAAGCCTCCTAATCTAACCACCAGTACAGGAAACACACAGGGAATGGAGGAACAAGTTTTTAAAAAAGAAAATCAGAATACAATCAGCAATATCCAGAAAGTAGAGATGTTCACATGACAAATTACTCAGTCTCTTAAATTGATTTCAAGTAAAATTTTAAAAATATAGGTATGGAGATCATTTGGAAGGTTATCAGCTGGGAAGGGGAAGGGAGATAATCAGGGAAAAGGTACAGAGATTAAAAGGCATAATTGGTAGGTACAAAATAGACAGGGGGATGTTAAAAAAAAGTATAGGAAACAGAGAAGCCAAAGAATTTATATGCATGACCCACTGACATGAACTAAGAGGGGGGACTGTTGGACGGAAGGGGGATATCAGGTGGAGGCAGGAAAGGGGGGTGGAGTAGGACAACTGTAATAACATAATCAATAAATTATAGAAAAGAAAGGAAATGAAACTTATAAAATAAAAAAATCCATTAAGCGACCTTCTAACAGGATGCAGTGTGTGAACCCTGTTGGGATCCAAATTCAAACAAACCAGTAACATACAACCTAATCAACAAACAAATAAAAGGTGTAAGAAAATACTAACTATATATTCGATGATGCTAAGGCATTACTGGAATTTTTTTAAATGTATGAACATGGCATTGTGATTATGTCCTTCAACAACAGTTCTTTTCTTTTAGAGACACATACTCAAATATTTATGGATGAACTGATATGATGTCTGGGATTTGCTTCAAAACACTCCTGGGAATAGAAAATAAAGGAATGCAGATGAATTCAAGTGTGGTGGTGAGCTGTGGTTCAGTAATGGGTACATTCAGGTACCTTGTACACTTCTCTCTACAATGTGTGTTTAAAATTATCCATAATAAAATATTGTCACTATGAGAAACAGTATAAAGTTTCCTCAAAAATTAAAAAAAGAACTACCATATCATCCAGCAATCCCATATCTAGATATTTATCCAAAATAATTAAAATTAGGATCTCAAAAAGCTATCTGCACCCCCATGTTCATTGCAGCATTATTCACAATAGTCAAGATGTAAAAACAACATAAATGCCCATTGATGGATGAATGGATAAACAAAATGCCGTCATACATACAATAGACATAAATTATTGTAGGGTAGCTCAAGAAATGGTCCCTCCACCTCAGAGTGGCTCTCTGGTCAGTAGCCATAAGGAGCACAGAAAGTAGCCCGTATATGGAGTCCAGCCTTCTCAAGGCCCCTGAGTTTATCATAACGCTGTAGCATTTTCACACGGTACTGTGGCTCCCTCCCGACTGCCAATGCTCCCTCCCTAACACTGTTAACACCAAGACTGGAGGCGGGATGTGGTCACTCACGCACCTATCCACCACCATCGGTGCACTCCTCTATAATGTCAGTAATACATGGCATGTGCACAGCATGTTCACATCTGCTGGTCCTCCAGGTGGCGTTTTTGGATTATCAAGAACTCAAGTGCTGTGTAGCTCCCTGGTCAGGAGCTCCTGCATAGCAACCGACATAGCCAGCAGTTTGTATATTATGGGAAAATACCCCTGTTGAGTCGACAAGAGTGCCGAGATGCCACATGGGGAAGCCCTGGGGGGAATCCTGGAAATAGTGGGTGGGGCAATCCTGAGAGTGGCGGGTGGAATCCTGCAGTGTAGAACCAGTATTGGGGGGATGCCCCCAACACTCCCGCAGGCCTTGCAGAGGACCTGTGCTGGAAAAAGGAAGAAGCAGCCAAAGAGAAAACAGGGCAGTTAGAGGGTGAACTTACGTTAAAGAGAAAAATGAGGAGATAAGATTACAAGGTCACTCCAGTCCCTTCTTGAAATTTTGCTTTTGCTTTAGATTTTGTTCTTGTTTATATTTTGAAAGGAATGGCTTAGTCTCAGTCTGAAGCCGTTTTGCCAAAAGTCTAGTAAATGGGGTAATATCTCTAATGTATAAGCATTCACGTGGTTACAGCATAGGAATTCTACTTATAAAGGATTTAAATTGATGGTTTAAAGAGAGAAAAAGATTTCATCCCCCTCTCAGACAGTAAAACTCTGAGGGAAAATGGAGGGTGAGTATTTTAAACACTCTGAATTCTCCTTCTAGAGGTCCAGGAACTGAGGTCCTGGGAACAAGCCCAGGGCTGATACCTGCCTTGCCTCTTCAACCTCTGTCAAAAAGTAGTCAGGGTCACTAGATAATGAAAAAGTTCACTTTTGAACACACTAGAGGAATTCAATAATCACTAAGAATAAAAATGTGAGAGTATTTGCCAATAGGGAAAAAAATACTGTTTCTGAAAATCATGAAATGTATTCATAAATTTGTCAATCTAAAGAATGCTAATTACTTTCAATTGTCACCAAAAATTGGAGATTCTGATTAAGATGGGAAAGAATATATGGGTTTGGTAATAAAAGCTATAAGTTATGGCAATATATTTTGAAAGAAATAGAATTAAAATAAATTGTTATAATTTCTGGATGCATTAAAAGGACAAACTAAAAGAGACTAGGAAAATTGCAGAGGGTCTGTGTCTGTTGTAAAAAGATTGTGCATTTTTACTTTTTTGAGGAAATTCCAAACTATTTTCCACAGTGGCTGTACCAGTCTGCATTCCCACCAACAGTGCACTAGGGTTCCCTTTTCTCCACATCCTCGCCAGCACTTGTTGTTTGTTGGTTTGTTTATGGTGGCCATTATGGCTGGTGTGAGGTGGTATAGCATTGTGGTTTTAATTTGCATCTCTCTGATGGCTAGTGATGCTGAACACCCTTATGACCAGCAACATTGAAATAAAAAACAAACTGACAGTAACCAGAGAGGAGGAGGAAGGGGGGTAACAGGGGAAAAGGAGGGGAAGGGTCATCAAGGAACATGCATAAAGGACCTATCGACAAAGCCAAATGGGGGAAGGATTGAGGGTGGGAGGTGGGGAGGGGTGGGGCTGGGGAAAGTGGTAGTGGGAAAATGTTGATGTGGGGATGACAGGATGGGCTGCAGGGTGGAGAGGATAAAGGGGAGAAAAAAAGACAACTGTAATAGCATACTCAATAAAATATACAAAAAATAAAAATGTATAAAGAAAATTACTTTTTAAATAAAAAGTGACTTTCTGACAGGAATAAAAAAAGGATTGTGCAGGCCTGGCTGCTGTGGTTCAGTGGATTGAGTGCTGGCCTGTGAACCAAAGGGTCGCTGGTTTGATTCCCAGTCAGGGCACATGTCTAGGTTGCTGGCTAGGTCCCCACTTGGGGGCACATGAGAGGCAACCACACATTGATGTTTCTCTGACTCTCTTTCTCCCTCCCTTCCCTTCTATCTAAAAATAAATAAGTAAATTTAAAACAAAAGAAACAGCATTACTGGTGAAGCAAGATAGTACTGTTATATTTTTTTTTAAAAAAAAAGGATTGTGCAGGCAAAAGAAGCAAAAAGACAATCAAATGAGAAAATCTTGTGCTTTATGTGTATAACCTTTCTGTATTCAGTCTTCATGTGTGTGGTCTGTATGTGATATGTGTTCATCTGTGTATTACATGTGGTACATTTTCTGCCCCTGGATGGCATAACTAGGGTGTAATATTTTAATGGCCTAAGTAAAGTAAACACTAATATAAATTAAGCAGGATCCTATGGTCTGGACAAATTATTCGATGTGAAAACTGGTCTTTAGTTTAATTAATAATGTCTTTTAAAGTTATTACCATAAAAATGTGTTGTTTTACAAAAAGTTTATATTATACTTTTTAGGTTAAATTTGTTTGACACCCCTCCTAAAGGTCAAACTTTAAGAAAGTTTTTAGCTGAGAAATGACTTTGGGGTATTCCAATGGACCCCAGGAATACCTCAAGGATATGTTCTCCCTCTTTTGTAAAAGAAAAATTTTTGAACTAATTAGGCCTATTTAATATGCTTAAAATACATGGGAAGCTTTGTCAAGTAAAGAAATAATAGGTATGTTCTATTTGTATACACATATTTTTATTAAAGTAGATATTCTAGAGATTATATGATTTCTGATATACTTTCACTTGTAATTTTAGTTTATTATCTTAAAATGTTGTTATGGGAAAGCAAATTTCCTTGTCAATTGCATTGTAATCAAATCTGTAACCATGTCATTTTAAGTTTTGTAATTTAAAAATGGTCATTGTTTTGCTCTAATGCATTTGCAAAAATATATTATGTCTTTGCAGGGGTTCATAAAGAGGACTCTGACTTGTTTTGGATTACATATTTCTGAGAATGGGTTTTCAGCTCATACCTTTAAAATGAGTGAAGATTACTAGAACTCTGTAAAATGACTGGATTTATAGAGATGCCATCATGGACAGAAATTGATTATGGTACATAATAAACTGAAGATAATTATAGCTTTTATAACTTTTTGTTGAAAATGTTGCTAATTTTAATCATTCATTTTTCAGACATAAGAAAACTTTCTGTTTCTTAAAACAATTTGGTAAAATATACTTTCATAAACAACACTGAGGCTTTTATATTTTTCTCCCTGTCTGATACCTCTGAAATTTGGAAACTCTTAGTGAGTATTATTCTTTCCATGGTAATATGTTTGCTTGCATAAATTCAGTAGGAATCCAATTTCTTCATAACAGGATGCATAAAGCCAGTTTCCAATTGTGATTTTATTAACCAAATCTTTGCTGGAATACCATGATCAAAAGAGCCATGCCTGGACTCTGGATTTCACTAGAAAGCCTTAACAAATTACGATTGACTTTGAAGCCAATAAAAGCCCTGTGGAGAAATGGCCGGGTACCTTGTTTGGTCATGTGTTTCACGGCAGTCTTTCCAGGTAAGGAACAAAGGTTGCTTCCCTGAAAGTTGTCAAGGAAAGAACCTCCAGACGTTTGAGGGACCTCGAGAACTTGAGAAACTCACCCTAATCTGCGAGTACTGCAGGCAAAGCCTGATGACACTCTGTGGCTTGGTTTCCCAGCCCTGAGAGGCTAATTAAAGCTCAATCTAGGAATGCCTTGTAGTGTTTCAGCAAAGTAGGATTAAGAAAGCCCATATGATCAATTGCTATTCCTGTTGTGTTTGTGCAAATAATCAGGCCAAATTGAAACTGGACTTAATGCAATAAATTGGTCTTGATTTGGCTCTTTGATAAAAACGAGGGTGATTTTAGAAGAAAAATTATGTTTTAATAAAATCTCATATATAGTTACAGAAATTAAACTCTAATGCAGTGAATTATCTGTAAAATTTTATTTCTCACCTATGAGCTAGAATGGATCCTGAATTTGTCTAATTTTCTTTACAGAGACATTTAAACCACAGATAAAGAGGATCTATGAGATTGCCATTACTTAATTTCATTACAGCAAAAACCTTGCATTTGGAAGTCTCATCTGACATTCTTGCAGACTCAGAAACTAGTTTGTGATTTGCTGTGTTCATTAACCTTTGTGTTCTTTCTGTTCTCATACCTGTTTGCTTGTGTACACAGTATATAAGTCACTTTAGAAGTTCATCTGCATTGCCACCTCCTAAAATGAGACTTACTGGTTTGGCTGAATGGACTTGTTGTCAGGACTAGATGGTTGAATTGGATATAACCATTCCATATCAAGGTGATGATGCTTCAGGGATTCCAGCCTATTCCTGCTTAAGAGGAATGAGCTAACAGCCTCTCTGTTCTAGTCTCAGATCCAATTCCTTTATCTCTCTTACATCAGCAGAGACCTGGTTTCTCGGTCAAATACTTGAGGGTTGTCTGTTGGGGTAAAACAAAAGTCATATCCTCCTTGGCCTTCTCGACATCTGCCTTCTTCTCCTCCTCTTAGGGTATGGCCTACGCTGTATTTATGGCATATGGATGCAATATGCCAATGCCCTCACAACCCAGGGACCCCCTGTCTGAAAGAACTAATGTGAAGATTGTGAGGTAGAGGAACAATGTCGGGGTATAGTGTGGGGTAACTAAAGACATGGTCCCTCCACCTCAGATAACAGGTGGCTGCCTAGTCAACAGCCATAAAGAGCAAGGAAAACAACCTATACCTGGAGTCCTAGCCTTCTCAAGTCTCCTGTGTTTACCACAACCCTGTAGCATTTTCACATGCTATTGTAGCTCCCTCCCTGCTCCCCCTGCTCCCTCCCTAACCTTATAAGTGGCACCAAGTCTGGAGGCAGGTGCAGTTGCCCTCACACTGATCCACCACCATTGCTGCATCCCCTATAATGTAATAAACAGCACATTCGCAGCACGTTAACATCTGCTGGTCCTCTGGCTGTTTTTTTAATGGAATATAATGGACACAAGTGCTATGTACCATTCTGGTTTGGAGCTTCTGAGTTACAATTATTCAACCTTCAAAAATAAGATAATCTTGCTAGGTGTGACAACATGGATGAACCTAGAAGGCATTGTGCTAAGTGAAATAAGCAGACACAGAAAGACAAATACTGCATGATTCTACTCATAGGGGGATAAGAGGGTCAAGCTCATGTTAAGTGTTCAAGGCCACAGTTTTCTTTTTTTTTTAAGAGCAAAAACAATTATCAACACTAAAAAGGTTTAAAAAGGCATGCATACAAATGGCTGGACCCACTGTTTGTCCTCTGTTTAATACTAAGCAAGTTACTTACACATTCTCAGTTCTTGTTTTTTCATATATAAAAGGGATATAATAATAACATATTCATAGATTAGTTTTTTCCATCTCTACTTTTGGACCTGGATAATAGTAAATTGATATGAGAAAGGTTTTGAAATCACAGGAGACCCCCTTTTAAAATCTGTCATTATTTTACGACAGTAGGTGCATCCTTAACTTTTCTAAGCCCATTTTCTTCCCTGTAAAATGGGGATCATATCATTGTCCTGAGGACTTTGTAAACTCAGGAGTGTATAAACAACACTTTCTCTACTCCATGAAGCCATTTTGATTCCCAGCTGGATATCATTACCTACTCTCCTGACAGATTCACTTTGATTATTACTGTACTAATAATCTTCCTTGAATTATTATTTCACACTTACTTACAACAGTACAGTAGGCCCCTTGAAAACAGAGATCATTCATACCCACTGCCTCACAAGGGTATATCACATTTAGTTGATGGTAAATAAATTTTGATGAATTAAAAATACCTTCAATAGATTAGACCCTATCTCTGCAAACTGATTAATCTCCTGAAACTACTGACACTGAATGTTATTGCCATATATTACTTAAATATTTTTAAAAACCACAGAAGATCCCTGGGAAAATCTCAGACTGTATCCTGGACAAACCATAATTGTGTTAGATAAAAAGCACAGTGGCATTTGCAGTCCAGGTTTATCAGCACAGTGAACTGGTTGATATTTACATGGGACAAGCTCTAAGGTAGCTGTTAGCTCCAGGTTGGTCAATTCCTTCATGCAATGTAACATGTCACAGATTTTCCAGGAGAGAATTGTTTCTAGCATAAAGTTTCAACTTTATTCCAAAATTTCTGTATCTGTGAAGAAGCACTATCACCTGTCCATGCTCCAAAAAGAGCAATGACTTCAGAATGGCGGGTTTTAACATGGGTGCCATTCACTGCCAATCAGGTCAATCATCAGCAGGACAGATGAATGGAGCCTCCAGAAGACAATGACTCCAGGAAACCCTGTTTGAGGTGACAAACAAACCCACCTTAAATATAATCATGAGAAATTCCCACTTGATAGTAAAACCCAGTTCCAGCATTCTGACAACACGGTGACAGCACAGTTTTTCCTTCTGGGACGTATAAGGCCCTTTCCTCAGATATCCTAAAGAAAGCCAAAAGCAGTTCGATTAGAGTCTACATGTGGTCATCTGGCATTTACAGCTCAGCAGGGAAGCTCAGCGGGATCTACCGAGTTCAACTGTGCACTTGTCCCAGAATAGTCCCTAGAGCTTCTGGGAAGCCATATATTGTACAGGTCTCTGTAGTGAAACTCTCCTTGTGCTCTCACTTGATGTTAACAAGCAAACACTAGAGTGCAGTGCAGAGTAAGAGAGGCTTTCCTTCTAATTAAAAAGGCCATGATCTGTAATTTCAAAGTCCATCAAACATAGTCCTATAAAAATATGAACTATGCATGAAGCTATAGGGTCTATATCCAAAAAATAAGACACATTTAAATCAAACTCATTTCATACCACCCAGAGTAAGAAATCTGAAAGATCATCGTAATATCGTTAGTTCACCATAGAGTGATAGTTCACACTACACTAAAATCTTTACCCAATTGTGTATGTCAAAACATATTGGATGCCCAAACTCACAATTTTATTGACATTCTACATCAAATATTTGTTATACTGTGAAGCAGGGATTTTATTTCACTTCCTAGAAAATGTTATGCTTTATAAGGAGATATGGAGCAATTTTGATATAATCCTTGGAGTTTTCTTCAATTTATATTATTATATACTGAAGTAAGTTGAAATATGCTTTATGTCACTAAAAGTTTTTATTATTTCCATGGCTGGAAATGAGGAAGGGAGATGGGGAAGAGAGTAGAGAGTGAACCTGTCAGAGGACAAAACATAAATCCATTGTGGTTACAATGTTGTCATAATCAGGAAAACTTTCATTTAAGAGAGAACCTGAACAAAAGGATACGTATGTTTAGGAGAGACTGCATTCACAACATTTCAGAGTTAATTTCTCCTTTTAAAAAGTCTGTTCAAAGTCAAGATAAGGTTCTTCATTCATGAAACAGAAATATTAATTCCTACAATACATATCACAAAAAATTTTGTGACATTAAAAAAAGGGGGAGCTAACATATGGAGGAGGGGGGAAGCTTTGTAAAACAAAGAAGCATAAAAGTGTAAGAGACAACCATAATGATCCTTCCCCAAGGACCAAAGGCCAATGTAGGGATTCTCCCAGGTCCTAAGTATTTATAATTCGATTATACATCCAGAAGCTTGTGAAATGGCAAGGTGGGCCTATGAACTAACTGGGTATTCTGTAAGTAACATTTAGGTTGGTTCCATTTATCACCCAACCACAGCCACAATGGTATTTTGTATGACCAGAAATTAGCAACAATCTAGAATCAGTGTTTATTAATCCCCAAAGATCTGAGCATTTTTCTCCAGTGTACAGTCACTCCAATCAATTTATTCAGTCTTGAAGATACACTGACAGTTTATACCTATGGAGATGCTGCAGGGTTCTTTTTCAAGAGAACCTCTCTTCCCTTCAATCAAAGAGCTCTGGGTCTACAAACAGGCTCAGATCTGGAAACCTAGTGAAAGCACATCACTCTCCTCAAGCATTTAATTACAGTCCTAGAGGGTTTTCTGTTATAATATAAGCAATGATCTTATATACTTCCCATCTACTTTATTACTGTAACACCATGATCAATTATTTTTTATTTTCAACAACAAAATTTCTCTTTTTATCAGAGATTCACTTTGCTTTTTTTAGAAATTCCTATAATTAGGAATTCAACATAACTATACAACATAACTATAATATGTAGGAAAGTATATGTGTACTTCTGTTGGGGATTTCTTTACAAATTTTGCTGAAACTTG
Organism: Mormoops blainvillei; assembly: GCA_004026545.1. Classification (NCBI taxonomy): domain Eukaryota; kingdom Metazoa; phylum Chordata; class Mammalia; order Chiroptera; family Mormoopidae; genus Mormoops; species Mormoops blainvillei. The sequence continues at coordinate 279,883 of PVJD01000344.1, forward strand.
GTACCTGGGATAACAATAAGTCATCTAGTAGGGCTAAGAGTTAGTTATTATAAAGTAATTTATAGATGTATACCTAGAAAGATTGACCTACTCCAGACGTATATGTCTACTTTGTGAAAAGAATGAAACCCAGACTTATGGAGTCTCAGGATTCTGTCATGTTCACCAAAATAATAATAATTCTTTAGTTGTTTGTTTGTATGTTTGGTTGGTTGGTTGATTGGTTGGTTGGTTGGTTGGTTGATTGGTCTGTTTTAAAAGACAGCTTAACTGGAGTAAAACCCCCAAACCTGCCTTTCCTTTTATGGATGGAGGCTGCAATTCATGTTAAGCTTTTTTATCCTTAGTTGGGTGACTTGACATTCACCTATATATACACAGTTCAGAGGTGAGCCAGAGACTTGAAGAGAGTTTACATGCTGAAGGTTAGTCATCAGCTCCCTGGCCCTCCTCTCTCTGGGACTGAAATTCCCTTTTCTTCCTATCTGCTGTGGTCAACCCAAAACCCATTCTCTGGCTTTTCAAGTCAGTAAGACTGCATGTTTCTATCAGAGTTTCGACCCTTCTGCATGATACTGACAAGAGTCTGCACTCAAAGTGTCAGCCAGTATCATTCCTTTCTTCAAATACTTATTTTTTATACTTTGGAGAATTTATAACTATTATCTGCAGAAGGATTGGCCCAAGAAGAATTGTTCTGATATTCCTGGATAAAAAAACCATCTCCAAACTGAGTTTTACAAGGCTGAGGAAAAAATAGCATATGTCAAATCTATTTTTTATATCACTTGTGAGACAGATTGTGTTTTCCTAAGTGACTGTAACAATATCTCCTTCACCCATCTTGTTTTTTTTTCAAAGTGACTTCAGCACTCCTCCTACCTAAGGCTGCCATCTGTGTCCCCCATCCCCTAGAAGTTGGATAGGGGCTTGTGTGCACTCTGACCAACAGAAGACTATGGAGGTGATGCTAAATAACTACAAGGCTAGGTCTTTACAAGGATACACATTCACATGGTTTCCCCTTCATGGATGTCAGCACTGGGAGACTGACTCAGTATAGAGCCAGCACCTACTACCAGACAAGTCAGTCAATGAGTCTTTGTGTGGCACCACATTCCATCTGACTCTAGACATTACACAACAGGGACAAGCTGGTATCATTGTGTCCTCTCCAAATTACTGACCCACAAAACTCATGGTTTTGGCCACTAGGTCTTGGAGTAATTTGTTATACAGCAATAAATGACCACAACAACTGAGGTATTGGGATTATCTAGTTAGACACCAATGGTTCCCAGGTTTAATTGGATTGATATGGATGCTTAAAGAGCTGGCCCCTTTCTCTCATCATTCCCTCCTAAAGTTTCAAGTTAAGAAAATGAAATTAAATTCCCTAGATAGAAGAGGGCTGCTCTTGCATGAAATGTATCCTTTCATTAGGACCTCCCACTCCTTGGAAATTTTAAGAGACTAACCAGTGATTTGAACCTGAATTCTCTGCCTCCAAGAATCAATCATTTGTTATTATTTGGAGTATTTAGGTGTTAATTGTACAACTTCCTGGAATCCCATACATATAATGTCAACTTTTCACTCTACAGCTAGCAATACTTGAATTTTAAATAGCAAACTCAGGCTCTTAGTAAAAATTCAATACCAATTTAGCAAATTCTATCAACCTTTGCCAAATAACAAAGTGTGTATTAGGTAAACAATAGTAAATAACAATAATAAAGAGTAAGTACAAAGCTCCATTCATACCCAGGGGGATAAAACCCAAGTTACACTGATAAACTCCTTTTTTGGAGAAAAATAACCTCCAACATCAAGACTCAACATCAAGAGAATTATGTAGAATCTGTTATATAAATGTATTTTAATGTGATGAAAGATAAAACTTTCATGCTACATTGCTTTTTTGATTTGTTTTTTATTTTCTTCAAAAATTATTGATATGCATATGCTTTACAAAAACAAATATGGTCTAAAATCTATCACATACAATTATAGAAGGAAAATAAGAAAGGTAGATAAAGGTAATAGCTTGTAATGCCACTGTGGTTAAGGTCGAACTCATTCAACACTAATGACAACATAAATTGGTACAATCCTTCTGGAGAGCCATTTGGCAACACCTATCAAGAGGAATAAAATTGCTCAGATCCGATGACTCAATGATCCCACTTCTGGGAATTTCTCCTAAGAAACTGCACTAAAAGCATAAAAAAATACTACAAGTACACTAAGATTTTTATTTCATAAAATTTTAAGCTAAAAGAATGCCAACAATCTAAATAATGAACAATTAACCATGGTGTTAAAAAAAAGTGAATGCCTATACAGTCATTAAAAATAATTTTAAGGGCTATTTAGCACCATGGAAAATATGCTAGTTTTGGGATATAACATTCAATAATTGAATAATGCAAATAGAAAGTGCCACTATACTAAGTAAAATAATAAATATAAATGTACTGGAAGTGAAAACATAAAAATTAATTGTGCTGATTTTATGAGTTGCATCTTCAGAATTGTACTTTTTAAAATTTGACATCCTTCAATTTGGAAAAATGCTGATTGTATAATAAATGATAACAGACCCATACTCCTTCAAACATTGTTGCCAGTTATTTAGATCTCTGTCATCTCTGATAGCATTAATAAAAATGTATGCTAGCCATTCTAACCAGTGTGAGGTGATAGCTCATTGTGATTTTGATTTGCATTTCCCTGACGATTAGTGATGGTAAACATCTTTTTATGTCCGTTGGTCATCTGTATGTTTTCTTTAGAGAAATATCTATTCAGTGCCTATGCTCAATTTTTTATCAGATTGTTTGTTTTGTTAATGAGTGTATGAGTTTTTATATATTTTGGATATTAATCCTTTATCAGTTATGTGACTTGCAAATATTTTATCCCATTTCATAAGTTGCCTTTTGATTTTGTTGATTGTTTCTTTTGTTGTGTAGAAGTGTTTTTAGTTTGATGTAGTGCCTGTTCAAATGACTATCATCGAAAAGAAAGGAGATAACAGGTGTTGGTGAGGTTGTGGAGAAAAGGGAACTCTAGTGCACCACTAGTGGAAAAGTACATTGGTGCAGGCACTGTGGAAAACAGTATAGAGGTTCCTCACAATTAAAAATAGAACTACCATATGATCCAACAACCCCACTTATGAATATATATGAAGTCTGTCTGGAAAAGCCCAGCCATTGTTAATATAACAAGAACAGTTTGTACAGCATTGATATAGCCTCTCAGCCAAGGAGGCTGGACTGGAATGAGCATGTGTAAACAATGACTTCACTGTACTAGTCGGTGGGGGTGGTAGACGCCACTGAGTGAGCATGTGTGCTGTGTGGTCCTTGCATTCAAAATGACTGAGCAAGTAGAACAAACCTGCATCAAGTTCTGCAATAAACTTGAACATTCCTCCATGGAATCTATTTGGATGATTCAAAAGGCCACAGCTATGGGCAACTGGTGATTGGCAGTTTCATCACAGCAATGTACCTGGTCATGCATCACAGCTCATGCAGAGTGTTTTGGTGAAACATCAAATCACCAAGGTGCCTCAGGCCCCATACATCCCAAATTTGGTGCTCTGCGACTTTTGGCTTTTCCCAAAATTAAAATCACCTTTGAAAGGGAAGAGATTTCAGATAATTGATGTGATTTAGAAAAATATAACGGGGCAGTCGATGGCAATTGGAAGAAGTATGAGGTCCCCAGGTGCCTGCTTTGAAGGGGACTGAGGCATCATTGTCCTATGTACAGTGTCTCTTGTATCCCGTATCTTCTCCAATAAATGTCTCTTTTTCATATTACATGGCTGTATACCTTCTGGACAGACCTCATTTATCCGAAGGAAATGAAAATAGTATGTCAAAGAGATATTTACACTCCCATGTTTAATGCAGCAATATTCACAGTAGCCAAGATATAGAAACAATCCTAGTGCCTGTCAATGAAATAAAAAAGAGATCTTTGTGGGCCTTAAAAAACTTAACATAGGAAAACTGTGAAAGATTAATAGAATATTGATTTGAATATTTTGTGGGACACTGAGAGTCACAAAGAACACATCATTAGGTTCTTTGTAGATTCTAGTCAAATAAAATTCATCAGCCTGGTCTTTTCATGAAGTTAAACTAGTTCAGAACATTCTTTACTGGTCTCGTAAAAACTCTGTCCCCGACGTGCAACTATGTACTTTTGGTGATATTTATAATGACAGTGGAGTGTGGCATACATTTGGAGTAAAAACACAAAAACAAATCAAAACAAAACAAAAAAACTCTGACATTTAAAATATAATCTTCTGGGAACCACCCTGTAAAGTATATGATTGTCTAACCACTATACTGTGCATCTGAAACTAATACAGAATATACTGAATGTAAACTGTAATTTAAAATTAAAAATAAAGAAATAGGAAAAAAGGGAGAAATCTAAAAAAAACTATAACTTTCTGTATTCCAAAAGTGTCACTTAGAGAATCAAAGAAATAGGTCAAGGTTCAGGAGGTATAGGGAATTCAAAAGAAGTCCCTTTAAAAAATAACTAATTTTGCTGACTCTCAGAAGCAGATTTCAAGGGACTAATTCTGTGTTTTGGATTTTGTTTTTAAAATATCTAGAAAGGTAAAAGTCACTGGCAAAGCATGTCCCATCCAGAATGCCTCGCGATTACTTACAGCATTCATGTGATTTTCTAACATGCCTCTGGAGCATATTATATATTTCAGTCGAGAAAATGACAAGGAAAGATAAATGAAGTTTTAACATTAGTATTTTATAAAAGTGCTGTATTTGTGTTTAATTGCCAGAGGCTGAGTTCCATGCAGATGTCTATAATTAGCAAAATTCTAAAATATTCTAAAAGCCAACAGGAGGTCAAGTGCAAGAATGGAAGTTGCCATCCTTCCTGACTTATATCCACATGGCTCTCTGGAAAGTATCACCTTTGGCTCTTGTGCATTCAGGCATGTCTGAAGCTAAACAGTGAAAACATAAGCAAACTGGTTCATAATTGGAATAGGCTGACCAAATTTAAATATGCTCCCAGCTTGCCCAGACAAAAAGGAAAGAGTAAGTTGTAACCTTAATACCAGGTCAGTTTTAATTCATGTTATAAAACAGTAAATAAGGCAAAAGTTTACTGTATATGCAGTTAAATATGGAGAGATTCAAAAGTTATATGTGGATATTCGACAGTATGGGATCTGCACCCCTAGCCCCATGCTGTTCAAGGATCAATAGCAATGTTAAAGTGAGATGGTCACAGTGAAAATTTTAAAAAGTCAAGGTTGTTGGTGCATAAAAAGATGTAGCATCAATATTATAGGAGTTACAAAGAAAATACAAAAGTAGAATTTTATTCACCTCTCAGTCCTTAACAGATCAAGAAGAAAAAAAAATAAGCAATAATATCAAAGATCTAAATGACATAATAAAGTAGGACTAAATAAATAAACAAACTGTGTTCCCTGAAATAAAAAACACAACCTATATTTACACAGAACCATCATAAAATGATCATTATATAAGGCCATAATGAAAATCATAATTTCAAAATGCTAAAATAACAGACAATATTCTGTGATCAAAATGCAAAAACTAAAATTAATAATAAAAATAAAAATATACTTATTTATTGGGTGACTTTGTATAAGTTACCTACCTTTTAGAGTCTCCCTTGTGTCAATGCAAAATGCAAATAACAACAGAAATCACAGGGTCATTTTTAAAATGTTATAAATTTTAAGGTATTACACAAGTTTAAAGTATTATCCGAGCACAGTCATCTTTCTTCTCACACTTGAGAAGTGACTTAATTTGGCAGTTCCAAAGATTTGAACAATTTGGTCTACACTGTCCACATGTGGCTATTTCAGTTAATTAAATTATATTAAAATTGAGTTCTTCGAGGCTAGTTTCTATCTTTGCGAACAATTCTATTGGGTAGTGCTGGCTTGGGTGATGCTAGGAAAATTAACCAAATAGCTAGAAGTTCATGAGAATTATTTAAATTTTTCTTCAGCAAATTAACAAGGTCCTTCTAGTAAGAGTCACAGAGAAATTTTATTTGCACTTCACTTCCTAATTATACCAAAAGATCATCCTCTCACTTAATCTAGTCCAAATGCATTAAGGTGTTAATTGAACATAATGAGTAAGCTGTGCATACTAATTGTTTCTAATTTAGCTTAATGCTGATTGCTTAAGTCTGTAACAGCAACGTACCTACATAGTGTCACAAGTCAACTTGATATCTCTCATGCTTCATTAAGAAAATATGTTTTAAGTTGATGTCATTTTATGTGAACCTACAGGGCTTAGACCATGAGTGGTTCTTTGAATGTTCAAAAGTATACCAGCTGATGTATGCCAGTGGGAGGAAGGGACAAAGATGAAGAGAAATAAGAGATGCAAACTTCCAGTTATAAAATAAGTAATCCACAGGATGTGGTATACAGTACAGGGATTATAGTCAATATTATGATAAGTTTGCACAGCGACGGATGGGTACTAGACTTATCATGGTGATCACATTGTAAAGTATATATATGTCAAATCACTACGTTGTACACCTGAAACTAATGTAATATTGTATACCAGTTATACTTCAATAAAAAAACAATTTAAGTATTACAAATGTGAACCCTAAACCAATTACATCTGATGGGGACTTACATCCCCTGCTCCAAGTTTTCCAATGAAACTGAGAGCATTTCTCTGTAGTAAGCTTTGAGTCAATGATAAGTACATCTATGTTTATTACATTTCTTCATTTATTTGGTATATTGGGTTGGCCCAAAAGTTCATTTAGTTTTTTCTGTACAAGGTTCTAATAGTGCTTAGCTGTCTTTAACTTCATTAGAAATAATTTTTGCTGGATTGTATTGTGACACCTGTCATATCAGCATGCATTTTTTAAAAACATCAAAATTGGTGAATTTTTGTGCAGCCATTTTAATATAGAATATGGAAGAAGATATGTAACATTTTCAGTGTATCGTGCTTTATTATTTCAAGAAAGGTAAAAATGCAACAGAAACACAAAAAAAGGATTTGTACAGTGTATGGAGAAGGTGCTGTGACTAATCAAATGTGTCAAAAGTGGTTTGCAAAGTCTCTTGGTACTATTGACATTTTGCTAAATAATTTTTTGCTGTGGGGGCTGTCTTCTGCATTGGAAGATGTTTAGCAGCACCCCTGGCCTCTACCCACTAGAAACCAATAGCCAGAGATAGCCAACATACTCAAAATATCCAGATCAATAAAGTTATTGGTGAAAATGAAAAATGTGTCTGTTATTTTATGGAAAAAACTAAACGGACTTTTTACCAACACAGTACTTCAAAGCTCATTTGAGCACTGTGGCCCCAGGTTTTGAAAAGATGAGACCCAGCAGAAGTGGCTTCTTATTAAGGAAACTCAAAGCCCTCTGTGCTGTACACGCACACAGAGGTTCAGAGGTAGACATGCAGTCTAAGATCACAGAGACGAGCATGTGGCCAGCAGAGCGTGACAAGGGGCACAGATCGCTGGCACCACGGTACGGGAGCCCAAGGAGACAGTAACCCTTGAAGCTCACTGAAGAAGTCAGAGCTTGGCACCAGGACCTTTCCAGCTTAGCTTCCTTGGTCTCAGAATGAAGTGCTCTTCTGTTTTTTAATGCTCTTTTTTTTAATGTACAAATTCCATAGCATAATGACGGTCTCACATGACTTCTGAGATGCGAGCGGAGCTGCAGCAAAGCAGACCTTCCCCACACTGTGCTCAGCAGAAGTGCTGGCATATTCCACCTGCCTCCACCATCACCTGCTCCCTCCCTGCAGGCTGTGGCCAAGGGTCTTCCTTAGGCCCGGGAAGTACCACCACCTCTATCTCCTATTCCCCTTCTTTCCTCTGACGGTCCCTGGATGTAGATGTTAAATCCAGGCCATTGATTGAGAACATTAAGAACGGGATTCATGTCCCCTCCAGACATTCAGGGAAGGGAGGCAGACACAGTAATCAGAATAGGAAAGGTTGCTGTCTAGACTCAGCAATGCCATGCTTAGGTAGGTACCTTGAAGAAACTCCGACACATGTATTCTAGGAGATGACTTTGAGAACATTTATAGCAAAATAATTTAGAAGAGCAAACCGCTGGAAACAGCCCCAATTGTCCATCTACTGGAAAATTGATCAATTGTAGTATGCTGTGGGACACCATTCACCAAGGACAGCTATATGCACTAGAAGGATGAATCCCACTGTCAAATACCAAAAGCAAGTCACATAAGAACACCAGTGCTATATTTGCATTTAGAGAACAGTTGAAAAGAAAGACCAAATTATTTTAGGGCATCTACTTGGTGAAATTGGAGGGACACAATTATCTCTATGACAGAAAGGAAACAGACATTATCAGAGCTGTGTACAGAATCTCAATAGTGTTGGGGACAGTCCTGCCTCATGGGTAAGGCGGTGGTACTCAAATATTTTTTAATATTTTCACATGTTGAAATTTTTTAAGTCATGAAGATCTTCAGAGATATAGCAGTCATTGTCATAGAAATCCTAACCAGTGTCTTCTAAGCAACATTTTACTTTTTCTATATTCATAATATGTCAAAAATCATAGCCTGAAAAATATTTTTACTAAGCACAAACTGAAATTTTAAAGTGACAAGAAAAAATGTGAGCATAGGTCATAGTCTTATACTTTCATTTCAGCTGAAACATCTGCATTTATTGTAATAAATGCTGAACATGCCACATCTGACATCACAGGGGTCACCAAAAGTATTTCCAAGTTGTCTATTAGCCTGGGACAGAGACTTAAGGGTAATCTTCAAAGATATTTTTTTTCTTTTAGCACAAGTAGATAAATAAATAGTTGAAATATGGCTCATAGCTCTGTCAGACTTACTAAAAATCTAAGCTTAATAAAAGATTTCTGAGCATAGGGTACAAGTATCTACCAGGAAAATAAAAACCCAGTGACATCAGCTGAAGGTTCCTCTTTCAGAACTGCACACATGACTCATCAGGTGTGAGTCAACCTCTGTGTTCCTGAGAATCTTCATTTTCTTGGCCATGATCCCCATATTACAGTGGAGTTCTTCTATAAAATATGAGTGAAATAACTTTCCCCAACAGCTGTTCTGCACACGAGGATTAAGGAAAAATAAAAAGCAGAAGTCCTTTATTTTTTTTAGCTCCAAGCCAATGTATTGCTTAATGACAAAAAGATAAGCTCAAGTCTTATTCCATTTTAAAATCAGTTCGATTACAAAGACTCACTCCCAGTATTTTTAGGTCTGCTTTTTAATTATGGGGAAGGTCCCTGGCAGAGTGGAAGGCAATTCTTAGCACACTCTCAGGGAAAAAGAAGAGAGGATATATTGGCAAAGTACACATGGGAGAAGAGAAAGCTACAAATTCTCTTTGCCTGTAGGTACATAAGGAAAAAAATATGCTAGAGGTAAAACCTATTGTTATCTCACTAAGAAACGGTCTGTTGAACTGCTGAAATAAATTAACAAATTACTTTTTATTTTTGTAAAAGAATTTTTATTTCCATTCAGATATAACCTAGATATAAATCTGACCCTGTCCCTGCCTCCCCTAAATGCAGTTATAACAAGTAAACACACAAGCAGTTTCCAAGTTTCAAAACCAATCTATTTCAAAGTCATAGGGAGGATAATTGTTTAAAAAAAAGTAAATTGTTAGGCCTTGTTTATAAGAAGCAGGGCAGTCACCCATAGGAAGAATAACGTCACGCGGAAACCAGGTAGACGGAATGCCAGGCACACGAAAAGCCTCATGTTAGCCAGGAAAAGTCTGTTCACCAGATCTTATAGAAAAAACAAGAATACAGCAGAGAAAGTGAGCAGTCCTCAGAACTCGACACAGCTTCAGCAAAAGGGTTATCCCACCATCTCTAAGAAGAAGGTGTTTATTGATCATTTTTCTCATATGCACCCTTAACAAGACTCAACCACTCTCCCTGCTTCCACCCCCCGACCCTGTGCACTGTCCACTGCCTTCAGCCGGCTCCCACACTCATGGCTTCCACTTGGACCTGTCATCTGATTTCCACACTGCCTTCCTTTCAGACATCAGCCCCTAAGACAAAACTGCTACCAAATCACCAACTGTCTTCTGCATAAATAACAAGCTTTCATTAGCCAAAGACTCACACCTGGACAACTTATACGGTTCTGAGCCAGGTATTGCCTTGTTGTCCTCACATCAACTGCCCTGTCTGGGTCTATTCAGCTATGAACGGGGCAATATCACATGACAGAGGCTATCAGCTCTACACATAGGCCACCTTTCAGAAGAGACGGGTTTTGAAATTTAGCATTTCCCCTTTACATGGCATGAGGTCAGGTCTGAGCAGTGAGGTACATACCACATATATATAGTATCCTCCATCACAGGGCCCCACACCCTGGTTTTTCCTGGGACTTGTCATACAAAACTTCAATTAGCCTTTAAGGCTTAATTCTAGATTGGATTTTCCTTTTTTTAATATTTTAACCCAACTTTTTTATCCACTCATCCACCAATGGGCACTTAGATTGTCTCCAAATCTTGGTTATTGTAATAAATAGTGCTGCTATAAAAATAAGGGTGCATTTATTTTCTTGTATTGGTATTTCAGGATCTTTGGATTTAAAAAAAGCTGTGGTACATCTATGCAATGGAACACCATGGAGCAGTAAAAAAGAAGAAACTCTTACATTTTACAACAGTATGGATGGACCTGGAGAAAATTATGTTAAGTGAATTAAACCAGCCTGTGAAAGACAAATACTATGTGATCTCACTTATGTGTGGAATCCGATGAACACAATGAACTAATGAACAAGATAGTAATAGAAGCTTAGTTACATAGAACAGACTGACAGCTGCAAGAAATCTGGGGGATTAAGGGAGAACAGGATGAAAAATAGTGAAGGGATTAACCAAAGAACATTTATGCACAACCCATGGATACGGACAACAATGTGGGGATTGGCTTGGTGTGGGGAGAGGATGAGGTTGGGTGAAGGAGAGGAAGGGGAGAAAAGTGGAAACAACTGTAACAGCTTAAACAATAATAAAAAAATAATTTTAAAAATAGTTTAACCCAGATCTATTGAGCATCTATGTTAAATCAAGTAGTATACAAGGTATAGAGCATGAGGAACAGGAAATAAAATATTCTAGTATATGATATATTACAACAACAACAAAAAAAAACTTGAAAGAAAAAGACAAAGGGAAAACCTACCAAGTGTAAAGGGGGTAGTGTAGGTGATAGAGAGGAGGTCACGTCTTAGAGTCAGGGAGACCTGAGTTCAAATTCCAGCTTAGACATTTCCTAGCTGCAGATTTTGGACAAGTTGCTTAATGTCTCTGAACTTCAACATCTTTTCTAGAAAATAAGTACAAGATCTGCCCAGAAGGTATCCAGTCATGTACTATGAAAAATAGAGACATTTGTTGAAGAAGCTACAAGATAAAAGAAACATTGTACATAAGACAATGACACCTCAGTCCTCTTCAAAGTAGGCAACTTGGGACCTCACACAGTTCTCCCGGTGTCTCTTCCACTGTATAAAGCACTGCAAAACCCTTTGTTGGAATCTCCTTCCAGACTGTGGGTCACTTTCATCAGATTCTTGAGTATTGAAGCATTTGTGCCACATTTTTTTATTTGTTCTGCACTCATTGCGTTGTCCCCAAAAGCCTTCTGAATCATCCGAATAGTTTCCACAGAGGAATGTTCAAGCTTAACACAAAATATGATGCTTATTTCTTGCTCTACTCAGTCACTTTGAAGGCAATGGTCACACTGTATATAGGCTCACTCAATGGTGTTACTGCTCCCACTGACTGGCACAGTGAAGCTGTCGCTATTCACGCATGTGCATTCCAGTCCACTCTCCTTGGCTACCAGGTTACATCAGTGTTGCGCAAATCATTCTCATTATATTAACCATGACTGGACTTTTTCCAGACAGGCCTCATATAATAATAGACCTACTGCAGGAATCCTCAGCATCTGTTTTTAAATGCTTACATGAGTACACATACACATACACACACACACACACCCTTGGCACTTGTTGTTATGAGATCCTGGGATATCACATTCATACAGAATTTTTAAATTAAATTCTGTAATATGGGGAAATTTCTTAGTTCTTGAACAAGTCCAAAGGGATAATGGAGAAATGTCTCAGCAAAATACAAAAACTCCTTCTTTTCTTCGGACAATACTTTCTTCTTTGCTGTCTGTATCCTATGCGCTCTGTGGGCCAATCCATAAGTGAGTGTCTCAGCCAATCCCCACCCTTCTTTGCAGCATGAAGTCCATACAAGGGGCTATTTCACCCACATCTCTACTCACCAACAATTTCAGGATCACTCAGCAAATGCCCAGATCTGTGGTCAGTAAGTACTCAGTATCTATTCAGAGTGTGTGGCAAAAATTCCATATCTCCTTAACATTTCCTGGCCCTTATATAGTTTTGCTAAAATATGTCCTAGTTCTGGAGAATGAAATGCAAACAATGACATGCATCGTTTCTGGGCTGAGGTCTTAAAATGTTCGGGTGCTTTCCTCTGCCTTGGTGAATGGCAATAATCCAGTAGAAAGAGATCTTTGTGGGGCTAATGCCTAGCAATTTCAGGCTTAATTTGTTTCTGAAGAATAATCTGACTTCTACTGACTACAGACTGGCTTACAGTGCTATAGATAGTTATTAAACTAATCTGAATTCCAGGAGGCAGAGGCTATAAATCTCTTTGTCACCTCACCTTGGAGAACCAGCCTCGACTCCCTCGTTAGCTGCTATAATTCCAAGGGCTGCAGAGGCTGGACCACAGGTGACAATGCAGCCAAAAGGAGGAAAAACACAGTTGTCACAGCTTCCAAAACTGTCAAGTTTAATAACACACAGGATACTCTTACCATGCCAAGTTCAATGGCAGCCAAAATAATCATCCATTATTTAGGCAACTTTTGCGCTCAGCAGTCCCATAACAGCTAATAATTATAGAGCACCCACAGTTCTTCTAAGCACTTTACAAACAATAACTCATGAAATGCTATAGCAAGCCTATAAGGTTGATGATATATTATTGTTCCCATTTTCAAAAGAAACAGAAGTTCCATGGTCCCTCATGGTTGGAGGAGAGAGATTGGTTCATGGTGAAGTCTGAAGCTAGTTAGTTACCATCTGATCCACAAGCAGATCCACCTTTTGGGTCAGCTAAAAAGTCCATTTAGTGTTTTCAATAAAATAAATACCCCCTTTTCTTATTTTCACCAATAACTTTATTCATTTGGATTTTTGAGTATGTCAGCTAACTCCCGCTATTGGCTTCTCATGAGTAAAGCCCAGGGGTGCTGCTAAACATCTTCCAATGCAGAAGATAGCCCCACAGCAAAGAATTTTTTGGCCAAAATGTCAACAGTACCAAGAAACTCCACACAACACTTTTGACATATTTGATTAGTCACAGCACCCTCTCCATATATTGCACAAATCTTTTTTTGCATTTCAGTTGCATTTTTACCTTTCTTGAGGTAGTAAAGCATAATATGCCAAAAAATGTTGAAAAATTTCTTCCATCTTCAACATTAAAGTGGCTGCACAAAAGTTCACCAATTTTCATAAGTTTTTTAAATGCATGCTGATGTGACAGGTGTCACAATACAACCTAACAAAATTGTTTTGAATGAAGTTAAAGACAGTTAAGCACTACTAGAGCCATCGTACAGGAAAAACTATAGGGTCTGGCACAGATAATGCCCCTTTTTTATTACAAAATCTTTTATTGCAAAATCATAAGCTTGTAATTCTGTAACATAACAAATCACACTCAAGCACACCATATGACATTTTTGGTGAAATGTTCGAATTAAAATTATAAATTATTACAACCACATTTTACCAACCCTATAAACCACACTCAAGCAGATATTACTTCTGCTGGACCCTGTAAATGAATTGTTTGGGCAATTCAGTACTTCACAATGTGATTGGGTTGGTTAATAGCACCATACATGTGAATTATATTGTAAAGAACCTCATCCAAAATAAACACCCAGCAAGCCTGTGCTGTGATGATGTTCATATTGACGACAATGGGTGAGCATGGAACCACTCGTCCTTGAGTTTCCCAGAGAGATATTTGAGTTATGTTGCTACTTGGGCACTATGATCTGAGCTCAACTGAAATGAACAGATATAATTTCTAAGATAAGAACTGAACTTGCAATTGAGCTGAAAGAGAAGGTAATCCAGTAAGAGTAAAAGTGCCCACAAGTTTTGAGCTGTCCATTTAGATTAAGGTAATTCTCACATTCTTGTCACTAACATAAATAATTTGCACTGATAATCACTATGATGATGTCATTATTATCTAAAACAACAGATGACCATGTGAATGCGAGCCGTGTTTCCTGAGGAAGGCTGCCTGGTGATGGGCAACGCATACTTTGACGTCTATTCAAAAGTGGTGACACATAAAGTTAGGTCCTAATTATTTTACTCAGTAACTAGAACTTGCCAGTCTTTGAGAATGTAAATCCCCTGTCATAAACAAAATTGAAAGAGAATGCCAGGCAATACACAGGCTAACTAGCATGATTTTTATAACTTAGATGTATATCTCATACTGTACTATAAATAGCATCAAATAAATTGGCAAATTCAGTCCTGGATATGGGAATAATTTAAGGGCTTAGGTGTTGCTTTTCACAGATTAATCTGTCTCATGTTAGAAATATTTCAGACCATGATTTCTGACAGCTTCCGCTCACATGGGTGCCAACACAAGAAACTAGTCAAAGAGCCAGGAAAATGACCAACAAGTCTTGTGCATTTGCCTGGCCATTCTGCTATTGATATAATTTCCAAAGTTCACTGACTTTTATTGTAAGATTTTCTCAGGCTACTTGTTATATATCATGCCATCTTAAGTAAAATGAAGATGTTTTTAAGTTTTCAAATGTAAACATATAGCCTTAGCTTGTGATATCAACTGGGAAAGAGACGGGAGGAAGAAGGTCATTGTGGCATCTATTTTAATGCATTTTATTATATCATAAGCTTTTTACATTAGTTTATATATTTCTTCATTTCTTCACTCTCATTCTCCAAGCAAGCCTCCTTATGAAAATTAGTAAGTTAGATCAGAGTTGAACAGATGGCCTAATTATTCTATAAAAATGTTCATCAACAGATAAATACTAAGAATTATGCCAATACAAGATTTAAATAAACACTCACCAAAGAAGATATAAAATGACAAGCATATGAAAATATGCTTAACATTATCCATCATTAGGAAAATACAGATTTAACCACAATGAGATGCCACTACAAAGCTATTAGAATGGCTAAAATAAACTTTAAAATTTTTAAATGACAATAATAAGTGTTATTATTTTTACTCAGGTATAGTTTCATTATTAAAAATAATTTTAGTAAGTTGCATCTTGGGTCTTTCTATTTGATTTATACAGTAGATTTTACTAGTGAGAATACAGAGCAACTGGAACTCTCATAGAGTGATGATGAGTATGCAAAACAGTACTGTTGCTTTAGAAAAGTCAGGCATTTCTTAAAAACACATGCCAGCACAGGTCCTTTTGCAGGTTTCTCTCCCAGCCCCTTGCTAGTTCCTTAACTTGTAGCAACATCACTTCAGTCTTTACATGGTGTTCTCTCTCTTTGCGTGTGTGCGTGTGTGTGTGCGTGTGTGTGTGCACGTGCACGCCAAAACTTCTGCTATTTACAAGGACACCAGTCATACTGGATTAGGAACCTATTCTATTCCAGTATGACCTCATCCTAATTAATTACATCTGCAACGACCCTATTTATGAATGAGGTCACATTCTGAAGTACTAGGGGTTAGGACTTTGTGGGAAACAAATAAATCAATAACAGTACCTATCATAATGGCCAAAATCTTCTGTTCTCCAGGAGACCTATCTGTTTATTTTTCAGTTAACAAATAGTAAAAGGTTTTTTCTGATATTTTTGCTTGGGGGACTGAATTAAAAAGTATGCCATATATGTTTGGTACATTTAATTAAATGTTTGGCATGAAGTTATAAGAAACTATTTTGTCAGTTCAGATTGCAATAGATCATTAAAAATTCCATTAGAGATTATTGTTCATATTTTGATTTTTTTAAAAAGCATATCTAAGAAGACAAAGCCCCTCTGTAACAAAATTTTCAACTATCCTTTGGTACATGTATTTGGTGAATATTTTCATCTCATCATTTCTTAGTGGTTTCCTGACTCAAGTAATGCTATCTAATCAGTGGGTCAGGTCAATAAACTCAAGCTCATGCAAAAAAAAAAAATTTAATGGCCAAAATAAAAAATATTGACCATACCGAGTGCTGGAGGGTATGTGGACCATACTCATATACACTACTGATGGAAATGTAAATGGCACGACAACTTCAGAAAACCATTTGGAAGTTTCTTAATATGTTACATACATTCCTGTTATATGACCCAACTATTCCACTGTTAAGTATTTACTCAAAAGAAATTACAACATACATTCATGCAAAGATGGTACCAAAAAACATTCATAGTAGCTTCAGTCATACTTTCCCAAAACTGGGCATTGAGTCATATCCATCAACAAGTGAATGGACACACACACTGTGGTATACCCCATACAATGGAATGCTACCCAGCAAAAGAAAAATGCACTGCTGTTACACAACAATGTGCACGGATATCAAACTACTCACGTTGAGTAAAAGAAGCCAGACAAAAATTTGTGCCTACTGTACCATCCCATTTATGTGCAATTCTAGAAAATGCAAACTTGTCTACTGTGGGGAAAACTAGATCAGTCTCTGACTGGGGACAAGGGGAAGAGGAGCAGAACGAAGGATTACAAAAAGGTACTGGGAAACTCTTGAAGGTGATAGACATCGTCAATATCTTAATTGTGGTGATAGTTTCTCAGATATACACATACATAAAACTTATCAAGTTGAACTTGAAATATATTGGTCTATTTTATGTCCTCTATATCTCAAGAAAATCCTGGGACTTACTTGCAAAAGTATTATATTTATCATATATCTACAAAGTTGCAATGCCATATACACAGAAAATACTCACTGTAGACTTGATGAATGAAAAAAATACTAATTAAAAACTGTTAGTAAATATTTTTATTACTCTCAAAATTATGCACTTATTAAGCATTTACTAGTCATTCATATTTATAACATAAACAAAGTTGTAAGGCAATTAACATCAGAGTTTCTAAGAGTACCATTTATACAAAAATTACCCATTAAATTTAATTCACTTTTAACTGCTTATTAAAACAGTTTTTCTAAAGACTTCTACTAGGTGACACTGTTAATATTAATTTTATTTATTTAACATTTTAAAAATACATCTGTTATCCATAGCTTACATATCATGTTTGTTTTATTATTAAGCATTTAAATTACCTACACTTTCTCACTATTTTTTGTCTGAGGAAATCAAAATTAACATAGTTTGTTTTCTGTCAACTGAATATTGAACAAGTTTCTAAAAGTTTCACTTCTTGTCATTAGCCTTACGCTACTAACCTAGAGGAGTACATTCCCCGCTTCTGCATACCAATGGGCCCAGGTCCATCCCTGTATTTCTTTAGCACACACATCGGTAACACAGTGTCGGTTTTGGTCAGTCACCTTAAAATCCTTCTAGTGGTGCAGTGAATTTTTTACCTTTACCTTATTCTATCTAACAGCCTATAATTAAAAAATAAAATAAAGCTACATTCCCTTCCCTGAGCATCTATTAATAAGCCAAAAGATTTTTATAAACCAGCCATGTTTATATATTAGCTATCATTTTATAATAGTTATTTTTACTCAGGCATAGCTTCTTTATTAAAAATAACTTACTAAGCTGTATTTTGAGTCCTCCCACTTGGTTTACAGTAGATTTTGTGAGTGCAACTTTACCAACTCCCAGTTCACAAAATCTCTGGTGTGTGACACAGTGTAATAAAATTTGACACGAGATATTACTGAGGTGATAAAAAAAAGTTACATAAAATTCATTTGTAATGTGTAAACTGCTGGTTCTAACTTTATGCCTTGTAATTAGATAGAGGGAAATGTAAAACTCATGCCTATGCCTTAAAGGAAAAAAAAAGGGGGGGAGAAGAACCAAGCAATTTGCCTCTTCCTTATTCCAGCAGCCTAAGAATGATAACATGAGATGGTGATCTTCTAAGTAGAATCAGCACAAAACCCTTCTCAGAGAAATAGACCCAGGTGCTGTTAGGAACCCAAGGTCCGGGGTAAGGACAAAAGATTCCAACAACTCAACATCAGGCCTGGATCCATCACAAAGCTAGAAATTTTGCACCTGAAACTGTCCCTTTCTTTGCCAACACTTGCTCAGTACCCCTTTGCTACCATCTTTGGGGAAAGCTTCTAAGTCCAGTAAAAATACACGTCTACTTTGTGAGATCAACTGGCCTAGTAGTGAGAAAGGGTGATACCAGGAGCTTGAGGAGAGAGGGATGACAACTCAGAAAGAGTAATCTATGAGACAAACAAGAAAAAAGTAGTGGTAGAAAACCCCATTGAAATTAGACATAATTAAACTACAGTGTAAAAATCATTTCACTGCCAAATGACGTTCTTCAGCAGCACTCTGTGACCCAGAAGCAAAAGAAGAGAAAGAAAATATGCACTAAGAAATGGTCCCAGAGGAAGGCAAAGACATAAATCCATGTGCCCAGACGTTTTCCAAATACTAACTGATTTAGTACTCACCAAATTCTGTATAGCAGGCCCTATTAAGACCTGCATGATCAAATTAATAGACCTTTCCACATGCTCACAAACACATCATCATTTTACAGTTGCAATATGACTAGGTATGCTTGAAGACCACTCATTAGGGATACTTTGTTTAAAATGTTTCTTTTGTTCTCATAACAGCAAACAATAACTTCAATAAGATTTATATGTTCAACAATCCTTACCAGGACTTCAACTCAGCCCTTTCAGAATTCACTTCATCTTGGCAAATAGGTTTTTATTTTGTTTTCATTGTACAAAAAAAAAAGAAACTGAGACCCAAAGAAGTTAGCTAAGGTCATTCATGTACTACCACGTGGTGGAGGAAGACTGAGACATGGACCTTCTGATGTAACTCTTTCTGCACCATGCTTGCAAAGCAAGTGGAAGAGAAGAGAACAAATGCCTGTTCGCAAAGAAGGTAAGAGTAAGATTTAGCAGATGTAAGGAGATGCCAGGTAAGTACCAGGTAAAACCAGGTTGGCAATTTGTGCAATGGCGATAAGTTGCAAATGTCAAAGTCCAAGATATGAGAGTGACGATGAGCAGTACGAAGGAGTGGACAGTCACTGGCAGTAAGGAACACAGTAACAAACTGTGATTCAGCATCTCATGCTCAACATGGATATTAAAGTTGCTAATTATTTAGTGGGAGTTAAAAAGAAATCTGAAGAGAGTAATGTGAGCGGTAGCATGAATACACCATCCAAGTGAAACAATGACAGGAAATACAAAAGGCGCTGAAACCCAAGAACAGCCTGAGCCTTTCTGAGTTCTCAAGAATCACAAAAGAAGGCAACTGTCTATCTGTCTATCTATCCATGTCTAATATCTATATCAGCAGTGTTATTTGCGGAAGCCACATTTCCATTGAAGGAATAAAGAAAATCTGAATATGTAGGAAAGTGTCTAGCAGTGAATTAGAGGTAACATAAAACCCATGGGACAGGTTAGTTAAGGGGCAGGTGTGGGTAGCCATGAATGGAATTAATGGGTAAGATGAACTGAAATGGGTTTAGAGGTGTGGAGGAAGCAGAAAAGAGAACAAGCCAGAGATACAAAAATAGATGGTGATAGAGCTGGGGAAGAACGGGAAGAAAGGAGTGTTTTTACAGTATTTTAATTCCAAAGTTGACTATCACGAGAGTAGACTGAGGCAGCAACTCCCATAAAATTTCACATAAAGTGTTTTCTGACTTTAATGAGCTCTCTCTAGACATGTACTTTGTACTTGAGAACAAGGTCAAGTATTTCCTCTGACTGTGTTGTTCTTAAATATATCTCAAATTAGCAGTAGGTGTGTACTTAACAGAAACATGGGATACATCAAACCCTAGTCCATGAATTTTTTACAGACAGGGAAGAATTAAAAGATCAGATTAAATTCAGAGCAATAACTGAAGCCCTGCTAAGAATTAATGTGACTCATTACTTGGGTGAAGGTTTCAAGAGTAAATATTGCTCATTTCACTGTCAGAACACTAAACCAGTGACATGTTTCTAGCTTGCTCAAGCAATCCACTTATATTTTAATACTATGTTTCATAATTACGATAAAATATTCCAAGATGGAAATTATGTTTGGGCATTTATGCAAACTTTTATTGTGTGCAAATTAATACAATTCATGATCTGTGTGCCTCAGGGCTCAAATATTTAAATAATTTTTAATATAATCTTTCCCAGTGGAAAAAGCCATTTTAGAAAAAAAGCAAGATTTGGATATAACGACATATGATTTTTTAAAATATTTATTTAAATTTGTATTTGCTCGATGCTTAAAATAAGTGCTTCATTTTATAACACTCTACTCTCTTCCTACATCCTTTTCTTAGATAGTGATGTTGAACTTTATTTTTTAATTTTTTAATTTTATTTTTTTATTGTTGTTCGAGTACAGTTTTCTCCATTTTCCCCCCATTGCTCTTCCCCACCCCACTGACCCCCACCTCCCACCCTCAATCCTACCCTCTTTGGTTTTTCCATGGGTCCTTTATGCATGTTCCTTGATGACCCTTCCCCTTCTTTCTCCCGTTATCCCCTTACCCCTCCACTCTGGTTACTGTCAGTTTGTTCTTTATTTCAATGTTGCTGGTTATATTTTGCTTGCTTGTTTGCTATGTTGTTTAGGTTCCATTTATAAGTGAGATTGAGTGGTATTTGTCTTTCACTGACTGGCTTATTTCACTTAGCATAATACTCTCCAGTTCCATCCATGACACTGCAAAGGTAGGAGTTCCTTCGTTCTTTCTGCTGCATAGTGTTTCATTATGTAAATGTACCATCATTTTTTTGATCCACTCATTTACTGACAGGCATTTAGGTTGCTTCTAACACCTGGCTATTGTAAATGTTGCTTCTATGAACACTGGGGTGCACAGATTCTTTTGAATTGGTGTTTCAGGGTTCTCAGGGTATAATCCCAGCAGTGGAATTGCTGGGTCAAAAGTATCTTACATGCTTTTTTTTATTCTTAAGATGCTGTGTGAAGTTCCCTGTGTTTTAAATAAACATGTATTAATTTTTACTATCTGTGGTAGGTCATTTGCAAAGATTACCTCAATAACCCCATTCAATCCTGTATACATACACCCTTGCAATATGACGGCTTCTCCTATAATCAAGATATGAAGTTTTTGCCCTGGTTGGTGTGGATGTGTGGATTGCGCACCAGACTGCAAAGCAGAGGGTCGCCAGTTTGATTCCCAGTCAGGGCACATGTCTGGATTGGGGGCCAGGTCTCCAGTAGGGGGCGCTCGAGAGGAAGCCACACATTGATGTTTCTCTCCCTCCCTCCCTCCCTTCCCCTCTCTCTAAAAATAAATAAATAAAATCTTTCTTTTTAAATATGTGAAATTTTTTTCTTCACCCTTCAAATGTGGGCTTGGCCTTTTGACTTGCTTTGGCCAGTGGGGTATTAGCATGCATGAGATAAGCAAAGACTTGAAAAACACTTGCACATTGAGGCTTGCTCTTTTTTGACTCCAACTGGAACCCTAAGACCACAATGTAAATATAGCCCACTGAATAGAGCATCTGAAATGGAGCAGAGCACCCCAGCTGGACAGCCTGCTAACCACCTCGTTGATGGTAAGCCCATCTTAGACAGTCAAGTCCCAGTTAAGCCAACAGAAGATGACAGCCAAGTCAATGACCCAGGAAAGAGCATGAGAAGAACTAACCAGCTGAGCTCAAGAATTGCCCAAATTAGTGACTCACAGAATCATAAGCAAATAAAATTGTTTTAAGTCAATAAATTTTTTACAATCTCTTACAAGGCATTAGGTAACATACAAAAACACACTATTATTCTCTAAAATAAATAACATTTGTTCATTTAAAGAGGAATGGTAAAGAGTGATGTTTTAATTGGGGGAAGCAAAGGAGATAAAAGTATGGTGTTATATTAATTCTTAGTCTCATCCAGTTGCAATTTATAGTACCCTGACCCCTGTCTAAAAAATCCTTAGTCTTCTAAATTAGCTCAGCTTTCTAAAACTGTAGAAATTTATAACTTCCAAATGGTTTCAATTTGAGCTATCCTACTGTCCTAGAAATCCATATAGTAAACCCCATTTCCTAACTTCTTGATAGTGTGATGCTAGGAGGCATCCTTGGTGTTGGATGAGTTCAATACTGCATGCCTCAATTGATCACAAGATACCTGTTCCACTGACATTCGCTTTATATCATACATAGGAAAAGTGCTGGGGTATCTGGCTGCACCATGAGTTAGACTGAGATTAGGTCAAGGTTATCACTAAACCCTGTGCCACAGTTGAGGCAAAAATTACTTACTAGTCAGGGTCTGTGCTAGTGCTTTTTCACCAGGGATGGGCCCAATAATCACCAGTGGACTTTTTTTAACTATCAATTTTCCCCATCCACTGGAAATTTTAGTTTTTTCGTTCCAAGATGGGGTGCAAGTGTCTACTTTGTTTCCACATCACAGGTAATTGCTGTGCACACTGCTAAATAACAAATAAAAGCAAAGGACATTAGCAATGTGATCAGATTTGTAAGTTGTTGCAACAAGAGAATTTTTAATAACACAACCCTCCACTGGCCTAATATAGTTCCTGAAATTACACTGTCTCTTCTTTGGTTGGAGATAAATTATCCATGGTCAGGGTATTTATAGTATCAGAGAAAGATCTAGAATAAAAAGACCTGGATTCTCTCCTAATTACATCAATTGGTGAAATCATTTAACCTCTGTGTTTCTTCCTCTGCAATATAGGGAAAGAAATATCTGCTTGCTACTTTTCTGTGAATGACAAATGATGCATAGAAAAGTATTTTGCAAAATCTAAAATGCCATCTAAAATAAAGAATTACTACCCTTCAGTAGGACAAGGCCATTAACTTCTCAGAACAAACTTATTTTTTTGAATTGCTATTCTACTACCTACAAAAATAAGGATTAAATGAGACCAGGCACAAGTAACTTTGTACTGGGGAGGGAGGAAATCTCTGAGGTGGGATGATGTCTAAGAAGGAGGGACTAAGTGTTTCACCCTACTGGGGGCTCCTCCCCAAGGGGCATGAGGTCAGTACAAAAAAAGGGGCTACTTCCCAATTTAGCCTCAATTACTCAACAAATGGCCCCAAATCAAAATGGTCCAGTGAGTTCATTTTATTCATAAATGATGAAAGAGTTTAAGGACAAAAAGAATAAAATAAGATATACCTTGGAATATGTCCTTAATTTGAGATACATTCATGTTTTTATAGGCACTTTCTATTTGAAAATTAAGTTATTTCCACTTTTCATATGTGGAGGCACAGAGTTCTAATACAGAGTCAGAGGAGGAATTTTGCAGATACTGTAAAATAAAAGGGAATTGCTCTTCTAATTGCCTTGCACACTTTGCTTACATGAATAATTACTCACAATATTTTTTGATTCTGTGGTGTAATAAGGGGATTTTTCTTTTGATAGCAATGAAATAGGTTCATTTATTGAGTTTATAATGATCAAAATGAAAACTTGAAAATGATGGGCTCATGCACTAGAGGAAAAAGCGTTTGATTATTTAAAATACTAAACAGTGAAAGTAAAGTTTTTCTCACTGCAAGCTTTCAAAAATGTTAGATGAAGGTGAATCCCGTGTGCTTGGCTTATTTTTATTTTGATAATATATTTTATTTAACTCATATATCCAAAATATTACCATTTCAATATGCAATCAATGTTAAATTATTAATCGGATATTTTACATTATTTTTTTACTGAGTCTCTGAAATACCATGTATCTCAAGTTGGATTAGCCACATTTCATGTGCCTACAGTTACAATGGTGCTAGCAAGTTGGAGGACCACACAGTTGCAGAACAGAGACTACATTATAGGATTAATTGTACACCTGAATCCTACATAATTTTATTAACCAATGGCACCCTAACAAATTCAATTTAAAAAAGAACAATATTCTTAACAGCATGCCACAATTTAGCAGAGAAATTAAGTCAATTTACCAAACCTAAAAATCTTGTTATTTTAAAATATTTACATTTGCACGAATTTCGTTGTGTGTCCAGAGCATTGTTGTAGACTGGAGCTTTAAAGGAAAAAGCTTCAAAATGCTAACAAATATTTCAAAGGAGTGGGCCTTTTAGTCAAAAGGCTATTGGTGGGGAGACACACCATGAGCCCATCCTTCTTCTTCATTTCCATAGGATGTGCCCATAAACACTCTTGGTCTCCTCTACAATTACTACATCCTCCATTAGGGGAGGAGGGCTAATCTGATGGGGGGCAGAGGGCTCGCACTCCCTGGGTCTCTCGTCTCTGGCAGAAGGGTCCAGGTTCACAGCCTTGGCCAAGCTCCTTTTACCTCGATGCTCCAGCCGTAACACAGGCTTTCTTTGGATATTCATAGCACCCCTTAGCGTCCTTGCTCACATGGTAATAGACATACATTCCAATGCAGTACAGTCATTACACTAATTGAGTTTTTGTTCAAAGTAGCACAAGAGCAGAAAGGAAAAAAGGTCAGAGGTTTGGAGGGCATTCCTTACAATCTGAGAGCCTCCTTTACCACTCACATCATTTTATATAATGACATTTTGCCATTCAAGATTACTGTGGAAATGTTGGTGTTTTCCAGCTTTATGGAGATATCACTGGCATATAACATTTTGTGAATTTATGGTCTTAAATTAATAATTTAATACATGTATACATTGCATAATGGTTACCACAAGAAACTTAGTTAATACATCCATCATCTCACATAGTTACCATTTTTCGTGTATGGTAAAATCTTTTAAAATCTCTCCGGGTGACTTTCAAATACATAATACAGTGTTACTGACTACTGTTCCATGCTGTCCACCACATCCCCAGAACTTCTTCATCTTATAACTGGAAGCTTGGATCTTCTGACTTCCTTCACCCATTTCCCCCAACTCTCACCTCCCACCCCTGGCAACCACCAATCTATTCTCTGAGTTTGACTTTTTTAGATTCCATACACTAAATGAGATCACACAGCATTTGTCTTTCTCCATCTGACATTTCACTTAGCATAAGCCCTCAAGTTTCATCCGTGTTCTTGCAAATGGCAGAATTTCCTTTATTTTTGTGAATAAAAAACACTCTATTGAACATACTACATTTCTCTATCCATTCTTCAATGGATAGGTTGTTTCCATGTGTTGCCTACTGTTAATAATGCTGCAATGAACATGGGGGTGCAGATATCTCTTCAAGACAGTTATTTTACTTCCTTCAGATAAATACCCAGAAATGGAATTGCTGGATCATATGGCAGTTCTATTTTTAATTTTTTTAAGAATCTCCATATTGTTTTCCAGTGGCTGCACCAACTTAAAATCTCACCAACAGCGCACAATGATTCCCTTTCCTCCACATCCTCACCAGAATTTGTTACCTCCTATCTTTTTTATAACCATTCTCTCAGGTACATCCATGATTGCTGAAAGTCTCACCACCCCCTTCTCCATTTATATCTGATTCTCAGTCTTAAGCTCCAAAAATTTCCCCAGTGATCCCTGTGAGGTAAAACCCAGGTGGGCTTCCTGGTAAGTGCCTTATGGTGCCAGGGAGCTGGATGTCCACACTGAGCCCATTTTTTGTCCACTAGAGAAACCAGAAACCCAAGGGGCCCTCTCTATGTGGTACTATGCCAGCCAGGGCCCTTGTCCAGTGACCAGCTGCACAGCTGGATGCAGCTACCTTGCAGGAAAGATTGCACAGGAATTTAAGAATGGGAAAGAATGGTGCTCTGTCTGTCATGTATAATCTTCCCCAGCTGCCTGGCCACAGACCCCCCCCCCCCAGACTTTTATGTGATCCCTTCCAAAGTTTGCCTCAGTCACCGGCATGACGGCGTTTGTATATCTGAGCCTGGGATGACTCGAGGACATATTTCAAAACTGGCAGATCTGAGTGAGGAGAGAGATGGCAATGGACAGAATGAGCACAAAAACAAGGAAAGCAAAGTGAAAATTAAAGTATGAAAGATGGTAACAGTGGTGTCACAAAGAAACATGGCTCTAAAGAAGTGAAATCAAGTTTAAGAATAATGGGATTTTTATTCTTAAAAAGAAAAAATGCCTTTATTCTTGAAGAAAAGAGTTTTGTTTTGGAAAGATGCAGAATAAAATAAAGAAAGCTAATCTATATATCAGTAGAGTGAGAGATTTGTTTGAAGAAGAATTCTAAAGATTCAGGGAAACTGCTGGCCAAGACAGAGGCATATGTAATCACGTTTCCCTTCCGTGCACAACTACAGCAAAAATTAAAACTAGACTACAAAACAAACAACGCATAGATTCATCAGAAAATCTAGCTGTACGGAAGTCTGACAACAAAGGATTTGAAGAAGCCACATTCATCCAGATGGGTAGGAGGGTTAGAGATGCAGAGGCATGAAGAGGCACAGAGAGGAGGCGGAATGGGTGGTCCCACATTCACGTGTGCTGGATAAAAATTGGGAAGGGCACCTTAGGAGCAAGTTATCCCAGCCCCAGACAAGACCACCCAGCCCAGGGTTTCAGCGCCAGGAAGATAAGTCCCCATTACTTCTGGCTGCAAAACCAGTGGGGGTTGGCATAGCAGAAGAAACTGAGGGATTCTCAAGAGACCCCTCTTAAAGGATCCACAATGGACTTAGGATTCACCTTGGCCCACCCTGTCTGATATTCAGCACCAGGGCATCAGCTGGGAGGACACAAGTGGCATAAGGGGAGAAGGGGAGAAAGTGAAGTGACTGGCAAAGGGCAAGTGTCTGGAGACAGTTTCCCCTGCCCCCAGCAATCTCCAGAGGGGAGGCAGCGGCACTGTTCCCTCTCTCAGCCCTCCTCCACACAAAGCTACAATGTGGTGAAATGTGTTACCCCACCCTAGCAACTACTTAAGACTCCACCCTACACAATTTACAGGTGCCTTTTCTACAATAGGCCATGCTACTAAGACAGGGAGTCAAAGCACCTCTGCCTAATACACAGAAACAAACACAGGGAGGCTGCCAAATTGAGAAGACAAAGAAATATAGCCCAAATGAAAGAAGAGAGCAAAACTCCAGGAAAATAACTAAATGAAATGGAGATGAGCAACCTATCAGATGCAGAGTTCAAAACACTGGTTATTAGGATGTTCAAAGAAATCACTGAGTACTGAAACAACATTAAAAAAAAACAGGTAGAAATGAAGGTTGTATTAAGTAAAATAAACTAAAATCTACAGGGAAACAACAGTGGATGGGAAGAAACCAAAATTCAAATCAACAATTTGGAACATAAGAAAGAAAAAAGCATTCAATCAAAATAGCAAAAAGAAAAAGGGATTCAAAAAAACATAGAATAAGGAGCCTCTGGGACATCTCAAATGTAAGAACATTTGAGTCATAGGGGTACCAGAAAGAGAAGAGGAAGAGCAAGAAGTTGAAAACTTATTTCAAAAAATAATGAAAGAAAACTTCCCTAACTTGGCAAAGGAAATAGACATGCATGTCCAGGAAGCGCAAAGAGTCCCAAACAATTTAGACCCAAAGAGGACCACACTAAGACACATCATAATTAAAATGCCAAAGGTTAAAGATAAAGAACCTCAAAAACAGCAAGAGAAAAGCAATTAGCGACTTACAAAGGAGTTCTCATAACTGTCAGCTGATTTCTCAAAATATACTTTGCAGGCTAGAAAGAACTGGCAAGAAGTATTCAAAGTGATGAGAAGCAAAGACCTTTAATCTAGATTACTATAGCCAGTAAAGCTATCATTTAGAATTGAAGGACAGATGAAGTGCTTCCCAGACAAGGTAAAACTAAAGGAGTTCATCATCACCAGGCCATTATTATATGAAATGCTAAAGGGAACTATATTAGAAAAAGAAACTCAAAACTATGAACATTAAAACAATAACAAATGCACAACTATCAACAACTGAATCTGAAAAACAAACTGAGCAAACAAGCAGAACAGGAAAAAAATCATAGATATGGATATCATTTGGAGGGTTATCAGGTGGGAGGCGGAAAGGAGAATATGGGGAAAAAGGTACCGGGGTTAAGTACAAATTGGTAGGTACAAAATAGACAGGGAGATGTTTAAAACAGTACAGGAAATAGAAATGCCAAAGAACTTATATACATGACCCATGAACATGAGTTGAGGGAGGTGATTGCTGAAGGGAATGGAAGTACAGAGTGGAGAGGGGAAAAGGGGGAAAATTGGGACAACTGTAATAGCTTGATCAATAAAATATATTTAAAATAAAAAATAAAGATTCAGTGAAGGAAAAAAATGAGAAATAAGAAAAAAAATGTCTTTTATATGTAGATTTCTTTACTTGTTCTATTAAGTGGAAGTTTTCTCCAGGGTCCCATAGCTCTACCAAGACTGGGAAACATAGAATCTCTACCTAATACCTGTAAATAAACACAAAATGAGGAGACAAAAAACAGGCCCCCCAAAAAAAGAATAAGAGAAATCTCCAGAAAAAAGAACTAAATGAAATGGAGACAAGCAAACTACTGGATAGAGAGTTCAAAACACTGGTAAAAAGGATGCTCAAGGAACTTAGTGAAAGTTTCAACAGGATAAAAAAGGATGTGGAAACCATACAAAATAACTAGTCAGAAATGAATACACTAACCAAAATGAATACATTACAGAGAATCAACAGTAGAGTATATGAAACAGAGGATCAAATCAATGATTTGGATGATAAGACAGCAGAAAATGTCCAATCAGAACAGCAAAAAGAAAAAAGAATTTTAAAAAAAGAATAGTGTAGGAAACCTCTGCTACAACATCAAACATACCAACAGTTGCATCATAGGGGAAGACAGAAAGCAAGAAACTTAAAAGCTATTTGAAAATAATGATAGAAAATTTCTCTAACCTAGTAAAGAAAATAAAAGTAAAAGTCCAGGAAGCACAGAGTCCCAAACAAGATGAACCCAAAGAGGCCCACACCAAGACATAATTAAAATGTCAAAATTAAAGAAAAAGAGAGAATCTTAAAAGCAGCAGGAGAAAAGCAATTAGTTACCTACAAGGGAGCTCCCATAAGGCTGTCAGTTCATTTCTCAATAGAAACTTTGCAGTCCAGAAGGGATTGGCATGAAACATTCAAAGTGATGAAAAGCAAAGACCTACAACCAAGATAATACTACACAGCAAAGCTATCATTTGTAATTAAAGGACAGATAAAGAGTTTTCCAGACAAGAAAAAGCTTAAAAAGCTCATCACCCAGCCATTATTACAAGAAATATTAAAGGGTCTTCTTTAACAAGAAGAAGAAAACAATTAAAAATATAAATTATAAAATGACGATAAATAGATATCTATGAACAATTACTTTAAAGGCAAGTGAATTAAGTGCTCCAATCAAAATACATATGGTGACTGAAAGAATAACAAAACATGTCCCTTACATATGCTCTTTATAAGACACTCATTTCAGATTGAAGGATACTCACAGACTGAAAGTAAAGAAATGGAAAAAGATATTTCATAAGAATGGAAACAAACAAACAAAAAAAGCTGGGATAGGAAGACATGTACCAGATAAAACAAACTTAAACAAAACCTATAACAAAAGACAAAGAATGACCTAGCGACTTCACTTCTGGGTATTTATCTGATGAAACCTAAAACACTAAATCAAAAAGACATACATGAGGGGGACTCAAAAAATGGAATTATCTCCTGGAGGGTGGACCTCATGTAGTATAGGCTTCCCCCACTAAGTGAGTATTCTAGAAACCCGTATGTATCAGCGTACCAGCTGGTGTTGTGAGAGGCTGCATTCAGCTTCAATGAATTTTTTTAAAGACCCTTTCAACATATTTGCCCATTTCATGATGAGTGATATAGAGCTCACCTGCCCACACCATGCCAAGTGTTCAGCAGTTTTTGACCAAAAATAGCATGACCCCCATGCCCCACCTTCCCTATTCACCCGATCTCACCCCAAACGACTTTTGTTTCCCTGGACGAAAAAAGTCCTCAAAAGGAAATGGTTTGCCAATGTGAAAAAGGTGAAAGAAAATGACAGAAGTACTGAAAGGCATCAAAACCAATAAGTTCAAAAACTGTTCTGAGCTGTGGGAAAAACATCTTGATGGATGTATGGCATCAAATGGAGAGTACTTTGAAGGTGATTGAAGTTGAAACATGTAAGGACAAATACACAATTTTTTTATAAATAAATTCCAGGGGTTTTGGGGGTCCCCCCTCATATATTTCAATATTCATTAGCTAAATAGACTTTGGACCTAAATTTATACATGATATTAAGCACTAAATGCATTTTTATTTTTCTAAAATAGTAACTGCTTATCAAGCACTTATCATATGTTTTATAAACATTGCCTCAATTAGTCCTTACAGCCCTACTTGGGAAATTGTGATGCTCCATTCCCATTGCATCCCATGTGACCATGCGTCCCAGGAATGATCCACCCAGTCATGTGGAGTGACTTGCCTAATTCACCTATCTAACCAGAAGAAACTCTGGTCCTCTGGCTCTAACAAAATGTTTCCCACTCTTTTGCACTACACCAAAAAGTAAGTTTCCATGGCATTACAATTTCAGGCAGTTTTATATTTCTGTTGAGCTGCAGCTTCATAGAGTTACATAGCTATAAGGTATCTATTGAGTCCTTACCTTGTGCCAAGCACACAGTGTTTGATGTTCTTCATGTATTTAATGTTCACAGCTCTCTGATGTAGATGCGATCATAACTCCCATTCCATGTTCAAGGAAACTGAGATAAGAGGTAAATAAACCTACCCATGATCCTCACGCAGTCACTGGTGGATTGAAGCTTGAACCCAGGCATCTCCAACTCAGTGTGCAAAGCTAATATGAGGGACTGTGGGGGATACTGCATGCTCCGGAGGCTGACTTCCGCAAAATAGTCCATCTGAAAGTATACTCACATTTATCTTTTCCTACTTAAACTGTTGTGCTACTTTGCAATAATTTATTATCACACATCAGATTTTATAGTCACCTCCACACAAATCAGTAGTTCATTAGTTAACTAAAATTGGAAGACATTTTGATGGTGAAAAATGCTAAGGATCCCTGTGAATAACAATTAGCGTGGTACTCCAATGAAATTATATGTCAGCATTTGGGATCCACCAGCAGAGGGAAGGTCAGAGCTCAGACAAACAGAACCAGTTAAGATGGATTAGTCAGGGCAAGACATCTAGAGCAGCTTTAGCCACAAACAAACAACTTATAGAACACCTAATATGTGCCAGGGGCCAAGACAGAAATAGTGCCTGCCATTATGGTCTTGCCGTCCAGGAGCCAGAGGACAAGAGAGGTGGCCCCAGCACAATGGAGCAGGGCTGAGAAAACCTCACAGTCAGCAAGCAGACCAGTAGAAAGCAAGTTCAAGGCCATGGTGGCTGTGATTCAGGGCCTGCACTTGGTCCCTGAGAAGACTGCAGTGGGACAAGGCAGGACTTCAGTATTAGGTAAGAACCAGGACAGGTGGTATGGTGACAGGGATTCAGCTCCAGAAATGAGGCAGTGGCCTCCACAGGAAGTAAGCATGAGCTTGGGTCCTGGAACCAGATTGGGGCCTGACCATCAAGAAAGTCAAAATAAGGCTGGGCTTCAGGTCAGAATTTCTTAAAGGCCCCAGCAGCCCACTGAAAACAGAAATGTCCTCAGGGACTGAGGATCTCTGAGTCTGCATCCTTCGGTGCCATCAGTAGCTGTGGGAACCAGACCGTTGTGAGGACGAGTCAGTGGCCCCACTTTCAGTTTTCTTGGCCATGAGTCTCACAACACTTGTGTAGCTACAATGAGAGGTCACACCACCAATCTAGGTGCTGAACCACAAATGACAGAGCCTCCGAGAAGGCTGTTCCCTTCCCTAAAAAAGAGATTTTTTTCTGAGCATGAATTAGATAGGTATCTCACAAGTTTTCTTGCCCAGTCATTGTCATACTCAGGAGCAACTGCGCCTTCTTTCCTGAAAGCTGGACTCCAGTCTTTTCTCTAAGTGATGAGTTCACTTAAAAATGTGAGGTGATTCTGACTAAAGTGTGCACCTGGATATGAACCCTCTTGGACTGAGGGGACACCCATGACCTACTCAGTTCTCTGGCTCCCATTCTTATCAGGGAGTCAATTTCTCCAAAGGTCTAATTTCATTCCCTTCTAATTCTGTGAGTGCCCCTTTCACCATGCAGGAGGCAATGGTCTTTGCTCTTGTCTGACTCTCACTCATTTTTCGGGTGTAATAAGGAGCCATCTTCCTTCACTGATGCTACACCCATACCTATAGGCTTCTAATCTCTGGTGGGGAAAGACACAAATTGCATTTATTTGATCAAAAATATCAGAACAACTGTCTTTTGTGGTGAGGTGAACTATTTTTCCAAAGGATAAGGTTTTAAAACAGGATATTTTGGGTGTCATTTACCCATTTTCTTTAAAGACATTTCTTCTCAAGAGTAATTGCAAACTATAAATTCATTTACATCTATGCTTGGACCTATGCATTGCCAAAGCTATCAGATATTTTACAGCAAGTATTTGTAAATACAGTGGTACCTCAGTACTTGTCGTAAATCTGTTCCAGAACTGATGAGCAGTGCTGAAACTGACCAGGACCAAACGAATTTTTCAAGTGAGGAGAGATGAAGCATTTTTTCTTATGGGGCAGCATCCTGACTCAGACAAGTTCTAGTACATGCAATGAGTCCCAAGCAAGTGTTGAGTGCTGAAATGTTTTTTTCTGATCAAAATGAGGTGAGTACAGGGTTTTACGGGTTCTGAAGCTGACAAGTACATAGGTATGGCTATATTTCCATCTAAGATATGTATTATAAAGCTAAATGACTCTACTGTGAGTATATGGTAACTATTTGAGTCACATAGTCTATAAAAACTCACACAAAATAAACAAAGAAACAAAACGGAGACAGACTTACACATACAGAGAGCAGAGGATGGCTGCCAGAGGTGGAGGTGTCGGGAGGACTGAGTAAAGGATTGAAAAGTACAGGTCAGTAGTTACAGAATAGTCACAGGGTATAAAGTACAGCATAGGGAATATAGTCAATAATATTGTAATAACTACGTATGGTGCCAGGTGGGTACTGGAAATATCAGAGGGAGCACTTTGTAAAGTAGGTGATTGTCTAACCACTGTGCTGTACAACTGAAACTAACACAGAATAATTTTGAATGTGAACTGTAATTGAAAAAATAGTCTCTACAACCCCTGATGACTTAACCAATAACTTACAAGGTTTTTTCATATATTTCAAGTTATTTTTATCATGGAAACAGCAAAATTATGACACCCACATGAGGTCACTCACGTGGGCTGTGGTGATAGGCCAGATCTCCAACCCTGATTCAATTTTCCTTTCTACTCAAAAGTTGTTACTTGTTTTTATTTTTAATTACGTTTCTGCCCTATAAGGAAACTATGTTATATTTATGTGTTGAATGTTTAAAAATCTTTTTCTCTGGAAGGTTGATTAAAAAAAAAAGCTGACTTCTAAGTGTAGCTTAGTGATCCCTTTCATCTGCCTCAGTCTGTTCATGCTGCTATAACAGAATGCCGCAGACTAGGTGGCTTATGAAGAGCAGAAATTTATTTCTCATAGTCCTAGAGGCTGGAAAGTCCAAGATCAAGGCTCCACCATAGACGTGTTATGGTGAGAGCTCTTTCGGGTTCATACATTCGACCTTCTTATCATGTTCTCTCAGGATAAAGGGGCCAAGAGATCTCTCTGGAGCTTCTTTTATAAGGGCACTGATCTCATTCATTAAGACTCTGCCTCATGACATAATCACCTGCCAAATATTCCACCTGCTGCTACCATCACCTTCAGTGGATAGAAGTGAATATACGAATTTAGGGGGATACATTCAGACTATAGCATAGTCCTTTGCAATCTTCTTGCTAGGTTTTCTCACATTTTTCATGTGTATGTATGATAATAATCTCCTTATTATCATAAAAGAATTTCAGATAAATCTAAACTTACAAAGATAAAAATGTAGACTGCTATAAGTTACCTATATTAAAACAAAAAAGAAAAAAGAAAGATCACAGCAGCAAGATAAATTGCCATTATCCTTAGAGGGGCTGAGCAAGTGAAGGTCATCTCTAGACAAAATCCATCCTTAAAACACTGGGTTCTTTTCATGAATGCTCAGTTGGTTACCTCTTTCCCAAACTGGAAGTTTTTACATCAGAATAAACTCTTAAAGGACACCTACACATAGGCTGAAGCTTGTTTTCTCCCCTCACACATATAGTCCTCCTGAGGTCCTTTAAGTTGGGAGAGTCATCAAGAGATCCTTCCCTGCACAGGCAGCCAGGAGAATGCAAAGTTGTCCAGACCTGTCACCCAGAGGCTGAGGCGAAGACTTAGAGACTGTGTGGGAGGGTGAATGAATGTCGTGGAAGAAACAACTACCCATTTTGCCCCTTCCTATGCTATATTGTGAAAAATAGAAAGTTATTTTTTAAATGATAATAATAACTAAATATCTACCCAGTAATTATGACATGCCAGGTACTACTGCCCTCGTAGGTCTTATCCGAATAATACCATTTACTCCTCACAACACCTCTTGAGAAAGGTGCTATTATCCCAATTTTACACATGAGTAAATGAACACAAAGTACTTTTAAAAATTGCTCAAAATCACATAGTAAGTGGCAGTGCCTGGATTTGAACCAGAGGAGAGTAGCTCCAGAACCACTAGGCCATCATGCTTTTCGTTGTGTCAATAAAGATCCACACAGACACACACACACTCACATACACACCCTCAGATACTCACACACACTCACACATAAAATTCGGTTTACATTTTCATTCTCATTGCCAATATCCACACCTTGATCACAGTCTAGTGTCTGCCTGTACCAGTGCCTGTGCTGTTTTTATTCTATTCCCTTCTTTATTCACAACCATGAAAGTCAGGCCCAGGCTGTTACACTCAGTGGATTGAGTGCTGGCCTACAGACAGGTTGCTGGTTTGATTCCATCAGGACACATGCCTGGGTTGCAGGCCAAGTCCCCACTAGGGACGTGCAAGAGGCAACCAGTTGATGTATCTCTCATGCATGTATCAATGTTTCCCTCTTTTTAAAAATTAAAAATTAATTAATTTTTTTAAAAAGAAAGTCAGGTGACTTAACTGCAATATGTTTCGATGTAAATGTGTAAAAATTTTATTTTAAACAAAAAGCAGATATAGAGTAAGAAGTATTAACTACATGAGACCTTCTCTTATGAACTGGGCTCTTCAGAAATATGACCTCTAAACCCACATGTAACATATAGATTTCTGTATTTTAACTGGAGGAAACCAAGACTCACAGAAGTTAAAAGTCCAGGAGGACTTTTATTATTAGGGGAAAAGGTAGTGCTGATTTTCCCCTAAGAAGGTCAGTTAAGGATGGATTTTTTTCTCTTCCTGCCTAGTGTCTGACGATTAGAAGAACATTCCCTTGCCTGTGAGAGACTCAGGAGATGAAGCGGGGTATGGATTCCTGAGACAGAGGCATCTGAACCACTTCCTCACCATAGAACCTGTTTCGGAAAGTGCTGCAGGTAAATTCATCCCCCCTCCTGCCCCCAGAACCAACATCAGCACCACACCAGCACTGTGCATTGAAGTGTGCCCTGAGGACAGAGGCCGAAAGAAAGGGATGTTAAAGAGGTGTCTCAGCTAATGGCCACATGTGAGAAATGGTAAGGGCTCTCTCAGTCACTGTCATTTCGAAGTTTTTCAAGGAAATGATTTGTGGAGTGTGGTGATCTGACAATCCACACATCACCTCAATCTCCATCTGTCCCTTAGGTTTGGTCAGGTAGGTTCAGTAATTTAATTTTTAAAAAGATCACTTTCAGCCGTTCACACAACCTCCAAGGTTGAGCTGGTATTTGTGTTCCTGGAATTTCTGGATTTGCTTCCTTAAAGCCTGGAACAGGGGACTCTTTCAACACATAGCATGGGACAGAATAAAATCATGAGAATTAGAGATGAAAAGGAAACATATGACTGTGCCCTTTCACTTTCCAATATACTCTCCCCAGAGAGGACACAGACACCTACTGTGGCTCCAGGGCTCCTGGAAAAACACCACAGGAAACAGTACATAATAAAAGCATGAAATCCCAATATTTTCCAAAAAGGTGAGAAGGTTCTTTCATTGAGTATGAACTATGTTGTAAACAGACATATTGCTGTACTTCTACTCCAGAGAATATTAACAAATTAGATTATAAATTTTCTCAGTTTGAGGGGAGCTCCTATTATGATTACTTTATAAAGAGTAATAAGTCCTAGATCTAGATTGGCAAGATGGCAGAGGAGAGAATAGAAGTCACACTGACCTCTTCCCAGGACCAATCTGGATTTACAACTAAATTGTGGAGAAATCACCCAGAACAAACAACTGAACAATAGCAAGAGAGAGGCCTTAGAACCTCGGACAGACAGAAGAATCAGTTCAGCACACCCTGACTGGTAAGGAGTGCCACAGACACATGAGAAGGCTGCCTGGGCACCCTCAGGTGGCAGCGCCAGAGGGATATTTAAGAAGCCAGTTGAATCCCTCTGAACAGAGTGGGGTCAAAACCATAGGCGATGATCCCCAGCCTATAGTATCAGAACCCAAAAAGTACACAGATAACGACCAGCTACGAAGGCGGCAAGGCTACTCTCTGCCAGAGATGAACAGCTGGAGATTGAAAGCCGTTTAAAGGGCCAATGCATCAATTTTCATTTGAAGTCACTTAACCTGGGCTCTGGCAAAGGCAGGGGGTAGAGTGGGTTAGTGACGCCTGAGGAGACGCTGGGGACAGAGGCTTTGGGGAGAGAACTGAGAAAGTAGCTGTCAGGATCCTGGTGCTGAGTCATCCCCCATGTGGCAGCCATCCTGTTCCGGTTGACCACTCCCCTCCAAGCAGCAGCAGCCTGAGGGGAAACAATAGCTCTGACCCCAGGGGGGATTCTGCCCCACCCTATGGTGCTTGAACCTGACTGCTGAGTGCAGAGTGACTAGATTAACAACTGAAGGAGACAGCCACAGACAGTAGATCCCTGGAAATCTTGAACAGGTTGCCTAAAATGGCACAGGGTCAACATCTGACATCACCAGAGGCCATTCCAGAAAGAAAAAACAACAGTAAATACTAGAGGCTACTGAGATGAAATCCACTGTGGTCTTTCTTTGATCTGCAATATTACCTTTACTTTATAGCTTTTTAACATTCATTATTTGTCCATCAAGTTTGTGCACATTAAGTCACTAGATTTTATACTATAGTTTATTTCTCACCTTTCTTATAATAATCTTAATCTCTTTACGGATTATTAATAAGGGTTCATTTGCTGTTGATAGTGGGATTGTGGGGGGGGTGGTATTTTTGGTGAAGTGGGTTTGTTTCCTGGGCTTAGTGATTTTTTTCTTGCAGCACCTGAATAACAACACACAAGATGTGGTGGGCAGAGTGACCCTCAGTCAACCACTGGAGGAAAGGACTCACCAAAGAGTGACCAAACAACAATCAAAACCCAAATACTTCCAGAGAGCCAAGATAAATGGCATAAATGGCAACCCACGAGCATCAAGTTCAGGAGATCAAGAAGACTGCATCACTGAATCTCACAGACCTCGTACCATAGAAATTAACAAACTTAGGGAGTCAAAACAGATATATTTAAGAAGCAGAAGCAAAAGAGAAGACCCTCACAAAAAATGGGAAGACAAAGAAGCAACCCCCAATGGAAAGGAAAGGAGGAATCCTCAAAAGAGTGCTAAATGAAATAGAGGTAAATAAATTATCAGATATTGAGTTCAAAGCAATGGTTATAAGGAAGCTCAATGGACTAAGTGAGCTAAAGGAGATTATCAAAAACTATAGGGGAACTACAAGGAACTTACTGCAAACTATATCAGCATGAAAAAGGACATAGAAACTATCAACACAGACAAGACAAAATGAAGAATACACTTTCTGAATTGAAGAACACAGTAGAAGGAATCAAAAGCAGGTTAGATGAAGAAGAAGATAGAATCAGTGAGCTGGAGGACATGGAAGAAAAAAAACTCCCAGAAAGAACAAGAAAAATGAAAAAAGTCTCAAAAAGAATGAAGACAGGTTAAGGGAAATGCAGGACAATATGAAACATAATAATATCCATATAATAGGGATACAAGAAGGAGAAGAGGAGCAAGGAATAGAAAACGTAATTTTGAAAAAGTAATTGAAAAAAGTAAAGAAAAAAAGTCACACAAGCCCAGAAAGCACAGAGGGCCCCAATCAAGAACCCAAAGAGGACCACTCCAAGACACATTATAATTAAAATGGCAAATATCAAAGAAAAAGAGAGAGCCATAAAGGTAGCAAGGGAGAAACAGGAAGTAACATACAAGGGAGCCCTGATAAGGCTAGCAACTGACTTCTCCACAGAAACACTACAATCCAGAAGGGAATGGCAAGAAATATTCCAAGGACTGAAAAACAAAGGCCTACAACCAGGACTACTCTATCCAGCAAGGTCTCAATTAAAACAGAAGGTGAAATAAGGAGTTTCCCAGACAAAAGAAGGATACAAGAATACACCCCCACTAAACCAGCATTACAAGGTATGCTAAAGGAACCACTTTAAGAAGATGAAGAAAAGGACTGAGAGAGAGAGGAACACAGATACAAAGGGGGGAAATGAATAAGTACCTATCAATAATAACCTTAAATGTAAATGGATTAAATACTCCAATCAAAAGACATAGGGTAGCTGATTGGATGAGAAAACATGACCCACACATGTGCTGCCTACAAGAGACCCACCTCAGGAAAAAATACCTACACAGACTGAAAGTAAAGGGCTGGAAAAAAATATTCCAAGCAAATGGACAGGAAAAAAAGCTTGGATAGTAATACTAATATCACAAAAAACAGACTTCAAAACAAAGACCATAAAAAGAGATCCAGAAGGACACTTCACAATGCTCAAGGGAAGAATCCATCAAGAAGACATAAACATTGTAAATCTACATACACCCAACATAGGAGCACACAAATATATAAGGAAAATCCTGGAGGACTACAAGAAAGATGTAGATTGTAACACACATATAGTAGGGGATTTTAACACCCCACTATTAAAAATGGACAGAACTTGCTAACAAAATATCAATAAGGATATTGTGGAAACTGAATGATACATTAGGTCAATGGACTTAACTGATACACATACAACTTTTCAGCCCAAAGAAGCAAACTACACATTCTTTTCAAATGCACATGGAACATTTACAAAGATAGGCCACATGATAGGACACAAAACAAGCCTCAACAAACTCAAGAAAATTGAAATCAAAACAAGTATTTTCTCAGGCTACAAGGGCTTGAACTAGAAACCAACCTCAAGGAAAAACTCAAAACATCCAAACTCATGGAGACTGAACAGCATGCTATTAAGCAATTAATCAGTCAATAATGAGATTAAGGAAGAAATAAAAAAGTCTCTGGAAACAAATGAAAATGAACACACAACAGTCCAAAACCTATGGGACAGAGTGAAGACAGTCCTGAGTGGGAAGTTCATAGCAATACACGCCTACCTAAAAAGGATAGAAACATTTCAAATTAACAACCTAACCCTACATCTTCAAGAACTGGCAAAACAATAACAAACAAAGCCCAGAGAAAATAGAAGGAAGGAAACAATCAAGATCAGAACAGAATGAGTGACACAGAGAATAAAAGAACAATTCTAAGGACCAATAAACCCAGGAGCTGGTTCTCTAGAAAGATAAACAAAATTGACAAGCCTTTAAACAGACTCATCAAGAACCAAAGGGAGAGGACTTAAAAAAACCAAATCAGAAATGAAAGAGGAGAAATTACAACTGATAACACAAAAATACAAAGGATTAGAAGAAATTACTGCAAAAACTATATGCCAAGAAATTGGAAAACCTGGGTAAAAGGACAAATTTCTCAAAAACTATAATCTTCCAAAACTGAATGAAGAAGAAGCAGAAAGCCTGAACAGACTAACAACAACTTGTGAAATTGAAGCAGTAACAAAATAATTTCAACATGCAAAAGCCCTGGAGCAAGTAGTTTCACAGGAGAATTTTACAAAACATTTAAGGAAGAGTTAAGCCCTGTCCTTCTCAGACTATTCTAAAAAATCCAAGAGTGAAGACTCCCAAACTCTTTTTATGAGGTCAGCATCATCCTAATCCCAAAACAAGATAAAGACACAACAAAGAAATGAAACTACAGTCCAGTGTCACTGATGAACAAAGACTCTAAAACCCTAAACAAAATATTGGCAAACCACATCCAACAATACATTAAAAAGATCATCCACCATGATCAAGTGGGATTCATCACAGGGATGCAAGGATGATACAATATTCACAAATCAATAAATATAATACATCACATAAACAAAAGGAAAGACAAAAATCACATGATCGTATCAATAGATGAAGAAAAAGCATTTGATAAGGCACGGCACCCATTAATGATAAAAACACTCAGCAAAGTGGGAATAAAAGGGCCATATCTCAACACAATAAATGCCATATATGAAAAATCTATATTCAATGTGTTACTGAACAGGCAAAAACTAAAAGTTTTTCCCTCTAAGATCAGGAACAAGGTAAGGATGTCCACTTTCACCATTTCAATTCAATATAGTATGGGAAGTCCTAGCCACAGCCATCAGACAAGAAAAAGAAAAAAAGGTATCCAAATTGGAAAGGAGGAAGTAAAATTGTCGTTGTTTTCAGATGACATGATAATGTACACAGAAAACCCGATAGACTCCACCAAAAAACTACTCAACCTAATAAGTGAATTTGGCAAAACTGCAGGATACAAAGTCAATATTCAGAAAACAAAAGCATTTTTGTACACCAAAAATGAAATATCAGAATCAGGAATCAGGAAAAAAAATCTCATTTACTATAGCAACAAAAAAAAAGTACCTAGGAATAAACTTAGCCAAGGTGGTTAAAGACCTGTCCTCAGAAAACTACACAATGCCGAAGAAAGAAATTAAGGAGGACACAAATAAATGGAAGTATATACCATGTTCATGGATTGGAAGAATTAACATCATCAAAATGTCCATACTACCCAAAGCAATTTATAGACTCAGTGCAATCCTTATTAAAATACCAATGACATATTTCACAGATACAGAACAGAGATTTCAAAAATTTATATGGAATCATAAATGACCCCAAATAGCCACAGCAATTTTGAGAAGAATGAAGTGGGAGGGATCACAGTACCTGCCATCAAACTATATTATAAGGCCACTATAATTAAAATAGTCTGGTATTGGCTTAGGAATAGACACATAGGTCGGTGGAACAGAATAAAGAGCCCAGAAATAAACCCATGCATCTATGATCAATTAATATTCGGCAAAGGGGACAGAAGCATAAAATGAAGTAAAAATAGCCTCTTCGACAAATGGTATTGGGACATCTGGACAGCTACATGCAAAAAAAATGAAATTCAACCATCAACTTATATCACACACAAAAATAACCTCAAGGTGGATAAAAGACTTAAATATAAGTCACGACACCATAAAAGTCCTAGAGGAAAACAAAGGAGGGAAAATCTCCAATATTCTATGCATCAGTATTTTCACTGATATATCATCCCCTTGGGCAAGGGACATAAAGGAAAGAATAAACAAATGGGACATGGTCAAAATAAAAAGCTTCTGCATGGCTAAAGAAAACATCAGCTTAAAACAAGTTTAACTGTGAATCATATTAACAGATTTGGTTGCTAAGTTACAAGATAAAAAGCATATAAATGTCATTTTATATCAGGCTAGTGAATAGTTTGGTTTTTTTAAGAAGAATTTTAATTCTTTTAAGTCAAATTTGAAGAGCTTTTGATATTAGACATATAAATACAGAAAAGCTTTGTAAATTTGGATAATATTTCTAAGCAAAGTAAATCCTACTGAAGTGCTGGGGTATGATAGCTCTCAATATGACCTACTTCCCAGTTACTCTGTAACTGTGAATGACCAGAGCTACTCTCTTTTAAATGAAGCTAATAGAAATAATATGGTAGTTGCAATGAGATACTGTTATATCAAATGGTGAAAGTGTTTTATTTCTTTATCAAGGAAATTGATGTAATTTTATTTGAATGGCAAATTCAGTGAGGATATCAATAGACCTCATCATGCTAAGGCTAATATTTTTAAAATGTTAAATATCTAAGTACCTTTATGTGTATTTGTATATTCTTAACACATATGTATAAAGTTATTTGTATTAGTAAACAAAGAAAGCTTACAACTGATAGTTCACAAAATGTTGATCTTTGACTATAATTTGTTATGCTCTTAAATAATTTTTAAAATTTTTATTTCCATTTTCATTTGTCATAAAATACATATAATTTAAATCATTTTTAATGAAAGCACTTTGTTTCTGTTAGTACTTGCTATTGTGTTTACTTTAAATATTTTGCCTTTTCTAACCAATTAATAATGTCTTAGCTTTAGGCATTTTGACTTATGCTCATATATTGATATAATGACCAGTTTCCTCTAATGAATCTTTTTGATATTGTCTTTCCCATATATAGGCCCCAAATTCAGAA
The DNA here is from genome assembly GCA_004026545.1 of Mormoops blainvillei. Taxonomy (NCBI): domain Eukaryota; kingdom Metazoa; phylum Chordata; class Mammalia; order Chiroptera; family Mormoopidae; genus Mormoops; species Mormoops blainvillei. The sequence continues at coordinate 322,875 of PVJD01000344.1, forward strand.
TAATAAAATTCTTGATTTTTTTTCACTCAAATAATCCTTGGTGCTCCTTAAATGGACCACTGGATTTACTGCTTTACCTATAAAGGACAAATGATAAATATAATTAAAATATGATATTCTTTATATATTACTTTTTCAACCATCATGAAAGCTAACTAAAATAAGTGACCCAGAGATCCTCTCTTAGGATCTAGAATTAGAAAAGTTCTTTTTCTTTCTTTAGTGGAAATTACAACTTTTAAAGTCAGGCACTCAAATATATAAAACCCTTCTCCTTGGAGGTCAAAGAAAAAACTGTGTTTTATGCCTCTTATGTCCCCAGCTGGAACCTTGTCATAAGCCTAGGGTTTTCCTTGGCATTTTCCCTGATGTTGGCGCTAAGACTCAGCAATGATGGTTACATGTAGCAGAGGCAGTAGCTTCTTGGTTGAAGCCTGAACAGAGGGCTCTGTCTTCACCTCTCCCACTATGACTCCCTAATAGAATATGGGCCTCATCACTCCAAAATACCCAACACTTCTTAGCAAGCCTTATTACCACCTATAAAACCCTACTTTGTCGGATTCCCATAGAGTAGTCAAATGCTGCTCCAATCTAAATCTGGTTACTTTGTTTTCCTTTCCTGGTAAAAATGAATTTCCTTGCTATTTAATAGCTATTCAATACTATATTATGTATTTGAAAGTTGCTAAGAAAGTAGATCTTAAATGTTTTCACCACAAAAAAGAAATGGTAATTATATGACATGAAAAAGGTGTTAGCTAATGCTATGGTGATAATTTTTGCAATAAGTAAATGTATCAAAGTTATACACCTTTGACTTATACAATGTTATTTGTCAACACTATCTCAGTAATGCTGGGGAGAAGAAATTAAAATTAACAGTTGTCCATAATATTCTGTCCTGATTTGACTAATGTTCTCCTGGGAAACACAATATATTATTTGTTGCTGATTCAGATCTTTAAAACAATCAATGTATTATTTGCCTTGGGCATTTTCTTTACAAAAGATACCTTATTTAAAGTTTGAAGTTAACATCTTTGTTAATGATAGATATGCCTTCAAAGTTGCTCATAGATGGTAGCTTTGCCGTTTTTTCCAAAAGCAGCATCTGAGATAGAGGTTCATTTGTATGGAGCATTTATTAGGTTGGACCATGGGTTCAGCTCTCTAAAAGAGAAGAGAGAGGTTGCAGGATTGAACAGCAGATATGACTGGGCTGTGACACAGTCTGCATCAAGACCCCAGATGACCCTATGGAGAGCCCTGAAGCAATGTATCCTTTCAGAATTGTTCTCCATTACAAAGAGAACTCAGGCATTTACTCTTAATCAATCATATTGGAGTAGGCTGCCCCTCAGAAGAAAGCATAATCTTGGCAGAAACATCTGGGTAGAACAGTTTCCAGGAAGAGCTGATAGCTGGAGGACTAGGTCCTTCAGACCTGAATGGAGAGGCAGGCATCATATCCACTACAGGTATGATGTGAAAACTAAGAGGTTTTCTTCCTTCCCGAGACACCCCAACATGAAGACACAAATGAACTTTAGCACCTGTCCAACATACAAAAAAACAAACAAACCCTTAGTTATGAATTAAAGCCCATACTTCTGAAGTTAGAGTTTCTCCACCCATAAACCACCAAGCATGGAAGTCCCCTTTATTAATTCTGTTTCTCTATGTGTTTAAAGGAAGTTTCCCCTCTGATTTCATGAATGCATAGTAGACTAAGAAGTAGTTACTCAAATCTAACAATGTGCCCCTATGGTAGAGAAAAATATCTCAGCACTGTCTCACACACAGTAATAGATTTGAACACTCACAACACATTCACTTAATGACACCCAAATGGGAGTCCAGTACTTCAGTCACATGCCACATAAGCACCCAAAATGGTGAAGGCAAATTTCTCTAAACTTTTCAAAAATATAGGTGGGGAAGTTGCCCATAAGAGACCTAACAGGGGACCAAATATTGTCTTCCCTGCAATTATCATACCCCTGGTAAAGCTATAAATGTAAGGTATGACCCACAACCCACTCCAAAGATTGTCTGAGCATTTACAAGTGGGTTTCATTTAGTTGCCCAAATCACAAAGCTTTAAGTAGGTTTACACACTAAATTTTAAATTACCTGGTTAAATGGACACTTTCCTTGCTGAAAGCCTAACATGATAAGTTTGGGAGATAAATGTATATTTTGTTTTATTGCCCATTTTACAGGTGAAATGCTTAAGAAACTATACAAGATTTTTCCTGTAAAACAGATGCTTCATTGACCTGTCAGCCCTAAAGCACTGTAGAACTAAAATGAATTAATGATGATTTTAATTTTTATATTTTTATTTTTTAATCTAAATTTATAAGAAAGAAAAGTTAAATTAACTCAAATATTGTTCACCTACATTCGCTAACATTTTGTGTATTTGCTTTATATCTTTCTCTCACTCTTTATGTATATTATATTCATATAAACAATTAAATGATTATTATTGCAAATGCTGAACCATTTGAAAGTCGCAGACACCATGACCCTTTATTCCTATTTCCATGTTTATCTCCTAAAAATAGGGACGTTCTATTACATAAGCACAGTACAGTCCTCAAATTCAGAAAACCCAATATCAATATAATATCGTAATGTATTTATCATCTCCTATATGTCCTTTATATCATTTTTTTCTTGATTCAGAATCCAATCCAGGATCACTCATTACAACTAGTTGTCATGTCTCTTTATCTGAAACAGCTTCTCACCTATCTTTGCCTTTATGACATTGGTATTTTTTAAGAACACTGATTAGTTGTTTTATGGACTCTCCATCTGTATGGGTTTCTTGATGTTTTGTCACAGTTCATTATTGAATGTTTAGCAGGAATACCAGGCTACTGATGTGTGTCCTCAGTGACCTACATCAGGAGGCACATGGTGTTAGGTTTATCATATTGCTAGTGATGTTAACTTCAATCGCTTGGTTCGGATGGCTTCTGCAATGTTTCTCCATGTATTCCCTTTGTAATATTCCCTTTGTAATTGATAAGTCATTTGTGAGGAAGTACTCTGATACAGTTTAATCATCTGTTCCCCATCAAACTTTCACCTAATAGTTTTAGCATTTATTAATGATTCTTGCCTAAGTCAATTATTATTATGGGAGTTGCATAATGATTTTTTTTCCAACCTTTTCTCTCCCTCTACATTTAATGTATAACATCCTGTATGAGAAGTGTTTTCCCTTTTCTCCCATTTATTTATTTAGCATCACTAAAGAGCCATGGATTCTTATTTTATTTAATGAGTTCTCACCCATTAATGTTGGTGGTTAGAGTGTTCCAGATATGGCCATCAAGGTCCCTTCAAGCTGGCTCCTGTATCTTTGTTATAATGTCCCTTGTTTTTTACAACTTCCTTAGCTCTTGGCACAATAAGGTGCTTCAGATTCTTTTTTAAAATCGTATTTTATTGATTATACTATTAAAGTTGTCCTGATTTTTCCCTCTTTGCCCCCTTTACCCAGCACCCACCACTCCCTCAGGCAGTCCCACCACCCTTGTTCATGTTCATGGGTCACGCATAAAAGGTCTTTGGCTACTCCATTTCCTATACTGTACTGTACATCCTCATGGCTATTCTGTAACTATTTATTTGTACTTCTTACTCCCCTCACCTCTTCACCCATTCCCCCACACTCCCCTATCATCTGGCAACCCACTGAAACATTCTCTGTACCTATGATTCTATCTTTCTTATTTATTTCTTAGTTTGTTTTTTCAGATTCAATTGTTGATAGATTTGTATTTTTGGCCATTTTATTGTTCACAGTTTTGATCTTCTTTTCTTAAATAAGTCCCCCCTTTAACATTTCATATAATAATGGTTTAATGATGATGAGTTCCTTTAGTTTTTTTCTTATCTGGGAAGCTCTTTATCTGCCCTTCGATTCTAAATGATAGTCCTGCTGGGTAGAGCAATCTTGGCAGTTAAGTTCATGCTCATGACTTTGAATATTTCTTGCCAATCCCTCTAGCCTGCAAAGTTTCTTTTGAGAAATCAACTGATAGTCTTATAGGAGCTCTCCTGTAGGAAACCACCTTCTTTTCTCTTGCTGCTTTCAAGAGGCTGTCTTTATCTTTAATCTTTGACATTTTAATTATGATGTGTCTTAGAGTGGGCCTGTTTGCATCCATTTTGTTTGGGATTCTTTGTGCTTCCTGGACTTGCATGTCCATTTCCTTCACCAAATTATGGAAGTTTTCTTTCATTATTCTTACAAATAGATTTCCAATTTCTTCCTTTCTCTCTTCTCCTTCTGTCACCCCTATGATGTAAATGGTGGACCTCTTGAGTTGCCCCAGAGGCTGCCTGTGCTGTCCTCATTTTTTTTGGATTCTTTTTCTTCTTGTTGTTCTGATAGGTTGTCTTTTGCTTCCTTATGTTCCATATCATTTATGTCAATCTCAGTTTCATCCACTCTACTGTTGTTTCCCTATAAATTGTTCTTTATTTCAATTAGTGTATCATTCATTTCTCACTGGATCTTTCTTATGCAGCTGAGGTCCTCACTAAGTTCTTTGAGCACCCTTAAAACCAGTGTTTTGAATTCTGCATCTAATAGATCATTTATCTCCATTTTGTTTAGCTCTTTTTCTGGAGTTTTGATGTGCTCTTTCCTTTGCACCCTGTTTCTTTATCTCCTCATTTTGTAACCTCCCTGTGTTTGTCTCTATGTGTTAGGTAAAGCTGTTTTGGCTTTGTGTCTTGGTAGTGTTGCCTAATGTAGTAGGTGTCTTGTAGGGTCCAGTAGCACAACCTCCCCTATCACCCAAGTTGGATACTTGAGGTGCACCCTTTGTGTGAGTTGAGTACATCCTCCTCTTGTAGTTGACATTTGGTTGCTATTTGGTAGATCAATGGTAGGGATTTACCCAGGCCAGTCAATGGCAAGGATTAGCTCTAACCACTTACTACAAACCTCCACCATCTGTGGAGGATAAGCTGTACAGGGGCAGGGTGGCAGTGCTCCAACATGATCTATAGATATCCACTGGGTATGCTGGCTCTGGGGTTTCCTGGGTGATGCAGACCAAGGTCAGCCCTACCCGTGTTTTACCTGGGGCACCTTCCCTGAGCTGTAAAGCAATCTGAAATGGCTGCTACTTGTGCTGGGCTTGGAACTTTCCAGGTGAAGCCAAGCTGTGAATATAGGCTGGTAGCTACTAACGACAGGCCTGGGACTCACTGAGGATACCTGTTGCTTATTTGAGAGGATTTATGAAGTTGTGAAGTATGAGTTAAGACCAGCCATTCATATAAAGAAACAGCTTAGGTGGGCCCATAAGTTGGGTGGGATGGAGTCCTGGAGATCTCTGAGGAGGATCAAACAGTGTTAGCAAGGTTGATGGAGTCTCAGATATGGCACCAGCTTACTGGTTCTGTGGAGGGAGGGTTTAGAAAAGAGACAATAGCCTTTGCTCACCTTGATGCCAGACACTTCAGTTTCTCCCTGAATACCGCTGATGCCTTTCAAGCTTCTACCCCAGTGCTGGAGCTCAGGGGAGTGAGTCTGACTACGTGAGCCCATGTGTGTGTTCTTTAAGAGGAACTGCTTGGGGTTCCAGCAGTTTCTTCCACCAACTCAATCCCTACTGGTTTTTGCAGCCAGAATTTGTGGGGAATTATCTTCCTGTCACTGGAACCCTGCCCTTGGGGCTCTGTGTGGGTCTGGGACTCCAAACTCCCAAGATATCTCTCCCAAATTTTTATTCATCACACGTTGGTGAGGGATCAGCCTGTTCCACATCTGCACCACTCCTACCAGTGTTGATGGATGTGGTTTCTTTAATTCCATAGTTGTCAGACTTCCATTCAACTCAATTTCTGCTGGTTCCAACTGATGGCTGTTCTATATTTTAGTTATAATTTTGATGTGGTTGTGCAAAGAGGCAAGCCATGTCTACCTACACTGCTATCTTAACTGGTAGTTCTCCAGGCTCATCTTGACTTCTCTGTGTCCCAGCCCTAGAGTCAACCATGTTTCTAAGCTTTTCAGGAACTATAGCATGATTTTTAAAATTCTATCCGGAATGTTTGTTCTCTAAAATTTATATCAAGGAAGATTGGGAGGCATCATTTAGGGCACAGAGAAAAGTCAAGGGCTCACAGTTAGCCTAACTAAGCATTTATGCTCAGTTGTCATTAGCATGAATGGATGAATTACCTAACCTCAGTGGAACTAAGCCTTTTGGGGAATCTTTGTTTAGTTTGTTTTTCCCATCTTTAAAATAGAGGGATGGTCAATATGGCAGAGGAGTGAATGGAAGTTACCCTGACCTCCTCCCAGGATGAATCTGGAATTATAGCTAAATTGTGGATAAATCACCCAGAACACACTACTGAAATATAGTGAGAGACAAGCCTTATAAACTTGGACAGACAGAAGAATTAGTTCAGCACAAACTGACTGGTAAAAAGGGTAGAGGAAACTCGAGAAGGCTGAATGGACACCCTCAGGCAGTAGCACCACAGGGATATTTAAGGGGCCAGTTGGCTCCCCCTGAGAAGAGCAAGGTCTAAACCATAAGTGGGGATCCCCAGCTAACAGCACCAGAGCCCAAAAAGTACACAGATAACAGCCAGCTGTGAAGCAGCAGGGTTGCTCTCTGCCAGAGATGGGTGGCTGGAGACTGAAAGAGCCATTTAAAAGGCCAACACATAAATTTTCATTTGCGGTCACTTACCCTGGGCTCTGGCAAATGCAAGACAGAGTGGGCTAGAGATGCCTGAGAAGGAAAAGGGGATGGAGGCTTTAGGGAGAGAGCTGAGAGAGTAGCCTCTGGGATCCTGGGGCTGTGTCATCCCCCATGCTGCAACAGCCATCTTGCTCAGGCAGACCACTCCCTGAGTGGCAGCCTGAGAGAAAACAATAGCCCTGACCCAAGGAGGGACTCTGCTGTGGCCCTGAGGTGCTTGAGGCTAACTGCTGAGTGCAGAGTGCCAGCCATAGACAGTAGATCCCTGCAAATGGGGGACCAAATGGACTAGAGAAACATGAGGAGAGACTGGGAATAGAGAATTTGGGAAGAGAATGGAAAGAGTACCCTCAGGGATCCTGGTGCTGAATCATCCCCCATAAGGCAGTAGCCATCAAGCTCACATATACCACTCCCCTCTGAGCAACAGCAGCCTGAGGGGAAACATTAGCCCCAACTCCAGGAGGGATTCTGCCCCACCTTATGGTGCTTAAGCCTGGCTGCTGAGTGCAGAGTGACTAGATAAACAACTGAAGGAGACAGCCACACACAGTAGATCCTGGGAACTCTTGGAACAGGCTGCCTAAGGTCAGTAAGGTCAACATCTGACAACACCAGTGGTGTATCCAGAAAGAAAAAACAACAGTAAATACTAGATGCTACTGAGATGAAATCCACTGTCGCCTTCTCCATGATTTGCAATATTTTCTTTACTACACAGCTTTTTAACAATCATTTCTTGTCCATTATTTGTGCACATTAAGTCACTACATTTTACACTATACTTTATTCCTCTCCTTTCTTATAATAGTCTTAATCTCTTTACAGCCTTATTAATACTGGTTCATTTACTGTTGATAGTGGCATTATAGGGGGAAGTTATTTTTACATTTATGTGTTTGTTTCCTGGGCTTTGTGGTTTGGCTCTGGCAACCAATAATGGGAAGACAAAGAAACAACCCTCAATCTAGAGGAAAAAAGGAATCCTCAGAAAGACTACTAAATGAAATAGAGGCAAGTAAATAATCAGATATTGAGTTCAAAACAATGGTTATAAGGAAGCTCAATGGACTCAGTGAGCTCAGTGAGAATTACAAAAAGCTACAGGGAAACTATGAGGAACTTGCTGCAAACAATATCAGCATGAAAAAAGACATAGAAACTATCAACAAGAACCAACAGAAAATGAGGAATATAATTTCTGAATTGAAGAACACAGTAGAAGAAATCAAAAGCAGGCTAGATGAAGCAGAGGATTGAATCAGTGAGCTGGAGTACATGGTATAAAAAAAACTCCCAGAAAAAGCAAGAAAATGAAAAAAGACTCCAAAAGAATGAAGAAGGGTTAAGAGAAATGCAAGACAGCATGAAATGTAATAATATCCATATAATAGGAATACCAGAAGGAGAAGAAGAGGAGCAAAGAATAGAAAACCTGTTTGAAAAAGTAATGAGGGAAAAATTCCCTAATCTGAGGAGAGAAAAAGTCACACAAGTCCATGAAGCACAGAGGGTCCCATTCAAGAGGAACCCAAAGAGAACTACTCTAAAGAACATCATAATTAAAATGGGAAATATCAAGCAGAGAATCTTAAAGGCAACAATAGGGAAACAAGCAGTGATATACAAGGGAGCCCCCATAAGGCTAGAAGCTGATTTCTCAATATAAACACTACAAGCAAGAAAGGAATAGCAAGAAATATTCTGAGTCGTGGAAAGCAAAGGCCTGCAACCAAGACTACTCTACCCAGCAAGGCCCTCAATTAAAATGGAAGGTAAAACAAGGAGTTTTTCAGACAAAAGAAGGCTAAAAGAATACACCTCTACCGAATGAGCATTGCAAGATATGCTAAAGGGACTGCCTTAAGAAGATGAAGAAAAAGAGTGAGAGAAGAATACAGATACAAAGGGAAAAAATGAAAAAGTACCTATCAATAATAAACTTAAATGTAAATGGGTTAAATGCTCCAATGAAAAGACATAGAGTAGCTGAATGGATAAAAAAATAACATGACCTGCACATATGCTGCCTACAAGAGACCCACCTCAGAACAAAAGACCTACACAGACTGAAAGTGAAGGGTTGGAAAAAAATTCTCTAAGCAAATGGACAGGAATAAAAAAGCTGGGGTAGCAATACTTATAGGAGACAAGGTAGGCTTCAAAACAAAGGCCATAAAAAGAGACCCAGAAGGACACTTCATAATACTCAAGGGAAGAATCCATCAAGAAGACATAAACATTATAAACCTATATGCACCCAACTTAGGGGCACCCAAATATATAAAGAAAATCCTAGAGGACTTCAAGGAAGATGTAGATTGCAACACACTTATAGTAGGGGATTTTAATTCCCCACTGTCAACAATGGATAGATCATCCAAACAAAATAACAAGGATATTGTGGACTTGAACAATGTATTAGATCAAATAGGTTCAACTGATATATATACAACTTTTCATCCCAGAGAAGTAAACTATACATTCTTTTCAAATGCATATGGAACATTTTAAGAGATAGACCATATTAGGACACAAAAAATAAGCAACAAATTTAAGAAAATTGAAATCATATCAAGCATTTTCTCACACCACAAGGACTTAAAACTAGAAACCAACCTCAAGGAAAAAAACCCAAAATATTCAAACTCATGGAGATTAAATATCATGCTATTAAACAATGAATGGCTTAAAAATGAGATCAAGGAAGAAATCAAAAAGCTTCTGGAAACAAATGAAAACGAACACAGAACAGTCCAAACCTATGGGACACAGTGATGACAGTCCTGAGCAGGAAGTTCATAGCAATACAGGCCTACCTAAAAAAGATAGAAACAATTCAAATAAACAAACTAACCCTACATCTAGCCCTACATCTAACCCTACATTATGAACTGGAGAAATAACAACAAACAGAGCCCAGAGCAAGCAGGAGGAAGGAAATAATCAAACGTAGAGCAGAAGTGAATGACGTAGGGACTAAAAGAACAATTCAAAGGATCAATAAATCCAAGAGCTGCATCAACAAAAACAACAAGCCATTAAGCAGGCTCATTAAGAGTGTGTGTGGTATTCTACACCCTTAAAATGTTCCATATGCATTTGAAAGGGTGAAGACCCAAATAAATAAAATCAGAAATGAAAGAGGAGAAATTACAACTGATATCACAAAAATACAAAGGATTAGAAGAAATTACTGCAAAAACTATATGCCAAGAAATTTGAAAACCTGGGTGAAATGGGCAAATTTCTCAAAAAAATATAATCATCCAAAACTGAATGAGGAAGAAGCAAAGAGCTTGAATAGACCAATAACACCTTGTGAAATTGAACCAGTAATCAAAAAAAATCCAGGCACAAAGAAGCCCTGGACCAGGTGGTTTCACAGGAGAATTTTACAAAACATTTAAGGAAGAGTTAAGCCCTGTCCTTCTCAGACTATTCTAAAAAATCCAAGAGTGAAGACTCCCAAACTCTTTTTATGAGGCCAGCATCATCCTAATCCCAAAACAAGATAAAGACACAACAAAGAAATGAAACTACAGTCCAGTGTCACTGATGAACATAGACTCTAAAATCCTCAACAAAATATTGGCAAACCACATCCAGCAATACATTAAAAAGATCATTCACCATGATCAAGTGGGATTCTTCCCAAGGATGCAAGGATGGTATAATATTCACAAATCAATAAATATAAAACATCACATAAACAAAAGGAAAGACAAAAATCACATGATCATATCAATAGATGAAGAAAAAGCCTTTGATAAGGTACAGCACCCACTGATGATAAAAAAAAAAAAAAAACTTAGCAAAGTTGGAACAAAGCGGGCATACCTCAACATAATAAAGGCTATATATGAGAAATCTACATTCAACATTATACTGAATGGGCAAAAACTAAAAGCTTTCCCACTAAGTTCAGCAACAAGGAAACAGTGTCCATTTTCACCACTTCTATTTAGCATAGTATTAGAAGTCCTAGCTACAGCCATCAGACAAGACAAAAAAAAAAAAGTATCCAAATTGGAAAGGAGGAAGTAAAAGTGTCATTGTTTCAGATGATATGGTAGTGTACATAGAAAGCCCGATAGACTCCACCAAAAAACTACTCGACCTAATAAGTGAATTTGGCAAAAATGCAGGATACAAAGTCAATATTCAGAAAACAAAAGCATTTTTGTACACCAAAAATGAAATATCAGAATCATAAATCAGGAAGAAATCCCATTTGCTATAGCAACAACAAAAAAATAAAGTACCTAGGAATAAACTTAGCCAAGGTGGTTAAAGACCTGTCCTCAGAAAACTACACAATGCTGAAGAAAGAAATTAAGGAAGACACAAATAAATGGAAGTATATACCATGTTCATGGATTGGGAGAATAAACATCATCAAAATGTCCATACTACCCAAAGTAATTTATAGACTCAGTGCAATCCCTATTAAAATACCAATGACATATTTCACAGATATAGAACAGAGATTTCAAAAATTTATATGGAATCATAAATGACCCCAAATAGCCACAGCAATTTTGAGAAGAATGAAGTGGGAGGGATCACAGTACCTGCTATCAAACTATATTATAAGGCCACTACAATCAAAACAGTCTGGTATTAGCTTAGGAATAGACATAGGTCAGTGGAACAGAATAAAGAGCCCAGAAATAAACCCATGCAACTATGATCAATTAATATTCGACAAAGGGAACAGAAGCATAAAATGGAGTAAAAATAGCCTCTTCAACAAATGGTACTGGGACATCTGGACATCTACATGCAAAAAAATAATTCAACCACCAACTTACACCATACACAAAAAATAACCTCAAGATGGATAAAAGACTTAAATGTAAGTTGCAACACCAGAAAAGTCCTAGAGGAGAACAAAGGCAGGAAAATCTCAGGTATTCCATGAAGCAATATTTTCACTGATATGTCCCCTAGAGCAAGGGACATAAAGGAAAGAATAAACAAATGGGACTTTGTCAAAATAAGAAGCTTCTGCACAGCTAAAGAAAATATCAGCAAAATGAAAAGGGAAACAACCATATGGGAAAATATATTTTCCAAAGATACCTCAAACAGGGGTTTGATCTACAAATATAAAAAGAACTCACACAAATCCATTCTAGGAAGACAAACAACCTAATTAAAAGTGAGCAAAGGACCTGAACAGAGAATTGTCCAAGGAGGACCTATGCAGGTCCCAGAGAGACATGAAAGGATACTCAGCATCACTAGCCATCAGAGAGATACCAATTAAAGCCACAATGAGATATAACTTCACACCACCCAGAATGGCTATCATAAACAAACTAACAATCAATCAACAAGTGCTGGTGAGGATTTGGAGAAAAGGGAACCCTAGTACACTGTTGATGGGAATGATGATTTGTGCAGCCACTGTGGAAAACAGTTTGGAATTTCCTCAAAAAGCTAAAAATGGAACTGTCTTTTGACCCAGCAATTCCACTGCTGGGGTTATATCCTAAATTCCAGAAACACCAATTCAAAAGAACCTATGTACCCCAATGTTCATAGCAGCACAATATATAATAGCCAAGAATTAGAAGCAACCTAAGTGCCCAACAGTAAATGAGTGGACCTAAAAACAATGGTACATTTACACAATGGAATACTATGCAGCAGAAAGAAAGAAAGAGCTACTACCCTTCATGACAGCATGGATGGAACTGGAGAGCATTATGCTCAGTGAAATATGCCAGGAGATGAAAGACAATACCATATGATCTCACCTATAAGCAGAACCTAATCAACAAAATAAAAAAGCAAGCAAAATATAACCAGCAATGCTGAAATAAAAAACAAACTGACAGTAACCAGAGGGGAGGAGGAAGGGGGATAACAGGGGAAAAGAAGGGGAAGGGTCCTTGAGGAACATGCATAAAGGACCCATGGACAAGACCAAATTGGGGAAGGACTGACAGTGGGAGGTGGTGGTGTGTAGGGCTGGGGAAAGTAGTGATGGGAAAATGTTGAGAAAAAAAAATAGCCAGGGGGAGGTTAAGAAAAGTATAGGAAATTGAGAAGCCCAAGAACTGATATGTACAACCCATAGACATGAACTAAGAGGTAAGAGATTATGGGGTTGGGTGCAGGGCAGAGGGGATCAAGAGGAGAGAAAAATGGGACAAATGTAATAGCATAATCAATATAATATACAATAAAATAAAATTATATCAATAAATTTATGTCCCCTCAATATGTAGCCTTAGGGAATCTTTTTCCCATATAATTAGATGGTCCTCCCATGCCAACCACATAAAAATGTTACCTATACTTTGGCAAGATCATCCTGCTATAGGATTTAATGGAAAATGGTATTTCAAATCCAAAATCTGGGTGCTAGCTGTGCTCACTCTACCAGGGTGTAATTGTTTCTATTCAGTGGGTATAACTAAGAAATATGGACTTTCTTTTTAAATATGGTATATTTTAAATCATATATTGGGAATGTATATACATTTTTATACTATAAATTCCTATATCTCTGATTCCAGTCTAATACCACACATCCTTTTCTACCTTCTCCAATACATATTTGTTTCTCCCTTCTCCCACAGAGAGAAACCTAGCTCCCTACAATAAGACTACATTTACTCAGTTTCTCAATCCTACACACACACACAATATGGTTCCAGAATTTCCATGCCAATACTATGCAAAAGAGAAATGATTGAGAAGTGTTCAAGGATCAAGGTTATGTTTTCTGCGGGGTTTTCTTTTCGCAGTTTTGTTGTCTTTAAACGGAGGATATATCATCAAAGCACTGTGTTTAAAAGTTATGTCCTAATGGTATTTAAAATCAGGACAGTTACATTTTTATAAAAGAATCCAATCCTTCTTATCCAAAGCTTAGTATCATATACTGAGTCATGCCCAACAAGTACAAAGTACATTTCCTATAGGGGTACCAGTGAGCACACCCCTATACAATATACAACTGGTTATATAAAGATACCAATGAAGGTCGGTCTTAGAACTGTATTGAAAAAGACTATTTCAAGTGTTTCTAACCACTAATGCTGCTTTTAAACTCCAGAATATGGATTTACACTTCCCAGTGCAAATGTACTAAGGAGTTTATAATCTGAATATCTACTCCCATCGGATATCCAATTCTAGGCTCCCTAAAAGCCTCCTGAAGCAGGATATTTACAGAAATAAGCAAATAATTGCAATATACAATTGGCACAGCTGCCCACATTGCCAGTTGTGGAATCTCTTACCTAGCCCAGACCCTTCTAAAAGGTATTAACAAAAGCACATGACTCGAACTCTAGGTCTCTCACAATTGTCGGTGTTAGTTATATATCCAGTGCCTCAAAGTCCTCCATTGAATGTCAAGGATAGAAAGGGACAAGTGACTAATAATGAAAGTTATGATCAAGTGTTTTGTCATAAATCAATTGAGAACCATTACATGATTTGTTAAATCTACCGAGAATATTCCTTCTTTTCAATTAGACCAATTACAGTCAGGCAGCAACTGGTACCAACTGATTATTTTTATGTTCTGTCAATACATTCACACAGGATCATTTTTCCTATTTAATTAGATGGGCTAATGGCATGCTAATGACTTCAAAACCTGACCTACACTTTGACAAGATCATGCTGCCTTTCTAAGGACTTAAAACAAATCCTTCTGCATTTCACATTTTTGGTGGGGAGCCTAACATGGTAACTTACCAGAGAAGATCCAAGATACCAGATATGAGGATTTCTTCCTCCAACTGAAATGTGTGATCCACAATTTATAGCTGACCATAACCAATGACAAATAAAAGAGCTTAAGCTTTAGAAGTCTACCCAGCCCACAAAAATTTGCTGTCTACAATAGTCCCAGCTAATAAAATTGTCCCTATTTATAGGTCAACCAAATACTAAGTCAGTAAATAAATAATGCTTGTGTAAACACTTCAGGAAAGGTGTACTTGTTAATTTGGGAGAAAAAAGGACATAGTTTTTAAGGGAAGCCAAACTAATCCATGGGACTTATACTCATCTTGGTCCTAGGCCAATTATTTTGTGGTCCTAGGACTGGCTCCCTCCTTCCCAATTCTAACACAAGCATATCTCAGAGATATTGTGGCCTTGGCCCCAGATCACTGCAATACAGCAAATATCACAATAAAGTGAGACACATGAGAGTTCTAGGCCAATTAAAAAGGGCAAAGTGGGATTCTAAATATTTCTTTTGATATTTATGATTGTCCTCAGACTTCTGAGTGACATACATGTGCTTAAAAAGTCACTACACTGACACTATATCAGGCTGATCCCAGCTGATGCTTCTGCATCAAAGACCCTGAAGCTGCCCTGGATCACTCAACTGACTTTGACCTAAAGGAGGGCAAAGTTATTATAACAGAGAAATGGTGCACTCTTAGCTTATCTGAGAAGGAGAGTTCAGTATAAGTCCAGGAAAGAGTTCAGCAATAGCCACACCCAGAAATAAAATACATCACTTTCAGGCACAGGATTTCTCAGAAAATTCATAAATAACCAAAGTTGCCTTCCCTGATAATTGCCAGCCCCTGATAAATGCCCCTTTGCTTCAAGGAAATTGTTCCCACTGATAAGTTTTAAGTAATCAGCTTGTGCATGGACCAAAAAAAAAAAGATATTTCACTGTTCTTTAGACTGCTGTAGCTTTTGCTTTTACAAATTTTTCCTTGCTTGGTTTCACAATTGATCGCCATCATATATGAGTAAATATCAGTCGTGCTTTTAATTAAACTGACTACATCTGGATTGTTCTTTGAGGCAATGATTCTGAATCTAATCAAGAAAGTTGACTTCCATTTACAGGAAACATAGAAACGAGTGACCACATGGAAGCACACAGTCACATCAGAATGTAAGAAAGGCCATAGGACCATTGACTCAGTGATTGCAGTAACTCAATGGAGGGGAATTAAAAAAAAAAAAAAAGGCTGGTCTGCTACAGATCAAAACAAATTTGAGTAACATGAAACCAAATGGAATGTGTAAACCATATTTGGGTCCCACTGCGAACAAGACACTGTAAAAAGGCAGTTCTGAGATAATCATAAAAATGTGATTATGAACCAGGTGTTAGATCATACCAATAAAGTATTTTTTAAAATGAGTGTGATAATAAAATTTTACTTATGCCAGAGAGGGTTCATATTTTTAGAAGTACTTAAGTGTATAAGAGAAAATTTAAATGATGTGTGGGATTTCCTTTTAAAGATTTCAGCAAAGATGGGAAAAAGAAAAAGAAAGGAATAGAAGAAAAATCTTGATAACTTTTAACTTGATTGATACAAGTTCACTATTTGCTTTCTCTTCCTTTGTGTCCATCTGAAATAGTTCATCACAAAGATTTTCTTATATAGTGTTCTTATATTTCGATGTAAATATTTAATATATACATATGCATGATTTTTTTGGAATCCTCTTTCCAAAAGAGAATATTTCCCGCACATTCTAAATACACCCAAAGAGTGAACCTGTGGGCAATTTCTCTTCTGCCACCATAGGCAGCATTTGCTGCCTAACCTGCATGTTGCACCTTTGTTGCTGAACTGAATTCCTGAAAAGTTAGGTAGAATTACTTAGCTAGGGATTCAGGGAGCAATTTTTTTTTAAAACGAAGAGTCCATCAAGATGAGGAAAAAGTAGAATGAGTTTCTATTGTCTATAGTTGATTTTAAGGCTAGTGTTACTGTCCAATTGAATTTTTTATGAAATATCTTTTTTAAAATACTACTTATTAATTCAATTCCATTTGATAGTAAAGCAAGATAGAGGTGGGGGAAGTTCAGCAGATCAGAGAATGAGTGAATAAGTGATTAATAGAAAAATATCCTGGGAAGGCAGCATAATAAAAATGCTTCGGCTTTTCCCTAACCCCTCCTCCTTCCAGCTGCGATTTAAAATAAACAAAGCTAAACAACAAATGTTAACTGCAGTGTCATGGAGGGGCTTCCGTTTGAAATATAAAGTAAAATAAGGACTGTGGGATAAATAGAATGAGTCATTCTTCTCCTAGATTTCCCTTCCAGGCACTTCAGTATTGTCTCACTTGGGCATTGTGAACCGAAATGCTGAGTGAAATTCCGAGAGCAGGCAACTTCCCAGCTTCACTGGTGTCCAGTTAATATTCTCCTTGGACTCAACTGTAAATAAACTCATGGAGAGAAGGAGTTACAGCAGTTGTTGCCAAGATAGCAAATACTTGTTCAACGTTATCAATTTAATGTAAAGATTCGACTTAGTAAATTTATATCAAGTCCTTCTTATGATTAGAGCAAATTCATTTCCAGAAAAGTTCAATTATGGAAACATCTATAAGACTTACTCATTTCAAATAAGTCATTTTGCTTCAGGGTAAATTATACTAATTACTAATATGTACAAATTCCATTTGAACATAAAGAAAATCCTAGGTACAAATAAGAAAATATTAACTAAGCATTCTTCATTTTTAAACTGATCTAAAAGGAAAATAATAAGCTATCTTTATTCAGCATTGCAGAAACGACTCTAACAAACTGGAAAATATCTGCACCACACAGATTTCATTGTTAATAAGGAACACTAACTCCCCCTTCTTGGAATGACTTTCCTTTTAAATAAACCATATTGGATGGTTCTATTAAGTAATATCCAACCCTTTTTAATTTTTATTATCTATAGGGGTCTAAATGTGGCAAAGTAATCAAACTGTCAGTCAATTAACTGTTTTTCATGTGTTGCTACTTTAGATGTATCTCTAGATATTTTTAACTATAATTGCATTTCTAACCACCTAAAAAAATTATGTGGCTTTTTATTTTTCACAAGCTTCCTTTGTAATCAACTGAGATCAGATCAAAATAATTAATTCAATTCTAACAGTAGTTTTCATATCTTACTAACTTTTAAAAATTACTTTGGGATTCTTTTCCAGATACTTGATTATTATTAGCAGAAGATCATATGACTGCATTAGATGACATCACCTAATTCTCCAAAGCAAATGTTTCTCTCCAATTTGGAAAGAAATCAACAATTCAGCCTCCACGCAGAGAGAATACAAAATATGCTGTAACCACAGTAATTAAAATCTGTTAGCATATCTCTAATTTCCACAACCTCATTTTACAGTTATTATTAAACTTACAAAAATTTACAAGGGTCTTCTACTGACATGAGCTCTATCCACCTATGTGCTTTTGTGAATGGGGCAGGATATAAATAAAGAAACACTAGTAAACAGCCCAGTGCCCACTCCCAACATTCATGAAGCAGGGAAGGGTGGTTGGAGCATTTCTGTGGCTTTGCTGTATTTAATCATCTTGAATTATTTTCAATTGTGTTTTGTTGTTGTTTCACAAGTTTATCTACCATACGAATCATGAAGCAAAGAACTAAAAAAGGATACAAATACAAATATATACACTCCTCAGTCCCTAGTGTTACAAAGTTTATATATATTGGAAACCATAAACACAATAGCCATAATTTACTAAATATCTAGGGTGCTCTAGGTAGTTTATATATGATAATCTAACCCTTTAGTCTACTCAAATCCTGTAAGATAGGGTTTTACAATGTTCTAATTTTACAATATACAGATCTAGTACCTTTTCTCTTATTTGGGACCCACCTGTCCCCATGAAGACCATTCACTGCAGGGAATGCTGACTCACCTCTAGACCCCTGGAATCCACTCTATCTCTGTAGTTAGAGGAGTCAGTTTGGGGTTTTTTATTATTGTTATTATTCTTTGTAACCAAAAGGACTCTAACTGATAAACAGGATTATATTCATCCTCCAAAAGTAATAACATTTTCTTAAAGGCATGTGACTTCTATTTTTCCATCATTTTATATATTTTAGGCATTAAGAAAAATCTTAGATGATTTCATAATACTAAAGCCTAAAACTTTATTAAATAACTTATTTGATGAATGATTAGCTGAACAAATGCATGAATAATGAATAAATAATTAAATATGAGAGAGTTTCTCTCTATTTTGACCCTACTCCCAGGTTGAGGTACATGATTGACAAAAGAAAAGAAAAGAAAAGAAAAGAAAAGAAAAGAAAAGAAAAGAAAAGAAAAGAAAAAAGGAAAGTGAAGGGAAAGTGAAGGAAAGGAAAGGAAAGGAAAGGAAAGGAAAGGAAAGGAAAGGAAAGGAAAGGAAAGGAAAGGAAAGGAAAAAGTAACAAATGATTATAACTCAGATCTTTGGGTTTATTTAATTTTTGTTACCCCATTGATGTTAGCTTGCTATCTTTATATTCCACAGTACATCATACTAACCTACCCTCTCCCTGCTTGACATTACTTGGAAATCATATATATCTGAGTTCAGGTGCCTAGTAACCAGAAAGTCAGAAAAAAAGAGTCTCACATCTGTCACCACCCCGGTGTAAGGTTCACCAGAGAAGGAGAGATTGCACAGTAGAATGTGCTTTGCTTTGATTTACTCATAGCAAAAGCAAAAGTGCAATAGATCTTGTCCAATGGCCAATGGTAGTTGTTAAAGACATTGGTGCCATGACTTAAGGACCTTTTTCTCCAGGGAAGCTAAAGAATGTGTAGAAATGACACTAGCTTGAGGGAAAAGGGTGTGGTGGGGAAAAGGATAAGTACTTTAAAGACATTAGTCACGCGGACCTGCTGAAGATCCCTTATCTCCTGAATGGTAACTTCTCTGCTGAGAGGAAACCAGTTCTCACATTTAAAGTGGGAAATGACTATAGTCAGGGAGAAAATGGTTATTTATTTCCTGACCCTGCCAGCTTCCATATTGTTCCTTTGCTGTGTCATAGTCACAGACCTATACAATGACAGGAAAAATAATTTCTAATCTTCCTGTGCAAAGAATAATTTTATTGATCTCTACGTTATTTTTTTTTTCCTGTGACTCAGCAGGTCAAAACAGACTCAATTCCCAGATGTGCATGGGATTAAAATGTCTTCAAGTTAATAGAAGGTGAATAAATTTATTTCAGCACCAAGGAGAGTACCCTGTTATTTTCAAATGATTTTAAGACATTCAAAACTGCATATTATTCATGAGGCTAGAAAGAAATTTCGAAATGTGGTTTGATAAAAAGCTGCTAAGAACTTATTTCACACATGATAAAAATTCTAATCATTTATGTAAAGTAAGAACTTGCCAAGGTTTTGTACATATTCATGATTTCGATCATGTACTGTGCTATTTTTTAGCTACCAATACAATGGAATTAGAGAATACTTGCCTATTGTCAGATGTCAAAATAACAGTTTCTGAATGGAGCTAGACTGGAAGAAGGTTCAGTAAAGTCACAGAAGTGTTACACTAACAGTGATTAAAAGCTCCATGAGAACAAGTCCTAATGTCTTTCTCACTTCTATGTTCCCAAAGCTTGACACATGATAAGTGCTTGGTGAATGTTTATGTAAGTCAAGTGAGAACAAGTGAACTGATGAATGGTATTACTTAAGTGACTGGGGATGAATTCAGAAATGCCTCACTTGTCATGAAAAGTCACTTTTTACAAGTGGTCTTGGAGATTCTCACATATCATATTGCTCAGTCTGAAACTTGAACATATCTCTACTTGGTCTATAACAATGGAGTCTCAATCTCAAAAAAAAAAAAAAATATGCTCCAAGCCATGCCTTTTATCTTTACTAAGCTTTCGGTGGGAAGGGTTCTCCTTAGAGACCTGAAGGTTATTCAGCTTTCAACCCATGTAATTAATCTTACATCTCCAGGTCAGCATGGTCTCCACCCAACTGTGGCTCCTCCAATACTTAGGGTGACCAGTCAACCTGGTCCTGCCCTGTTAATAGATGGACTGGACACAAGTGCAGGATGCTACCTCTCATCCTCTTGCATGAGGCCCATAGGTGGCCCATGACTACTGGTCCCTATTTCCAAGCAGCCCAGGCAGCCCCTTATTTCTGTGCCAAAAATGGAAAACATCAGGCCTTGCTCCGCTGAGGGATCTTCAAGGGTCCAGAGACATCTGGGCGCAGCTGTGCTGGAAACAAATGACAAGACTGCAGTTCTGCCCTGAGTTGCCACCATAGAGGACATGGGGTCACCCTGGCAGGGTTAAAGGCAAGAGAAAAGATGAACAACTGTTGAAAAACAGTTTTTAAACAGTTGTTTCCAATAATCAGAATGTTATGAACACTTCTTAGGCCTTTAAGTCCCTTTCCTTTGTTTATGACTATTTGTGTAATGAAAAGTGTGAAGGAAGTCAAGCCTCCTCGCTTCCAGGTAGGCGCAGACCCAGTTCCCAGTTCCTCGGAGCCTTCTGGGCGAAGGCTCCACTCTACTTGGACTGTACTACCAGGACCCCAAAACAGGGGGGAGCCGCCCGGGAAGCACTGATTTCCATTTCAAACTGCATTCTGGTACTTTGTACTTCAGCACCATTGGCCAATCAATATTTAATGCTCAGAGATTCTGGCTCTGCGCGAGTCATGTCAGGGGACCTTGGGAGCCAATCTGCTTGAGCTTCTGCGTGATAATTATTCATGGGCTCCTGCCTCTTGATCCTTCTCTCGCACGGTCCCACTCTGCAGACTCAGTGCCTTATTCAGTCTTCTCTCTCCCTCTCTCGCTGCTGCTGCTGCTGCTGCTGCTGTAGCTGTAGCTGGACCCCTGCCTTCCCACCGCTCGGCATCTGCACATCCCTACAATGGCTAAAACAGCGATGGGTAAGGTAGCACCTCTCTCTCCCTGAGCTTGACCCGGAGCCCACCCTCACCTCTTAGAGCTGTGAAGGCATTGGGAGATATTTTATAGGGAAAAAAAAAAAAAGAC
Source organism: Mormoops blainvillei (assembly GCA_004026545.1). NCBI lineage: Eukaryota > Metazoa > Chordata > Mammalia > Chiroptera > Mormoopidae > Mormoops > Mormoops blainvillei. The sequence continues at coordinate 344,443 of PVJD01000344.1, forward strand.
ATTAAAGGTAACGCAGAAACCAGAAAGGACGTTTGGGGAAGGCCAAGAAAAAGGGAGGGTCCTTGGAAATCTAAAGCTAAGACTTTCTTTCTTAAAAGTTGAAGCAGATAAATTGCCTTCCCATGGGTAGGGAATTATTATGTTGCTGTATTTAAAATTAAGGCTCAGTCATCGCGGGGGCGGGGGGCCTACCTTTACCATTCGCCTTAAAGGGGGTAAGGGAAATTTTGGAAAATGCTTTGTAACGTCTTTTATTTCTTTAGTTTTTGTGTGTTTATTTTAAGAAAAAGAAAGAAAATGAGGAAGAGAAAGGGGGTGGGAGAAAAGAAAAATGCCAGGTCAAAGCGGTCCCATCTCGGCTGTTTGAAAGATGGGTGGAGACGAGGGTTGGGTGGAGGACGAGCCGATTTTGTGGTATTGTCTCCGGGGTTGGAGAAACCGCTAGTCCTGGGACGCAGCGGGACGGAAGGGCTGGGGTGGAGGCCACGCTCCTTTGTTTTAGGGGAAGGAGGGTGGAAGTCGAGGAGGGCACAGAGGGCGCGGTGGGCAGCTGCAGGGGTGGGGACTCGGGAAGGGAGGGTTGGAGGGACAGAGGTTTCCCGGGCGCGGGGGTGGGGTTTCTTTGTGTGACGACGCAGGGTCCCTGGGGAAGGCACCTGCAGGCTGGGTGCACAAGGCCGGCGGCCCCACCCTGTGCGGAGCCTCGCCCGCGCCCCACCCCCCAGCCTGAGCAGCGTCTTCAACAGAAAGGGGGCCGGGCAGGGAGCACCAGCACTACCCACAGGAGCCCAGCCCAGGGGAACACAGCACCTCGCCCGCACGGGGCGCTCCCTGGCTTGGGAGTGCGACCTGACCATTGCCCCCTTCCCCATCCGGGCTTCATTGTTCTGTTTTACGCGGGGCGGGGGCGGGGGGGAGTGTGGGTTAACATTTTTCTTTTCGAAACCACGTTGCATGGGGTGATTAGGCATAGACGCAGATAAAGGTTTCTTTGAACTCCTTTGATCGTTTTGAGAAAGAGCTTCTAGAACCTAGAGATGTGTATATATAATAATACAGATAAAAAAGAGGTCAAGGTCTTAAATTAAGCCACGTGAAATATCCGTTTTATAGGTCAGACAAGGCCAAATATTGGCAGTTTTCATAGGTTCAACCTAGACCAGGGAGGTAGACAGAGGAGACAGAGCCCGCGCGAGATTCCTCATCCAGGGCCTCCACCCCCAGCCGGCCCTTGCCTCGAGTGCCCCCTGCTCCCGGGACTTGTGGGCCCTGGGTGGACATGCAGGGAGGAGCCCGAGGTTGTTGGCTGGAAGCTGCCCTCCCTAGGGACCTGGGGCGGTGAGCAGCTGGGAGAAGCAGTGGGCTGTGCCCGGGACAACTCCGCCCTTGCCCCACCCTCGGCGCGCAGCTGGAAAGACCTTGGGCCTGGAGTCGTGGTGGAGAAGGAGGGCTGGATGAGGAGGGTGGGGAAGAGGCGGTTGAGGCTCTGCAGTCCTAAGACCCTGTTTTTCAGCTCTGCAGCCTGGAACCTCCCGGGCCCCCTCCATGTGCTCAGCCACCTCCCGCCGCTCTGCAGAAAGGTTGGCTGGAGCCCCTCCCGGCCACACAAAGGCGCGGCCCCACCCCAATCGGTGGGAGACCATAGAGGTGACCCCTGCCCAGGGGTGCGGGGAGGGTTCTCTCACTTCGGCTCCTGCAGCTCAAGCCCACGGCCAACACTCTGTTCTCCCGGGTTTCCCCGGATAAGGACCCCTTCGGCAGTCTCCCTAGGAGGGACCCTCGCTCTGAGAGACCTGCGCGGCTCTGCCCCACCCCTCCCCGCTGGGGCTCGGCCCGACAACAGCGGTCCTGTGCAGGCGCACTTGGCGCGGGCGCCTGGAGCGCAGCCAGCCCTGCAGAGCCCCGATCTCGCCCTGCTGTCCCCGCCCGGGAGCTGGGCGCTCGCCCCCGCCGGTGCAACCCGGGAGACTGTTTTCTGCGCAGTGTCCTGAGCTACCCCCGCTTCTCACAATTCGAGGTTCACCCGCAAGTCCAGGAAGGTTCTGAGAATGGGGGATGGGGATGATCTGGCTCTGCGCGCTCAGCTCCAGCACTGAGAGGCTTCTGCCGGGAAGGGGGCAGGAGGGAGGGGCGGGGTTGGGGGGGGGGTGGAATGCGGCTACAAATTCGTCATCATCACTGTTAATGTTATTATTTCAAATCATCATTATTATTACTTCATGATTCAGTGGCCTTATTTGTTCGAAATGTTCGAATGATTGCATTTGGTCAAGGATTAAGCCTTGTTGCACTCACTCTTCTATCTCCTACTCCTCCCTTGCCCACCTTACCCCCAACAAGGAATTCTGTCCCTACTCATTCTGCGTTATGAAGCAAACGTATTTTCAGGTTTTTGTCGAGATTATGTATGTGCATGCGGGTCGGATATATGTGCAAGTGCATGATAAGGGCAGGGGCTTGTGTGATAAAGACTGATGGAAAATTCTCCGCAGAACTGTGGCTGCAATGGGTGAAAATATACGTACATAATTGAGATATTAGGATCTTCAGCATGTATTTCATAAGGTTATACCTATAAATAAATAAACATAGGAACAAAAATTTAACTTTTTTCCCCAAAACTCTTCTTCCTATTGCTGATTCTTGATATGGCCTCAATTCTACACAGAATCATGGTTAGTGAAATGGTAGCCAGCATGCCATTAATAAAAACCCCACCCCAAATATGACAGCTGCGAGGGTCCTTTCTGCCAAAAGTAAGCTGCTTCTGCAAATCATGAAGAGAAGCACAACCTCCACAATATTAAAATAATGGATTCTGAAATTATTCCAGTTGCAAAGCTCAATCAATTAATTATCAGGAAGGGTGCTTTTTCCTGCTTTATTAAGCAATTATTGTATTCAGCATGATTGCACTAGGTGCATAGAACATTCCCCATACCTCCTCTAATGAAATGGACAGCTTCTAAATGGAAAGATAAATAATAGAAGTGAGAAGATCAGGGTTTGGTCATGATTTCACAATAAAAGTGAAAGAAATAGCAGTTGCTTATCAATGAATCATATAGAAATATATAGATATATATTTTATACCAGGTGAATAAGCTGAGCCTGCAACAAGCACTATGCGATCCCGTGTAACCCAACGCAGACCACTCATGTGATGGTATGAATTAATACACCGGGGTTGTTATAAATTAATACACTGGGGGTGTTTGTCTATGTTCAAATTATCTGAAAGTACAGTATATTTTAAAATAATAAACTAAGATTGGATGGTTAGTAATATTAACATATAGAGGGGTTTTTTTGGCCAAAATACACAATGGTTTTGTGATGTGATTTACAGGTTTGTACTGACTTGTGCTAGTCTGAGCGGGATGAGAGTATTTTCATTGTTAGAGAAATTGCTTCTACCCTTAGTCACTAACATTTTTAGCAGGGTTTTTTCTGCTGTATTAAAAACACTTTTACTTACTTTGAGGGGGGTTTTCCATTATTAATGGATAAATTGTGGAATAAGCATTTGATTAGTTGGCCCAATATGTTTTTGTTCTTAGTTGACGGTAATGCTGCAGGCGGCATTTCACTCAGATTTAAGAAATGCTCTTTCAGTGTGCCAGAAAGCCGAGTTACACAAGAAAATACTTTTCCTCCCTATAATTTAGGATCGAAATACTTACTTAATTCTGTGAATATTTAGTAGTTGGTATCAATCATAATTGTACGTTAAATCTGTACAGTTAAAAATTAAATGGAAGATTAAACCAATTAAATTTAATTGGGGATATTTCTCATTAAAAAATCCAGACCATCGTTAGAAAAAATTCCTGTTTTATCAACCACCATTGTTTTTCATTCCAACAGAATGAGATTGACTATGGACCCCACTCCACCCCAGTAGCTGGATCCTCACCCAAGGCTGAATGCAGCTGGCCCCCCAGCAGGTGGCTGCCTCCTCTGGGCGTGGTCACCCCAAGTTACTGCTTGCTAACTCCAGCTCACTCCAATTTCCTCTTTGGCTTTGGATAAACAAACATTATTCTGTGGTCACAAGATGTGTGGTCTTATGTGAAAAATGCAAGAAATTTGCCAGACAAGGGGAAAAAAACCAAATTAGCCAGTGACCCGCATGTTTTCAGTAGAAGGCTGGTTCCCTTTCCTGGTCCTCTCAATTGAACACGTTGGAGTCTGCATTAACTTTTCCTCCCACTAGAGGGCAATCAAGTACTCTAAAGAGCTAGACTAATTTAAACCCACTTCAAATAGCAGTTTTTCATGAAACCTTTTTTTTGGGGGGGGCGGGGGGGTTGCTAATTTTATTCAGTTTATTTGGTTGTTTATTCAATAATTTAATGCTATGCTTTGCCCTACTAGATAAAAAGGGTGTGGACCTGGATAATTATGTATTCTCTTACAATTTTACTTCTAGTTTCATTACATTGTTATTGTAATATCATTTATGTTCATTGGAACAGGGATTGTGGATAAACAGTAGAAAATGGTCTGTAGTAATAACCAAATTACTTAGGAACAGCATATATTAATGTTTAAATAAATTAAACAAAACATTGTTTAATATGCACCATGTTGGGAACTCACCTGAATATCATTGGCCACCTTTGGGAGTTTGTAGGCTAGTAGATAAAATAAATGCAATGTAATACTGAGGAGAGGTGCCAAAAACAAATATAACTAATTTATAAGATCATCAAAAGTGGATTTTTTTCCATGTTGGCATTGGTAAGGAATTTTTTTCTCTATCATTTTGTGTAAGTATAATCCATCTGTAAAGTATTTAATAGTTTCATATGACTGTCTTCCTCAAACTTTAATGTACCTACGAGTCACCTGTGATTTTTCACTAAAATGTGAATTCTGATTAGAGGTCTGGTTGAGGCCAGCCATTCTACATTCCTAACAAGCTCCCAGAGAATGCTGATGCTAACCAGAAAACACTTAAAAATAGAAAACTTCTGATATACACATCCCTTACATAATCAGCTCTAGTGTTATACCTTAACATTTTCAAATCCATGGTAAACTTTACAAAATATTTCACTTCCAAACCCATACACTTAGGAATTTTATTCCTCTGGAATTACATGTTTTGTGCCATCATTCTCTCTTAAATGGATTTTTTAAAGTATATATATTCCTATTGCAAGATATACGATTAAGCAAAAGACCTTCAAAGGAAATGTCAAAAATGAGAATTTAGCTGTGTGTGTGAGTGTGTGTGTGTGTGTGTGTGTATAAATGTGGCTTGTAGCACAGTTGAGAAGAATTGATAAATCAATATCTAATATTGCTAGCTTACTGTTATTTACAAAACAGTGAGTTCAACTCAAAAGTTGTTTGCTGTGAGATAATATGCAAAAACCTATAACTCCATTTGCCATACAACTCATTTACTGTAAATGCTCCACGCACTGAAGCAATTGAAACAGGGTGAACCACACTAACACTGCCTTCCAGTGTGTCCCGTATCTTACCACTGACCAAATTGTTCTAACGGAATTTCTTCCTGGCCACCACAGGAGGAAATTAGTAATTGAGTATGGCTATAGATGTGAAAACAAATTATCTGCATATTTTCTGATTACTTAAACCAATAAAGGATCTCCCCTTTTTGATTCTTTCTAAGAAAGTCAACCCAGACGGGGAAAGTGGATCTTCGAGGACTATCAGCAAAGATATCACACATCAGTCCTCCTGTGCAGGGGAGGGCTGGCCATGCAAAGATTACCATAATTCTCGAAATGCTGTCCTGCACAAAAGATACTACACATGAACTATCTCAAATAAGAAATGCAGTGTTGCCCAAATAGGGTACTAAAAACATCGTCCCAAATAAAACTGGCCACAGAGTTGGGAGGAAATACTGTTATTTAACATCAAATTGGATTAAGCCTCATTATCTATTCCTTTGTCATTGTTAACTTTTCATTTCAGAGCCTCTCAAAAACCAGGACACTTTCAATTTTACCACTCCTGGTACATTAAAGAAAGAAAGAAAATGTGCTAAGAGAGCATTACAAAAGTAATGTATGCTTTAGACATTAAATCCTAGAAGTCTGTGGTGGCTCTGTGTACACCGCATTTGGAGATAACAAAAATCCAATCTAGAGGAACTTCAAGCCAAAAAATTTCTCTCCTGGTCCTTTAATCAACAATTTTACTGTGACATTGCTTTCTTTTGAGAATCATTTTCCTGGGCCAAAGATTACAAAAAGTCAGTAAGAAGTAACTTTTATTTATTGATTTATCTCTTAAATAACTTGCTAGGTACTAAGCACTTTGCACATATTAGCTATGTTAACTATCCAATCATTACAAAAAGTAAATATTATTACAGGTAAAGCAACAGAGACACAGAGAATTGAAGTGACTTGCCCAAGGTTACACAGTTCATCAGATCCAGAATTTGGACTCAGGCCCTCAGGCTCTAGAATCTGCACCTTTAACTAATATGAGATACTCTTACATCTGCTCCTTGTTTTGGTGTTCCCACCGTGGAAATCAAACCCGTGATGTCACCGTTAAGTTGAATGGGCCTGAGATGGTCTTACCCTTTCTGAGCCCTTCTAAGACTCACCTTGAAGGGGAAATACCTTCAAACTGATGACTAGGTTTAATAGCTAACCTGGGACTTATAAGTAATTGCCACGATTTGGGCTTTTGGGGAAAGAGAGCTAAGAGATGTTGGGGGCTGTAATGTGTGGAGCACCCAGAGCACATTGCTCTCTGAAGGCTAAGTAGAGAGGCAGCAGGCATTTCTGCTGTGGATACACTGTGATGGCCAGTTTCAGGGGAAAAAGATCTCCGTGTAATCTAACCAGTATCATCATGATTAATGCATTTCAAAATGGGTCCTTAACTCCTTCCAGAGACTATAGATATTCAACTCTGATACTCTGTCTTACAAAATAAATCTAGAACTAAAACAAATATATAGCCCAGGCATCCACATTTAATATAAAGATATTACGTCAAGACTCTCCTCATCTTACTGCCTCCAAAGCAGGCAGGCAGGCCAGAAAGCTCCATGGGAAGGCTGCGACACACTTGTGAAACATTTTTAATTATCTTTTAATAAAGGAATCACAGCCTGCCATTTGTCAAGGAGACATTTGAGGTAGAGAAACCTGTGTTTATATAACCTATCTTTATTAGCCACGATTAAAGATAACATTTTGTATACATTCATTCTCACAAAACACTTTTATGTAAATGTAAAGGTTAATTAATGCAACTCAGCAATCATTTTGCTAGTCATCTGGTAATATAGCTTCTCCCGGAATGGTACTCCAAAGAATAAACTACACATTATACTGTAAAACCATGACAAAAATACTAAGATTTTTCATATTAGTAATTTTGTTGACTTCCAGGTTAAAATATTTAATGCTTTGAAAAATTTCAAGAGTCCAAAAATTTTTTGTGTGTGATCAGAATAGATAATTACAGTTCTTATAGAGTACGTTAAGAAGAATGTTGCCTGAGAGCGTGTGGGGTTTTTTTAACCAAAATCATTGCAAAAGCAATACCTGTAAGAGTGCTTATTTGGCAGTATCCTTCAGGAGTAGTTGTGCTTTTGATGCCAGAGTTTGTTCATCCACTGCTACAAGGACTCAGTATAAAAATGAACCATCAGTAATATCTGTCAATCTTCTAGTTGTATGTCCTTATATCAGGATTAAAAGAAATGGATGAGATTTATCTAAACCTAGTCCCACAAATATTTGTACAAGACAGCATTTTAAAGTTCAAATTTTAGCCTTTTACTCCCTCTTTTGGAAGATTTTTTTCCCTACAAACTGCAGCCATAAAGTTTAATTTCACTCAACCAAACTGCTCATAGTAAACTTAACAGTGATCTTTCAGTTTGTGCTTCCTAGTTGATAGAAATCAAACTCCCTTGGTAAAGCTCGACTTGGAATATATTGGCTGTTGCAAAGCTGGGACCAGAGATTCTCATGAAGATGTCATTGTTATCACTCCCAGACTCAACAGGAGTGGTACCAGCCATCTCAGGCTGTGGAACTCAGGCTGGAGTGACCACTGCCTCCCTCGGTACGCACTGAAGGATATGTTTATTGATTTTAGAATGAAAGGGACGAGGAGAGAGAGAAACATCAGTCGTTTGCCGCCTCCTGTAGGTCCCCAGACCAAGGATCGAACTCACAACATTTTGGTGTATAGGACAATGCTCCAGCCAACTCAGCCACCCAGCCAGGGCCTGCCTAGTGCTTTTTATTCCCAACACTGATATCTATTGCTGTTATTTAAGTCATAGTTTTATCTGAGAATTGCCAATTAACATCCTTCTCGTTATCATTGTTCAAAAACAAAAAATTACCAGAATCAGTTCTAGCCTTTTGATGCATGGATTACAAGAGTCCTGCCCCTTTAAAAACCATCTTTTTATTCTACATCAGGGTTGATTTTTCCTTTTCAATGAAAAAAAAGCAGAGAAACATAGAAGGTTGGAAAATTGTTCAAAAGGAAAAATTAGATAGCATGATCTACCTACAATGGACCTTGTAGTTCTTAGAACACCATCGCCTGTTCCGTCCTTTTTAATCCTCACTGTAATACCTACAAATGAGCATAGTATATATGTTACTCTGTCTGAAAGGGAAACAAATGTGAAAATGATTCCTGTCTGTCAAGCACCATACAAATGCAAGGAATTGCATTTTTAATTGTCGGTTAGATGGAATGACTGGATATTTCACTCATGAAAACACCAATGCACATGCGGTCAGAATGAGTAATGAGAAGCAAGTGCACAGTCAGAAACTGAGTCGTTGACTTTTAGAAAATACTTCTAAATAATAAAAACTGAGATAAAATTTGAGTGACTTGCTCAGATGAAAGCGTCTGATATTTTGAAGGGCTTGTGCTTAGGTCCAATCTAAGATTCTTCTTTAAATTTTTTTCTTTTTCTTGAATGAACATTGGCTAAGAAGAAGCAACTAACTGATCCAAAGTTTTATTATTGTCAGCCTTCACCAACAAATGTCCCCGTACCCAACCATTTCTAAGTGAAGGTGGTCCAAGAAGGCAAGAGCTGAGCTAAGAGAATTGCTGGGCAAAGCAGAGTGACTCAACAAACAGATACAGAAAATGTGAGAGATTGACAAACCAGACACAGAACTCAGCACGGAGTTTTCTTAGGTTCCCTGGTTGCACCTTGCCAATGTCACCTTGACATTCTCTGCCCTCTGAGTAGGACCTCTGAGCACTTGTGCAAGCCCACCTTAGACAAAGCAACCCAGGACCAGATGGGCAAGTGTGCTGAAAGTTTGGTTTAAAGCTGCCTCCAGGAGTTTAAAACAAAAAAGGAAAATCTCTGTAGTAAGAAAAAGGAACTTGTCACAGAGCTCAAAAGAATGCAAAGTCCTATGAAAATTAAAAGCAATAATATTAATTTCCACAAAAAACGGTCAGGTCAGGAAACATTACTGTTCCATGTAAGAGAGAGCTACCCTGCGTCACTGTTCGCTGCCTGGCACCGCGTGAGCAAGTGGCCATTTCTAGGCCAAAACTGTCTCAGTTATGAAAGGGGGAAAATAATACCTTAGAAACTGCAGGGTTGGGTAGGAGGATTAAGTAAATATTTGAATATTAAGCACTTCATAAAAAAATTAATCCCCTTTCCAGACCCCCTAGGTAGATAGTGAAAACACTAAAAATATTAATTTAAAGCAAAAATCTAAAATTTTTGAGATATCATTGACATATAACCTTATGTTAGTTTCAGGTGTATAACATGATTCAATATTTGTATATGTTTTAATAAATTCTTATACTTTGTGAATTTCCACATGTAATAACAAATCTACTGAAATTACTTATAATTTAGGAAATGATCACTACTCAATAATTCCTTGTGGTAGAGGAAGAAAGGATATTATATTTATGATGCAGCTGCCAATATAGTGTATCTCCAAGACAAACCCATTTTAGGTAATGCCAGGATTAAAAGTAACTTTCTCCTTCATTTATTTCTCATCTTATACTTCTGTCATATTTCATATCTCATCCCATTTCAAATGTATACATAAATAAAACCCACAGTTTCAATAAAAACAATTTTGATAAAATTGACCCTGCTTATCTACCCAGTTAGGCTCATCAACATAAAATGTGGCATTCAGTAAAAATAAAAACTACTGCCAGAAGCATTAAATGTAGACGTCTATAATGAGAGCTCATGAAGAGCAGGAAAGGAGAAATTATATCACATACACTACATGCACACACACACACAGTCTCTCTCTATTAAAACCTTATCAAACCACCGGTTTCATTCAAATCCCACGCCACCTGGCCGTTACGCAACCCCTTGCTCCTTCCTCCCCTGTCTCCCCCCACCTGGCTCTCTCCTGCCCGCTACGTCCATTTTCAACACTCTTCCTTCAGCTTAGCCTTTCCTTTCACAAGTAAAGGTAACTCCAGATATTTTCTTACCTACATCTGTTCAGCCTTCCTCCCCTCCACCTGTTGATAGATGAGCACAAGGAAGACACTAGAACCAAACACTACAAATAGAATGTTCCTTAAAAGGCTACAGTGGGGAAAAAGATATGGCTTCTTAGGGTTTAGAATTCATCTCTCAGTCTTTCATGAAAATAATACCTTTTCAATCAACAGTGTTTCTGGCACCAATCAAAAAAATCTCTTAAAATGTTAACAGAATCTAATTATTAGAATAAGAAAGATATCCTAAGAAATCAAATTAGCATTCATTCACCTGGCATCTGACTTTACAGGGGCTTCAGGGAAGACAACTGACTACGCATATAAGGAGCATTTTAACTATTTTGTTTTGCCTCCAAAATTTCAGTTCACATACATGTATGGTACATAAACTAGGAATTATATTTATGACATAAATGCAGACATGTTCATAGAAATGTGCTTATTTACAAAAACCTAGAATTTATTTATTAAAAAACTGCATTTATTCTTACATGTTTAAACTTCAGTCACCTTCAAAGCATTCTCCATGTGATGCGATACACCTATCAAGACATTTTTCCTACTGCTCGAAACAGTTTTTGAACTCATCAGCTTTGATGCCTTTTAGTGCTTCTGCCATTTTTTGTTTCACCTCTCCCACATTGGCAAAATGTTTCCCTTTGAGGAATTTTTTACCCCGGCAAACAAACAAATAAAAGTCACTCGGGGCAACATCAGGTGAGTAGGGAGGGTGGGGCACAGGGGTCATGCTGTTTTTGGTCAAAAACTGCTGAACACTCAGCACAGTGTGGGCAGGTGCACTTGTAGATCAATGAAATGGGCAAACATATTGAAAGAGTCTTCAGAAAAAATTCACTGAAGCTGAACTCAGCCTCTCACAACAACGCCAGTTGGTACACTGATACAGATGGGTTTCTAAAACACACACCCAGCGGGGAAAGCCTGCACTACAATGGGCCCACCCTTCAGAAGGGAATGCCAACTTTTGGGGGGATTCCCCCTCGTATAGTAGAGTCCTTTTTCAAATTAGGTGTTGATGATAATAACAATCTACACATAAAAATACTCTATATTTTTTCACATTTTAGGCCATAAAATATAGATAAGATATATATTCACTTTCTCAGAAACATGAAATAATGACAAAGTAAGAGATTTATCTCAACGCATTAATGCAATTTAAATCCTTACAAGGTCATAATATATTGTACCAGGTAGGAGAGTTCAGCTTTAAGGAATATGTAGACATTTTCTCACTTTAAAAAAATCTAACAAAGTTCTGAAATGCCTTGCCAACACACAAAGGAAAGAGGAAAACTCTTCTATCAACCAAAAACTTGGTTAAAAAAAAAACTTATTAGTAGAAAAAAGAAAATTAAATTCAGCCTTTAGAATAAACATTTTTTTCTTAGTTCAGGACTAGTATTGAAGAAATATTGAATTAAACAACTTAGAAATAACTAGGTTTCTCTTATTGAAATTTTTCTTTAAATGAAATTATAAAAAAACACAGTTGTGGCCTATATTGGCTATGCATTGTGGCAAGCTGTATTACAACCTACTAAAGAGAACAGTTGCAGGAAAATGGAACATGGGCGAGAACACTGAATTTCAGGCCTGCTTGCATGGCTGGAAAGAATAAACTGATTACCTAAACTCGCTGAAAGGGAAGATGTCATTCTTGACAAATAATGACTAGCCAAAACTTATTAATAATCTAAACATATACATTGATGAACTTAAAGTAACTTTTTGAAAAGCAGTACACACCAATCCAAGTCAACCAGGTTTCATAAAAGTAGAAAAACAAAACACAATAACCAGAGCAAACTAAAAATCCTTTATATTTCCTCAAAGTATGAACAAACTCCACTGGTCTCTTGGGTATTTTTATTTGTACAATATCTTATGGGTTCCGTGTATTGTGAAATCTACCTGCAAGAGGACATACAGTTACTTTTTTAAATCTTTCTGAGTTTGTTGTGCTATGTAATTACTCTTCAAGTAACGCAAAACCCAATTTTCAATTTCTTTCTCTTCTCTGTAGCCATTTCCTTCATTACAAAAAGAAACAAAATGATATTTTGACATGGAAAAATTATAAAAAAACTACATTTATCATAGCATGTGCTTGCAAAGCTTTTGTGCCACTGAAAATTATCATTTCTTAGAAGAGTTTTTATTTCCAAATATTCAAAGAAACAAAAAGCCTGTGAAAGAAGGAAAATGTAGATTTAACCTGGACTACTAAGCCATCTTTCATATTTGAATCCTGTTTGTGACAGTGATGACAGGAAACTGACTGTGGCACTCAGAGGCTTCAGACATGACTCACTGCTTTGTATATTGATTTCTTTCCTTGTAGAAAAATAGTACCGTTTAAAAGATTCTAGTGTATGATCTGATGAATCCTATTTCAGAAAATGAGTCTTTACATAGCAAAGCTTGCCACACTTGATTTCCAAAACAAAAAAGCAATTTCCATGGCATGTCTAGATTAACTTAAAGGAGGACTTCATGCTATTTAACCGCCCAAAAATGGATACTGAGGAGAATGACATGTGGGGGCTGGAACACTGAGATGTTTGACACCTCAGAGTCTCCACTGCCCTCACTACACCCAGAGACACTCAAATAAGGTTACTGCAGTCACTTTTTAAATATCACATAGTTCTAAAATTTGTCAATATTTATGTTATTTGTTTTTTCTATTCCCCTTGACCCAAAGTGACTATAGGACATGTTACTTAGGTATGACTAACAAAGTCCCGAGGCTGGTTTTCATTCAGGGGAAAGAATATTACTTGACCGTTGTTCAGTTTTTGTCCACTACACGAGTTACATAAACAGTTATTGCAGTTTCTGAGTAGATGACTAAAATAGATCTCTGGTGAATGTGATTTGAAAATCCAATTTTTAGGGCACTATTGAGTAATCATAATACACTGTGCATTTTACACCATTTCATTGAATAAGGTTAGAATTCTCCTTAGGTTTTTGGAAACAAGTAATGAAGCTTTTGTGGCCTTTGTCTGAAATAGTTACAGTCTAGGAATTATTTACATATCCTTTATTTCCTAAGGAAGCATTTAGGGAGATTGGTCTAAGTCTCAGATGACAGACTTACCTCTAGATAAGGATTCTATTCCATGGAATGGAACCTTAATATGTGTTATTTGGCACAAACACCAAATTGAAAATGCTTCTTTTATTCATGGTTGATGCTAGTAACTGTAGTAAGTCAAACAAATTTTGAAAGACACACTCAAAACCACTGCAACAATATGGACCTGTTGGGATGCATCGAAACTTTGTATTATCAGCCCTGTCTGGTGTGGCTCAGTGGATTTAGCGCCAGCCTGTAAACAGAAGGGTCCCAGGGTCAATTCCCGTCAGGGCATGTGCCTGGGTTGCAGGCGGGGTCCACAGTTGGGAGCATGCGAGAAGCAACCTACCAATACATTGACGTTTCTCTCTCTTTCTCTCTCCCTTCCCCTCTCTCTAAAAGTAAATAAATAAATAAAATCTTTAAAAAGAAAATTTTATATCATCAAGGAAATAGAGGTTTATGTGCAAATTGTTCAAGAAATATGCTCTGAACTTTTAGCAAGTTTTGAGATTGTCAGAGGAATTACATTAGGATGTAACTGGTAGGGCTTGCCACACAAATTGTTGCAGAGTTTCTGCTTAAACTGACTGTGTTTCTTCTCAATGCTGCATGCTAATTAGCACATTCTATTACCTGAAGACAGGCAACCCCATTTCGTGGTGTACAATATTCCTTTGAATTCATGGTCTGTATTCTCGATGTCTAAACCACTGGTCAATTCAAGGGAAAAGTGAACAGGCTCATTAGCTGAGATAAAGTTATCTGAATCTTACATTACAATTTTTCAGTTTGCACTTGTAATAAATGTCTCACATTTCCCATTCCTGAAATCTCCTCCTTTCACTGAGAACATAATAGGTAATTCACCGTATATGTAGCCTTATACCACCTTATTCAACAAAGACATAGGTCACGGTCAGACTTAATTCTAAAATCCATGAAAAGCAGAAGCTAGAGCTTAGTTTCTGGAGAAAGTTCACACACTACAACAAAGTGAACAAGGAAACCAGCATCCTTATCATTGATGACCAAAACGTTTCTGACCCTAGAGACTGCCCTCATGAATGCAATGATAAGGCTGCAAAGAAAGTAGGAGTGTTGCTGAATTAAGAATAAATGCAAAGTATTATTCTACTCTTCAGCCAAAAAATTAAAAAGTAATGGCGAGAGATTTAAATCAACCAGGGTCACATTCAGCCATTTTGGAGACACAGTTCAGAGTATGTCATGGCCCCTCAAACGGTTACATCCCACTCGGGGGACCACAGGGAAAGGAAGGGGAGAGTCATTCTTACATAAGAATTCCATTAATGCAGGTAGATGGACTGGTTTTTTCACCCTGGTTTTGTCTTATTTAAGACCCAACCAATTTAGCTATCATCTTAGACTCGTTACCACTACCTGATAGTACTGAGGACTTAAAAAAAAATTACTCCTCAGTATCCAAAACCAGGCTTGGTGATCAAATCTGGAAATCCAGACAGAATAAAGTGCTTCTGTACCTCTTATAAACCACCATGTCATTCGGTCTCCATGGAGGACGTTAACAATTTCTTTCATCAAAACGACAAGACCCTGCACAATATAGTGGCATTCTCATTAAACTGAGCAGGAGATGAACTGGCATCACAAGTAAGGCGAGATCCCAGGTTGGTACAATTACTGTCCTTATTACAATTTTCATCATGAGGGCTGATTCATGTCATCTGATTTCTTTTTCTCTCACAACTGCTTTGCCAAGGATCAATCTAATTGAAATTTAAGAGTCTCATAAGTTTTTGTAAAATCCATTGATGGGTTGTACAGCTTTGACCTTCTTAAAGGTCATTTTATTTAATTCGATATCTATTCCTACAGAAAAAGTATGCTGCTTTGGTTGATCAAATATTAATCTTCCAAGACCTCCCTGGTCGTTGTAGCTTAGAAAATCATAATTCTTGTGGGGAGAGGTGAGGAGAATGAATGCAAACTGGATCCATGTTTATACTAAACCAATTAATATGACATCATAGCAGAAATATCTAGAGCATTACCTCATATCAGTGATCTGCTGGGATGTTAAAATGGATTTTTAAAAATCTGAGATTTACTTTTCATTTAAATCTTGAATCCTGAATTATATATTCATCAACCAAAGTTTTTCAAGGTCAAAATTCAAGTCAGTCTAGCATGCAAGTGTTTAAAAAAATCATTTTAGTCTATTTCATCTTTCAAGAAAATCACAGGGAAGGGGGTCCCAAAAGTGTTACTAAATGAGATGACAGATTCTACTTTTAAAAAATAATCTCACCCCAGATTTTAGGACCCCAAAGCAGTCAAACCACCAAACATCGCACACACACACCCACATACAATATGGTCAAAATCAAGTTAAAATGAGTATCAGGAGCCTCATTTATAACATATAAAGAGAAGGCACCGCAAAGGGGCTAAGAAGTCACTGATTCCCATCTCTGTTAAGATTCAGATAATGGGAGACAAAGAGAGTGGAGGATACAATTAGGAGACAGTGGTAAAGTGTGGGCTCAGTGTTTAGTAACTGTAGGTGGACATCTCAGGTCTTCAGAGCCAGTTAGCAGAGAGCCCTGACTCTGCCGCTGTCTGCTAGTCATGCCGTGAAGACTGGCAACAAGGTCCACATCTCTCTCCCCACTGAGCCTGGTCCAAAAGACAGCCCCACCTGGAAATAAAAAAGATCTTTTTCCCCTAGAAAAGAGGTGCTTTTAGCTACTGTTCACAAAAATTGGTAAACTACAAATAAAGACATTTTTAATGAAACCCCTCAGAAACCAATGCAAATGTGATTGCTGTAAAACCCAGTGCTATATCCTGCATTCTGCCCATTATGGACTTGTATCATCTTGTACTTTCTGCCCAAAGGCTTTCAAAAGAAGAAATTTAGGCTGACTCCAAATCGAGTATTGAAGCCAAGAACCTCACCTCAACCCCCACTAGACTAATATGAAAACAAGAGAAAGGAAAGGAGAAGGAGAACGTGCTAACAGACCCCGGGCGCTCTTCCAGGGAGCCATCCAAGCGCAGGTCCACAGTCACGTCCAGTCTTCTGAGCGACTGCGTTTTCACAGTCATGTACAGACAAGTGGTCCATTCAGAGAATATGAGATACTTTCTCCCAAAGAAGTAACATTTCCAGAGAATTTCTTTCACATGGTAACTTTCACATATTAACAGGAAATCTAACACATATTGCCAGTCTGCACTCAGCATTAGCCGAAACTGAGGCGTCAAAATTTTGCCCAGAATGAATGAACAAAAGGTATTTTATGACACTGCTCATTCCACATCAGACAAAATGGTAAGTATGAGAGCTTATTTTGGTAGTTGTTCTCACACAAGCCAAATGAAGTAGAAAACTGAAAATTTTTATTCACCTTTTGAAAATAATGGCATATATTGTCATGAATAATACACATTCTTGTTGAAACACAACATATATAAAATTAAGAGGTATTTGAAAGTTGAAGCAAAGGGCTTATAGTTTATAATATATATTTAGAAGAATAGGGGAAATAACTAATAAATGTGTGTGTGTGTATTTCATATTTTACCAAGTAAGCAAAATAGCTCTTATTTTATTCTATCCCAATATCTAATTTGATAATTAAATCTCTAGAACAATTGTATTGTTCCCTTTTACCACTTATTGTTCCTCAAAGAAAAGGAATCACTCCCCAGATTTATACGCACACAGGAAAAAGAAAAAAATAGAAAAAATTCAGGTAATTACATCCAAACTATATCATCCTTAAATTCCCCAGACAACTGATGCAAAACGGTTTTTCCTAAAATAGCTCAATAATTGCCACTTTCTCTATTTCATTGCTGTGATATGAATGTGTAAGGATATACTTGCTCATATAATAAGAGTATATATACTCATGAGTTCCTGTTTGGAAACTCTGAGTTTTCTAATCATAGATACCAAGTAAAATCCACAAGTCCAAAAAAAGTTAACTTTCTTTCTATAAACCTCTGTACTTACAGCCATGTAATCAGTAACTCACCTGTGCAAATTAAACAACAAACACCAAAGAAAAATGGGAAGAGAAGTCTTGGACTCCTTATTTTAAAAATCAGTAATCCTAACATACTAATAAATAAAAATTAATCCTATTATTTTCTTGTTAGAAACAATATGTAGACAGTGAAGGCATGTGTAACAAGTCTGAACAAATTATTGGATAGAGGGAATAGTTATGTTCAAACTAAACACCACTTCCATTGCACACTCAGCAAGTTCACTTTTCTGAGTCTTTATTTCATCTGTAAATCTGGATTAACTATAGTACCTTTTTGAAAGCATGGTTGAGATGATTAAATGAGGAAATGCATGCAAATAGCTTAGCACTATGCCTGCTGCACTGTTTGTGTTCAACAAATAGCTGGTATCATTATTCATAGTTCATTGTAGCCATACAGAAGAGTGGAAAAGCTATCTGTTTAAACATCTTTAGGTTCAATGGATTTGCTATACAATTATTATACAGCATATGGGCTGGATTTTAAATGAATTCTCTGGAGAAATACTCTTACTTGCAAACATTAATAGTTAATATCAAATGTAACCAACTAGGAAAAAGATTATGGGGCATTTGCTAACACTTCCCACATCCTTGCAACATGCATACAACTCTGTTTGGTGTTGGGGTGTTGTGAAAAGATTGATATATGCTGATTTCCAAAAACCAATAAAAATGATTTTCAATTCAGAGTATAAAATATCAATAGTGAGATATTATTATCACGTTTCTAATAGCCTTTGCATTTGCTTGGGATTTTTTTATTGTTAATACAAAGTTTATCCAAATCATATGTATTTCAGCATCTCAATTCATGTCCTATTCTCTGCGAGAACAACTCGCCTACTGGCCTCAGTTTTAGTGACACTTTCTGTGGGAAGCCTCACTTGACCATCCACAAAGATCTCTCCCTACCTCTGCCGTGGGCCCCACAGTCAGACATTATTTCCTATCAATGATTCTTTCATACAGTCTCTTGCATTACCCTTTCTTTTCCCTTTGCATTGCCATCTTCCAAAGCCATACCACATTACCCACTAAACTTTCTTCAGTTTCTTAAGTGTGTCTCCTAGTGACAAGTCTGTCCTATATAAAATGGTCAAATAAGTGTAAGAAGAGGCTTTCATCAGGTAACCCCTACTTTGGAAATGTTCAGTGGCTCCTTATTGCTAAGATGAATGCAATGATCAAACTTTGACAGTAAAACGGGGCATTTTTGATGGGCTTAAACCATAACTGTGCCAGCAGACCAGGACACACAGCCACCCAGCCCACATCTGCCTCTGTGCTTCTCAAGTTTTCTCACAAAAATATTCCTAAGGGTTGACTCCCAACTAAACTTCCAAGATTATATTTCTTTTAAGTTTACATTTTAAATTCACAATATTCTACATTCTTATATAAAATAGATCCATGTGTGTTTTCATGTAAATATAATGTTTTAAGTCACAATCGTTTTCCATGAACAAAACTTCCAAACATCTACCCAAAATCTTGGAGCAGAATTGACTCCCAGGAAGACTTCCTGTCACTGTAGCATAGTCTATGACAACTCTACTGTAGTGCAGGCTATGGCAATGCTGCCTCCTGGAGCACAGACAACACCATTCACCAAGACGAGGAGGTGAATGATATTTCCTGGATTGATAAAATCCTTCTGTGAACTCAGAGTCCATAAGAGTCTTCCATATGGACTCTTTAAAACCCCAATTCAATGTTGACAATAAGTATACCTTCGCCTCTGCTTTCCTCAATGCGATTCTTTATGATCGAGGTCCATTTTCTCTGGTTGCCATGTGAAACACAAGATACCCAGTTAAAATTCAATTGCAGAAAAGCAAAGAATGACTTTTACTATGTACCATTCAATATTTGGATTAAACTTAACTAGGTGTCCTATACATTTATTTTCTAAACCTAGCAACTCTGACTCTAAAGCCATTCCTGACCGTCTGTTGGTAACCTCGAGATTGATTTATTGAATTTTATCCAGGGACCCAGCCTTGTCATTGGCCACATGTGACTTTGCCCTCTGTGGGCCGGTTTCATTTGCAAAATTCGTGGCGAGGTGAGTGGACGGTTGACTAAGCACTCTCCTAGGACCATCCCGACCTACCATTCTGTAGATCTAAAGCATCTGGGTGTTAAATCTGTTTCTTGCTGGCCAACAAATGATGCACCTGTCGCTAGCACCCAAACTAACTTGAGAGTTTCCATCTTCCCAAGGTACTCACTCTCCCTTGGGTTACGGTAATGATCAGAAGACTCTGCCAAGAGGCAAAAGTTACCTATAAGGTTCAACATGTTATAACATCACCATCTGTTTATAATTGCTCACAAGTTAGGGCACAATATACCCATGGTTTTTCTCCCATTTTTCTTAATGTATTAATCTAATTAAAGAATCAACAAAGGTGAGAGGGTCTCACCTTCTTATCCCCATCTCATCACTTTTCCTCATGACAACCAACAATGCTGAAATGCCCTCCAGGTTCACCTCAGAAGACACTCCTTGAAGGAGAAAGGGGGGGATGAAATGGGGAGGGGGAGAAAAGGAGGAAAGGGGCGCTCATCTGAGCTCGTGCAGCTGCTTGGCAAGGTGAACACCCAAACTGGGTTTTGCAAAGAGCAAAAGAGATCCTTATCAGGTTTCAGGCCAAGTTTTCAGTGTGTGCTGAAAGATGCAGACATAAGAAAATAAACACGGGGATGAAAAAAGAGAAAGCAGCAACATAGGTCCCCGGAGGATGTATCTGCTTACTAACTATCCCGATGAGTTCTCTGCCTATCCCCAAGTGAAGATGCGACCCTTTAGACTGAATCAGCAAAGAACACCTCCTGAATCTCACTTACATACAACAGATAATGCCCATAAATTAGAATGGACCTGTCTCTGCTAATTTTCTGCTGCTACTTCTTCCAGTTCTTTCCTGCCTCTCCTGTTCTGCTGGATCTCAATTCCTTCCACCTTCCTTTCTCTAACGCCCTTTCCTCCACTTCTTACCTAACCTGCTAAAATATGTGCTCTCTGTAATGAGGAATATGCACTTCGGAGTTCTGTTTTAATCTTCCATCCATTTATATTTTTGTGAAAGAGAACAAAGTAGGGTCCCTGGCCGTAAATATTCTGGAGAAGGCTATTACTATTCAAATTAAATGAAGCACTAAGAGAAAACAGAAAATGAAAGATTCTAATTGTGAGTCCTTTGTTTCAGCCTACAAGGAAAAAATGAAGGAGCTGTCCATGCTCTCGCTGATTTGCTCCTGCTTTTACCCAGAACCTCGCAACATCAACATCTACACTTACGATGGTGAGTTTTACGATGGAAATGCCCCTGGCAGCGAGATCATTTGGAAAAGCTTGGATCCACTCATTTCTCTCTCACAACTCCTGATAGAATTAAATCAGTATTTGATGGATCTCACTATTGACTTGCTGTGTGTAGTTATTAGGCCTTGTAGATTACCTGTTGCTCAAAACAGTTTGAGTTTGGTGTAAATAACAACAGATTAATGTCTCTTTAAAAAACATGGCTGAAATGTTTATTGCAACCATGTCTAGCATATCAATATCCACAATATGTCCAAGGCTTTTCTTAGCAAATAATATAATATGCTAAGTTCTAATTAGAACAGATCATAATTTTAAAGAAAAATGTTTATACTTAGAAAACTCAGGTGAGAAAATCAACAGCCATCACAGTTTTTGCTTTGGTATAATCTTTATAAAAGTTCCCATATTTGGTGTGTGCATATCAGCAGCCTGATAAGTTCCAACAATAAAACTGACTTATGACTGAGGCCCCAGAGAAAGGGGATTTAAAGAGAAACCCTCCAGAATTGTCTGGCTATGAACTGTTTTGCAGCATAATCCATTCAGACTGATTTGTCCTGAATCCTTCTCCCTCCTGGCTCTGCCACTAGCTGCATGGCAGTCACGACACCTCTGACAGGTCATATAGGTTCTCTGAGCCATATTTAAGTGTAGTAACATCCTCCCGGTGGTGATGAGTTAAATGGATTAATGCAAGTCAAACACTTAGCACCAAGGCTGGCCCTTGTAAGTATCAAAAATGGTAGCTACTATTATCAACGATACCATCCTCACTTAACTCAGTCAATATAATTAAAATGTCTGATACAGTTACATGTGTAGTAGATGTAGCTGAAGTATATTTTGCTGACCATTTGGCTCACAATTATTTTTCTTTTCCACATGGGTAAAGAAATGCATTGAAGTTCAGGTGAAGGGACCTGTGGCAATTAACCCCTCTGTGCCTTTAAAGCCTATTCCAGGACTCAACAGCATTTTCTTGCCACAATGATTTTATCATTACACAAGCATCATAAATGCTAATTCACTGTTTCATAAGGAAATGCCCTTTGTATGTCAAATTCTCACTAGAATACGGGCCCAGTGTATAAGTTCATCTAGTCAACTAATAAATGAGATGGATCCTTAATCTGCTAGTTGCAGCTATGACTAGTAATCCACCTGTTTCTTCTGCGATTCTAATATCTCACTGTGTGCTGTCACTGAGGCTCCAAGGTGGACACAGCACAGGCAGCTCCTTCCAGGAACTCCGGGCCAAAAAGAGCATCACACTGTAGAAGTCAGTAAGGAGATGGAGCATGACCACATGGTGAGGCAGAGGGTGTAGCAGGTGTACTGGCTGGACAGAGAAGATGGTGATGGTTTCTGCTGGCTTAGGGATTGATGGGGCAAGAAGGCAGAAGTTATTTATAAGCTCGGTCTTAGAAGTTGAACAGACAGTTCAGCATTGCTTGTGCTCTGCTTCCTAAAAGAATTGGTAGAGAATTTTAAATTTCTGAAGTCTTTAACCTTTTCTTGTATTTTTATAGAGATAATAACTTGAAGTGTTTATTGCAGACTACTACCTAATAATAATTTTTATAAAATGATAATGATAACAATGATATAACATTATATTATTGTTATTATCATTATTTACATTTACACACACTAAGTGTTATGGCCTAGGCTTTACATTCAGTATACTTTTTATTTTTTAGAACATCTTGGTAATTTAATTTTTTTTAAAACAGTCTTATTGAGCTGTGATTGACATACAAAACACCGTACACCTTTAAGGTTTATAATTTGATGTATTTGGACAAGTATCCTTTGCCTTTTAATCTTCACAACAAACTTATAAGAAAGGTGTTCTTTTTATCTCCATCTTTTAGATGAGGCAGTGAAATCTTAAAGAAATTACCTAACCTCTTGTGTCACACAGCTAGTATGCGGTGCTTGCCATTTGGGTGCAAATACAGACGGTTCTGGTTCAGGGCCTCTAACTTAAGCCATTTAGAGTCCCATCACCTTATCAAACAAGCCATTTTTATTTGCCTGTGTTCTCTTGAAATCCTTTTTCATAGGGCCCTATAATTTTTATTGACTTTTATTAAAGATATAAGTATAAACTTGGATGCCTTCAAGAGAACTGAAAGCATTTTTACATTTGTGAAGAAAAACCCACATCACACCTAATACATTTATTGAACTGGTTTTGTCAACATTGGCTGTTGGCCTTTGAGGATCTAAAGTCACTTCCTGTGCACTTCACTACAACTTCAAAGTGCACTAACCAAGCAATTGAACTTTATTGGAAGCATAATATTTGCATCAAGAGAAGTAATATTTCTACTCTGCTCTGCTCAAGTCAAAACTTACCTAAACACCTGGCCAGCTTGGTGGCCACAACTTTAAAGGGACAGTAATAATTAGAGAGCATTTCAGGACTGGGGAACAGCGTTGGGGTAAAGACCTAGAAACTGTCATTCCGGGGCACTGAGGATGTTTTAACCTGAGGGGACAGAACTTGGAGTGGAAAATCATAGCTATTTTCAAATACATGTAAGATGCTGACACAAAGACAACAGCCTAACTTTAGGTAGGTTCAGAAAGCAGAACAAACTTGGATCAGGGGGCAGTCG
Organism: Mormoops blainvillei; assembly: GCA_004026545.1. Classification (NCBI taxonomy): domain Eukaryota; kingdom Metazoa; phylum Chordata; class Mammalia; order Chiroptera; family Mormoopidae; genus Mormoops; species Mormoops blainvillei. Next base: position 368,041 of record PVJD01000344.1, read on the forward strand.
AGCGCAAAATAAGCTATACTCATCTAAAAATGAGAGTTTTCCAATGAGCTTCTAAGAAATCATTATCTTTTTCTAAGATGTAAGTTGTGTAATCATAAATGCCCTAACAAATGCTAGCTATAACTCTATTTTATATTATAAATTATATTATTTTATATCATAAAACACATTATACAGCATTAACAATGAAGGGTCTGCTAATCTGCTTATCTTTCACACCTAAGCTGCTAGTGAAAAGCACAGCTAACCATTCTTCTGTTGTTAAACGCACACAGTGGGTAACTTAGCTAAGCAGTTGTCACCTCTTCCCCTCCAACACAGTGACTCTTTCTGGGCTCCTGTCTATAGCTGAGACATCATGAAGGAAGTTGTTCTAAGAAGCAACAAAGTAGGAGCAATGATATTACAGTGGGATCTTGTCTTCTTGTCCCTGCTAGACTGTAAGCACCCTGAAGACGGCGACCCCATCACAGTGTCCTCCTCAGAGGACATAGTGGACACTGCACATGCTTGATGATGACTCTGGTGAACAAACACACTGCACAGCACACCAGGAGCCGGCAGGGTGTTTTGCATGGGAGCACTGCCGGGGCCTGGCATTTCCATCCTCTCAGGGAGCTACCCTGGTTCTAACGGCTCCTGAGATCTCCAGCCACAAAATTATGTATGGGAACAGGAGAGCTTTGTTATTTCCCTCATTAGTTAGTCTGAAAATGCCTCCAGCCATGGTAACTCACACACACAAAAATATTTAAATCTGTGCCACTTGGTTTTCCTGTGAACCTCATATTTATTCAAAGGAAAACAAAGTTTAGATTAAAATCAATTCAGGCTATTTTTTCCTAAGCATGCCTGCCATTACTGAACTCCCTATGGACATTGTTGAATTCCCCAACACCATAAATATTTATTCTGTTAAAATATATCTATAATTATACCAAAGAAAGAGGTTTTATATCTTCAAAACAAGGTAGAACAAATGATCCTATGCTGCATTTTATTCCTATTTGACAGAATAGCAATGCTATTTTCAATTGCAAGAATTCAAATTATTAAACTAAGACCATGCTTCATGCTCTGTATGTTTAACATTCCCAAATATTTATTTCTCAGACATGGAAGTGAAGCAAATCAACAAACGTGCCTCTGGCCAAGCTTTTGAGCTGATCTTAAAGCCACCATCTCCCATCTCAGAAGCCCCACGAACTTTAGCTTCTCCAAAGAAGAAAGACCTGTCCCTGGAGGAGATCCAGAAAAAACTAGAGGCTGCCGAGGAAAGAAGAAAGGTAATTTTGCCATAAGTTTTTTAAAATTTATTTTTAATTATAGTTGACATAGATTATAATAGTTTCATGTGTATAACATAGTGAGTAGACATTAATATAACTTCTCTCTCTCTCTCTCACGTACGCACACACACACACACACACACACAACACATGCACACACACACCCAGCAGAGGTTCCAGAGGACAGTGACACCTGAATACGTGTGGGTCTTCAGTAGACCTAGTGTCAGCCTACTTCAGGTAAAGACTGCTGCTTTTAGACTGTCCAAAACCAGAGGTCTCAAGCACTGAAAGAGCTTCAGTGCCCTGGTGCCCCCTCCGCCTTGGGGCCCTTACTAGGATAAGCTCCAGGAGCTTGCCCTGTCCTCCTCAAGGCTTTGCTACTTGTGCTTGGAGTTGCTCCTCCCAGGATCAGGGCCCTCTCTGTGATCCATGAGTATCTCCCTGTACTCACTTCTAAGCCTTGATGGCATTTTCTTGTCTTTTTTTCCCCATTGGTCCCTGTTTGTATTAAAGACCTTTTCTTTTGCCAAATTTTAATTTCCCACAATCAGATGACTAAGAAAAGTCAAGGGTATTAAAAATGGAAGGCACTCAGAAATCCCAAGGACTTTACACACTGTGACAGAAGTTATGTCTGAATATATCACTACCAACTATGTTATTATGGGAGTCCATCCCATCAAAATACCTTTAATCAACCCAAATGAAATCATTTTAGGTAATTCATACCCTCATTGTATTTCCCACTGACAGTATCATTATATATTTTTAGAATTATTTAGTCACTAAAAATATGCTCCATGTGGAATCTTATGATTTGCACGGAAACTCCACATTTACAACAATTTTTAATTTTATAAAAAAGCAACCCAGTAAACACTTCTATGGGATAGTTATAAAGAGAATTAACATAGTCCTTCTCCCAAAGACTGATTTCTCTAACAGGGAGTGCAGGACAAATCCAAATGTGTGTTTGTGCACATATGTGTGTATGTGTGTGTATATATACATTTGTATATATACAAATTGTATAAACATACATACAAATGTATAAACATACATACACACACATACCTATATAGTATCAAATAACAAGGCTCAAAGATTAAAAGTTCTCAGGTTAAATTTTCTGAACCAGAAAATATCTTTTTTGTGTTAACCTTTGTGGTTAAAAAAAATCTTCCCATGTCACATAACACACTGATCACGATTTCAATTTTTGCTAAAGAGTAAGGTTCTCCAAGAGTCTAATGAGTATTTCTTTACTTCTTTACATATATATTTATTGTATTTGCACAATTACTATTGTTATAGGTAAGAATTTCAAAAGGAAGAAATTACCTACTAACCCAAGAATATGTACAGAAAGTTGCTTTAAAACTATTTATTAGCTTTTTTTGGTTGTAATTTATAGCTTTCCTCTCATAGCAATGCTTAGTTAACTTATTCAGTTGCAGTCCATCAAGACTTTGCTGCCAACAGATACAAATAACAAACTGTAACAGTGGAGAGCACACTGCACTCAAGGCTAAGTCGTCACCCAAGCACTGGCATGTTAGAGGTCACAGGTATGGGACATGGATTGACATATGCAGATGCTATGACTTGATTAGAATTTAAACTCAGTGACTGAGCTAAAATGGAAACTTAGAGATGAAAATTCAATATCGTTATGTTTCTAGGTTAGGTATTTAACTTGAAAGAAATTATTAAAGGAAACAGAAGAATACCACAAAGATGATCAAATTAACTGCGAGTTTTTATAAAACTCCATGAGTTAACTACTTATGATCCTGGTAAAATTCCTGTCTCCTAACAACAACTTACCAACAATTACACATTTATATAATTGACTTGAACTAGAAAGTGGCCACATGGCTAAAAGACATCTCCCTTTCTTTATTATCTCTGAGGATTAGTGTTCATCTCCATGAGATCATACTATCTCATGAAGTCAGCTTGACGCTCATATTTTGAAATCAAAGTTTCCATTCTGCAACTTCCCCACATGGGTGAAATTATATGAACACTTTAGTCATCCATCCATCCATCCACCCATCCATTCTTCCATCCATCCATTTATTCATTCGACAAACATTTATTTAGCAAGAGGCAGAAGAGCTAAGCCAGCTACACATCCCAGGTGGCCCAGTACAGCTCCAGCTGACTCCTGCTATTTTGACATTATTATTATTTCAATCTCCTAAGTGTCCCACTTTGGACAGTAAATTATATGGACATTCTAAGCCAAACATGGCATTTAAGAGTGTTTTTTAAAGCTAGTGGTTAAGAACACATGGTTAAGAGAATGCCTGTGATTCAAAGTCTGACACCACCATTTAACAGCTGTGTGACTTTGAGCAAGTCGCTCAGCTCTGTCTTATTTTACCTATCTGTAAAATGAGACAAATAATAGGATCTGATTCTCAGAGTTATTGTGAGAATCAGAAGATTTACTTACTGTACATAAAGATATATAACAAGCACTGTAAACACACTGTTAGGTATTATTGGGTAAAAACACATCCAGTTCCTGACCTCACAGATACGATGGTCTGGCAAACTTATAATTTCATAAAGAAAAGAAGTTTCTCTCTCATTAACACACATACTGAAATGTTAACATACAATATATTTCATAAATATTTTTAAATATTAAGAATATTATTTGTCAAATTACAAAGAAAGAAAATAGAATAGGTAACAGATATTAAGTGGCTTGAAAAAATAATGTTATGAAAAAATGATGAAAAGTTAAGGATTTAATTGACATTGACAAAATCTCATGCTAAAATAGATTAAATTAAAAAGAATGCTACTCAGACAAGTCCAGTGATTTATAATGGCACACTGACGATATTGGCATAATCCACTCTAAAGTAACTCAACCTCAGAATGAAAGATGTGTGGCTTATTTTTAATAAAATGGCATAAAAGTGGAACATCAGTCACCAAACTCAATAGACCTCTCTCTTCCATTTGTTAGCATTTCACGTTACTGATGGCAATTAAAGTCAAGCCCAGGGAAAGAGGGAGCACTTTGTAGAGCAACGCATTCTGAACTAAAGTGCTGGATTATTCCTGACTCAACAATCAGGAAGCATTCTGCTCCTCAGAGAACATGACCCTGGGCCACAGGCTCCTCAGGTGTGTCACTCTGCCCTGCCCTCCTGTAGTTCTGTTCCAAGGAGTTACCCACAGTAAATGCACTGCAGACGTTAGCAGAAGGGCACATCGTAAAGACCTTTAGATTTTAATCATTTTACACTTCTTATTATGCTTCTGATCCTTCAATGCAAAGTAAAGAGTGTACCCTTTTGTTTCACTCAATTATACTCAGTTGTCATATTTTAATAAGACATTATTCATAACTTTATTTGGGTTAATGTTTTCTTTCATTGTTAACAGTAATTTGATAATTAGAGATATCATCTAACCTACTACAAGGACACCTCATGTCTGATACTTGGTTCTAGATGGCAAGTAATATATCCAAATGATGAGAAAGGACCAGAAAGTAATCGGATAGGAAAATGTGTTTACTTTAGAAGTAAATGGAAAACTAGCCCTATTTAAATGTAGTCTTAAATCACCTATGCGTACCTAGCATAAAGTGAGTTTTATAAACCACTTAACTCAAATTTATCTTCCATTTCATTTGCACAGTAATTAAACTCTTACACTCAGTAATATAAGAAATGGTAATGAACCACTTTGGAAAATGTTCAAGTGGTCCTAAATGTACAATTACTCTTCTCCCAGGCTCATTATTTTTCCCTGTGTGTGCTTCTCACGTACTTACTCCCGTGATTTTGAGTTCAGTGTGAGAAGGTTTATGCCCAGAAAAGCTGTTTGATGATAACACACTTCTGTTATTACAAAGGCGGGATGGAGAAGGTTCCTCAGTCTACCAGAATGTCATGCTGGGTGCCTCGGTTCTATAAATATTTTGCCTTGACATTTGCATTATATCAGCTGATCATTCTCATGTCCTAATTTTCTATTTTAGTATTTCAGTGAATTTCTACATTAGGTACATGCTATTCAGAAATGTCGCTCTATGGCCAGATCCTTTCCCCTTGAACAATTTATTTTTAATAGCTTTCAGCAAATCCCAGCTCTCTAGCCTCCCTGTCAGTGCAATCAAGATTGCTTCCTGCTAAGCTATCTAAGCAAAGGATAAAGTAAAAGGACTTGTTTGACCATGAAGTGAGGACTTGACTTCTACAAATATGAAGGCAAATGCTTCCACTTCCACAAATCACATTTTTATTCTGTATCCTCATACTCATTTTATGTCATGTTTTCATGTGCTTTTCCGAACTAAATGCTCATTTGCTCATTGGTATAAATATTGGGATCAGAGCCAGTTTTCATCTTTGAGGCTATGACTGGGATATTCAGCAAGATTCGTGAGAGAATATATTTCTCCAGGAAGGAAATTAGAGACGTCGCAGACAGTGGTATCTGGATGCTAGTCAACAAAAGAGAGAAGTGCTACGATTTCTGCAGCAGTGGAGTTATAGAGACCTAGAAATGGAGGAAGGACCGTCAAGACTATTAGACCCATTAAGAACTTGTTTAAGGGCTGAGCACATATGAGGGAGGACAAAAACAGGGAGCCATAAATATTTTCTCAGTGAGGAATTCACTTTGTAGTCAACTCTCATCCTGTCACTTTTTTCATGGACTTGAACTTCAAATATTAGGAACATAGAAAATTACTAGATCCTACCAATGCATCAGCTGAGACACTGGTGGCTGCATCAGTCCCTTCCAGTATGTCAGAAGGCACCACAGAAGCCCTGAGTGTGGTCCGTCTGTGTCATGCTGCAGTGACCTCATGTGAGAACACTCTGTACCGCCTGCCTTCTGTTTCTGTTTCACCCCACTAACTGTGCTAACAAAATGCACTTGACACCGAGGCTGCATAATCTCATTTAGCCCCAGTGGATGCAGAAGTACTAACACCATGAACTGGGGCATTTAAACTGAGTCAAATGCCACTCCAGTAAATGCAAAAGGCCTCTCTCCATCGCTGACAGTGGGGCCCATGGGGTGTTTGTTCATACAGACTGAGCATGTCCCACCAAGGCAAGAGGTTTGAAAAGGTGTACGTTGCTATTTTAGCCTTTTAATTCCGAGAGCTTCCTTTCTCAGGCCTCTTCCCCTGCTGTCTCCTGATTGGCATCAGCTCTTTCACAAAAGAAAATTAAGAATGCAAAGTGCCAAAATGAATTTCAGCACCTGAAAGTTAAAAATTATGCAATTGGCTCTTGAGAACTTATCCATGGTAATTCTTCCTGTCCAAAAAAAGATGGCCATAAAAAATGCAAGTAGCTTCTATCTATCCAGGTAGCTCCTATCTAGGGCCACGCTGGATGCTCTGAGGAGAGAGGGACAGAAGGACCTGCCAACACACTGACCAGAAGTCTCACATGTCTACCTTATATTAGCACAGAGGAAAACCACCAGAAAGGACTGCTATAGATAGAGAATTTTGAAAAGTTACATTTTGTTATAGTTTTTTTTTATCTATTTGGTTTTCTTTCCTGAAGCTGCCCCATGGTTTCCTGTCTGTTACAAGAGAAACCTAGGTTCCAACCTTATCTTTAGTTCTTGGACACGTGGCAACCTTGTTTTGTGATAACCCAGGCTTCTTTCTCTCTAGAAAGTTTTCTGGACTGGAGACTGCATAGGTTGAATTGAATTTTCTGAGATGAAGGATCAGTTGCTTCCTGTTTCTTTGAGGCGCTTACTTTCCTGTCAAATTTTCTATAGCCCATTCAGTGGATGAGTGTGGGTGCAAAGTAAGAAAGTAGGGAAGGGTTGACTGTCAGCAACATGAGGACCCCTGAATCCACTGATGTCAATAACCAAAGAAGTTTGAACAAATATCTTACACACACGAGGCAGACAAACTTTTACATGTGAGTTTAGCCACACCGACAGGATCAACTGCCCTCATCTTCCACTCACAGAGTTTTGAGTTTTGCTTGCAGTAATAGTGGCTACCACTTGCTCAGTACTAATTTACTCCTTGTTAGGTACTGTGCTGATTACATTGCAGACATTATCTCCTTTGATGCTTACAAGCAATCGTATGAGATAGGCACTATCTTTGTCCATATGCCAAGAAATAATAATTGCATGTAGACCGTTCTCAAGAGAAACTTCAAACACACACACAAACACACACACACCCCTTCAGTCAACCTCCCTTTCTCTCTGAAACAATTCAGTAGTACTAGCAGCAGAAAATAAACACAATCAACGTGGGACACTTTACCAATAGTCCCACCTAGAATCATGAAGATGAACCAGCTAGAAAATATTTTTCATGTTTCTTCCAGGAAGGTTCCATTAGTTTTGAACTTATCTTGTGTTAACAGTTCCTCCTTGTTTTTCATATTGATTTTATGGGAAGCTATAACAGAGCAAGAATGTGGGAGGTCCACTAAGATGTCAGTGAAACCATTGTGGAGTTAAAACCAGAAGTAGGGCCAGTTCCCAGAATTTTCTTTCTAATCCCCAGTGAGTCCTTTGACATATTCCCAATAAACACATCAACAAAATAAAACACCTCCACAAGGTCTCTTAAGGCTGTCTGATTTTACCATTCCTGTAGAATTTTATCTGAAGAGAAGTTCCTTCCCCTGTCAGACTTCATCGTGTTTATACATCAAGATTCGTCCAGTAAGACCCCATGACCACTACCATAAACAAAAACTGTTTTCCTATTAATGCTTTTAATGGTATTAATACTTAACAGCCTGTGGAATGCATGTATGGTCCACCATTGCTTAGACACGCACATTTAATCCTGTGAAAGCCCCCTCAGAGGGCCAGCAACCCCAAGGAATAACCCAGAAACAATCAGTGGGTAATAATCTTGGCTTAAACCTGGAGAGTTCAGTATCAATTAGTTATGTAATTGTGGAGAGGAAAATGAATATGTTAAGAAGTTAGCACGTCCAGGATCACCAACACAGCTAAAACTTCAACACAGGCCTGACAGCGAAGCCCATCCCAGCGTATTCTTCAAAAAGTAGACTGAGAACTGTGGGCATTGAAATCACTAGGGATGCTTATCAAAAATATAGATTCCTGTGTCTCACCCTAGAGCCACAAAATTGGCATCTCTACAGGAGGATATCAGGCATTTGCATTTTTTGTCAAGCTCCCAGGTGATGGCTAATATTCACTGTAACAGAACTGTATCTCCCCCTGCTGCTGCAGGAGGGTTACAGCCCACAAAATGTGGAGAAAAAGTTTCTGCTCTAATCATGAGCAACCACTGTGTTTCAAAGATGACTCAGGGACCTCAGAATGTCAAAGAAAGGCCCAAACAAGGACTTCTTGTTGTCCGCGTCCATGTGGACCTTGTTTGCACTATAGACAAGTCTCCAAAGACAACTTGGCACATGGAAAAAGGGGTGGGGGGTGGGGTGGGGGAGGTGGTCATGGAATAAAACAAGAAAGTTAATTTGGCGATTAGACTGGTGAAAGCAGGAAGCTCAGGTTCCTGCAGGACCCAGCCTACATCTGATAGAAAAACAATGAGCCAGAAAAAAAGACGGGAGCTTAACTCAGTCCTGCCTATTGTGCTCAAGCGTCAATGGATGTGACTATCCAGTGATTAATTACAGCATCCCCTGTGGTATAAATGCTTAGCAGCAACTTATTAAAAAATAGAAAGAACTCCTCAGTAAAGGTTAAATGTTTCGTCTTCTAAGACAGCCTGTTCAAAAAACTCACATCTGAAAATCCAGCTAAACACATTTCCCCACTAACCACCCTGTGGAAACCCTAAGGCAGAGGGACAGAACACTGCGGACGGCAGTGCTCACGGCCAGGCGGACCGTGGGTCTGCTGAGAGGACTCTGGAGTCGGCCCCTGCTCCCCCTGGCTTGCGCTAGGTGGCAGTGACAGACATTTTTCTCTTGCACAGTCTCAGGAGGCCCAGGTGCTGAAACAGCTGGCGGAGAAGCGGGAGCACGAGCGAGAAGTCCTGCAGAAGGCGCTGGAGGAAAACAACAACTTCAGCAAAATGGCGGAGGAAAAGCTGATCCTGAAAATGGAACAGATTAAGGAGAACCGTGAGGCTAATCTAGCTGCTATTATTGAACGTCTGCAGGAAAAGGTAATCACTGCAGTCTTGGGCAGACCCATTCATTCAGACACACCCCTGCCCCACGACTTGATCAAAACCTGCACATGCAGAGGACGGCTCTCCCGTGCATAGGGCCACCCAGTACAGACTGACCTAGCAGGGCTGCAGGGCTGCAGAGCTGGCCCCGGGGATGGGGACCCAGAAGGGAGGATAGAATTTGTCACACTTTCCAGTGGGGAACAGATTGAGGGAGGCTGATTTGTGCTTCACAAATGTATAAAAGACCACTGCACAAACCTTCAGAGCCAATCTATTGGAAATATTAAATACTTCATACATATATAATATATAATGTTTCATTTTAGTTTAACCTTTAATTAATATGCAATAATAAATATATAAACATTAAGTTGGAAAATATATTTGTCAGAAAAGGACAGAGTATTTATGAATGGTGGGAAGCCCATGCCTTCCACGGAGGAACATTTACGTGGAAAACTTGGCTATAACAACATCGCATGGCACCAGCTTAAAGAGAAGCTAGTAGGGGATGTCCATTTCCTCACATTCTGATACGCTGGTGCCTTCCTCCTTTCCCCTGAACATAAATTCGTCCCCATCAGTCCGGAGGAGCAGTGCTGGAGACCTTCCAGAAAGTGTGTTTTTCTTACCCTTCTGTAGGCTCTGTACTAACTAGCCACCACCACCTCCACCTCCACCACCACCCCTTGAAAATACGTCTTTTGAATATGGACGCTGTAGCTCTGAGTAGTCGAGTTCTGTCTATTCCCAAAAATCAGATTAAGAATTGAGAAAGAGAATCTTTAAGAAGGGCTGCCTATGTCCTTTTCTGAGCAGCACCCTCCCCACCTGTACTGGGTGCTATTACATGTTAGGCCCTGGAGATAAAGGGTGAGGTGGGACTGTCTCTCTCATCAGAACACTGAGAGTTCAAACAAGATCAGCACCCTGTTTTCTGAGTATTTTTTAGGGACCTTCATGTCATCTATTAGAGTTGACCCATCTCATCTAAGAATCAGGCAGCCTTATCCTGACATTACAGTGATGCTTTATTTTCATTCCCGTTCTCTGACTACAAGTATCAGGCCAGAACCAAAGGAACATAAACCCTAAAAATTTATACATTTAATTTCATAGAGATTTTCATGGGCACCTGTACTTCTAAGAAATTTTTGGAAGCTTTGCTGGAGAAGGGCATGTGGCTCTCAGGGTGTGTGAAGTTCAGGGTGACCTGGGCAAAAGCCAGAACGGCCACTGGATACCTTAGTCAAAGCCTTAAAGTCGAGATTTGATTTGCTCGTATAAGCTAGTCCTTTCATATTCTCAGAACTATGTCATTAGGTTTCACCCAGATGGGTCAGGTCAGGCGTGATAGAGATGCAGGAGGGCAAAGCTCCATTGGCTAAAATTTACAGCCCTGACCCTGAACCAGTCAGTTTTCCTCCATTTGTCCTTAATTCCCACTTTTCCACACCACTAACTGAGGAGATGTTGCTGACAAGTGCTTGTACCATGGACGGCAAAGAACCACTGTGTTCTATTCAGGATAACTGTGACTCCACCTTTATCTCACATCCTAGCTCCCCTCCCCCCCCAAAAAAAATCACGTGGCATTGCTAGGAATGGGGCATCCTGATCTCATTGCAGCGTGATGTCCAATGCGACCTGTGGAAAATTCCCCACCCGGGGGCATCAGTAACCCTGGGCAACAGCTACTCTCTTATCGGACCCACTGGAAACTGTAACAAATAGTTAATTTTGAAAAACGAGTTATAGCAGGTGTAATCGTTTTAACACTAACACATATATTCATTAACATATAACTTTAATGCTAAATATTTAAGTGTACATTCAATTACTATCTTTTGATGTAGGCCAGGACATTTTTGTATCTAATGCTCCCAAAGTGTCCATCAGGAATTATAAAGCCCTTAATGTACTAGGTAAAAGGGAAAACACCATTAAAAGATGAGAGGGAAAACAATATGACATTTTATTGCTATTCTCTGGATTTATACAGGGGCCATAGTATTTAAAATTCTCTCTTGGTCATAGTTTTAATCAAATGCAGTGGTGGTTTTTTCAAAGATGCTGTGAGTTTCATAAATCTTCTGCAGTGCGACATATATTGGATCCCATGTTTTCCTTTCTTGGAAAATGAGAAAATTTCCTAAAGGCAGTTGTCAAACTGAGTTACTTCCAGTCAAGCACGTAGCACACAGAGGGGTGGGTAGGCCCTCCTGGTTCTGTACGGAGCAGACACGAGGCTTCGTGACACTGCCGCCCCTTGCTGTTTTTCAGGAGAGGCATGCCGCGGAGGTGCGCAGGAACAAGGAACTGCAGGTGGAACTGTCTGGCTGAGGCGACGGAGGGTATGGCATGCCCCACTGCTAGGAAATCCCCCTGCCTATATCATAATGGATCACACGATATCAGTATGGAAAATGTATGACATGGTTTAAAAAGAACTCACTATTAAAAAAACAGAATCAAAAAATAAAAGAAATCAATACGGTCTCTTTGCAGAATGTTTTGCTTGATGTTTAAAAAAATACCTTGGATCTTATTTTGTAAATACTTACATTTTTGTTAAAAAATACAAGTATTGCATTATGCAAGTTATTTCATAATCTTACATGTCCTGTAACAGGCTTTTGATGTTGTGTCTTTCCACTCAAATGAATTTGCTAGGTCTGTTCTTTTCGAAGCTCCCCACGTCTGACTACCTTCCCTACCCTTTCCATTCCAACGGAAAAACGAGGTCAGTAGACAGTCTATGGTGCTAGAAACCCACCATTGCCTAATGACCTAAACAGTTCTGTCATCTGTGAACTAGACTAACACCATCCCTACACCATAGGTGTTATGACTCCACACCATAATCTACTTACTGCCTAGAAATGAAAACACCAGGCTAAGAAAAACCACCAATCATAGCATTGACATTCATTTCTACTAGATTGTGTGCTACCAATGTGCTTTGGTTTTAGAAAGGGGTGGATAAGAGGACAGACCTGAAGTCAATCTGGGTAGAAGCAAAAAACTGAACCTTTAAAGTGCTACATTTTAAACAGTCCCAGCAGCCGTGAAATCACTTAATTCTCTAGTTTAAGTTCTTTGGATGGAATGAATTAAAGTGTCAGGTGGCTCATTTGTGGACGCCATGGTTGATGATGTTCATTTTAAGCTCTTACCTATAGTACAAGTACATGATGCTACTGAATAGTTTTCCCTTGGAAACTGTGAGTTGGTTGTTGCATTGACACACACACAGATACACACACACAATCGGAAATACTGCAGACTTTCACTCAGACTGGTCTTTCTTCCCCAGTGTGAGGCAATCCTGCTGATTAAAAAAAGATCAATCCATCTGTGAGGGCTGACACAGTGAAGGGGGGTAGGCAGGGAGGGCATAGTGCCAACTAAGAGAACCACCAGATACCCACCATAAGCACCTATTGCAGTTTTGAAGTTGTTTCTCCCCCAACTCCCAACTCCTGAAGGTTGCTGCCTGCATATTTACTCTTCGTTAGTGCTATTTTCCTGTATGTCATTGTGAGCAAGCTGTGATTAATAAAGAATTGGAGTTCTGTGAACTAACAAAGGCTTGGTCTGTTCTCTCGCCCCTTCATGGGTCTGACCCTGGAGTTCAGATTTCGAAATGGGCGGTAGATTAGACGGTCTCATAAGCAAAGAGACGCAGGGGCATTTCAGATCTTTCTCACCAGCATATGTCATCAGTTTGGCTCAAATAAACACATAAAAATTATCTAAAACAAACAACCAAACGAGCCAAGAGCCAATAACTCAAGCTTGGAGGAAGCAAGGGTCCTGCTGGTTCACTTCCCTCTGCAGCAGCAGGCGGCCCCCTTCTTTCCCTGTCCCTCTGTCAGGCCGACACGGCGGGAGATGTCTTCAATCTGTTCCCCTAAACCCTTCAGGACTGATGGAGATACACAGGTTCAGGCTGATCGTTTGAGGAAGAGAGCCCCTTTCAAAGCACTTGGAAGGCTCCTGGTACCACTTCACAGTCTCTCCTGCGGCCCTGGGCCACCTTCCTCAGCCTGGTAAAGTGTGAACTCCCTGCCATCCTGCTGAACTTTGTACTGCTAATCAACAGTGCACACATGGGCACAGCGGGGTCCTGCCCATGACCCAGATGGTCCTACAGGACCAAAGGAACCACGTCCAGTTTTAGCAGGAAATCATAAATAATTGAAACCACATGGATTCGTGAGTAAGTAAACTGGGGTATTGTCCATAATGGCGCTAACAAGCCAAGTTGAGAGTTCAGGCCACCTGGTCTCCATGTTGAATATCTTTTGTTTGTGGGAATCTGACATTGCAACAATGGACACACATGTGCTTAAAAATATGAGCTCCATTTTTCGGAAAGTCAGTCAGAGCTTCTGACTGGCATAAAATAAGATATATTTCCACACTGGTTTTTGTATAACTTAGTTTGGAAAACTTTAGCTGAAGGGCTTCCATTGGGCCACACCCTGTGATTAAGCCCTGGAAATAAGAAAATAAATGACTTGAGAAGTTTACAGTCTAGTTGCTTATTTTGGTCCATAACTAGCAAACAAGATATTTTGACCAGTGCTTTCAGCATATTGTGAAGAAACATAATGTCCATGAAGCTTTCTAAAATATTGGAAATAGTGACAACAATTTCTTCTACATTGTGGGTAGTATTTCTCAGACCACTTTGTGGGTCCCTAAATTGGAACTGCTGACCAGTCCAACTGCTGGACCTCAAAAGGTGTAGACACTAAGGCCCAGATTTTGCCCCAGGTCACAGTGCCTATTTCTCACCAATTCTGTCCTTGTTAGCAGCTCATCAGCAGACCATCCTCAAACCTCATTACCTTGGTGGGGATGGCTTATGTCTAAGCAGCTTCCCTAGCCCATTGGTCCTCAAATGTCAGCAGGTTGGGGAGCCATCTAGGGGGCTTGTTAAGAACAGATTGAGGAGCTCCACCCTGGAGTTTCTGGTTCCTGAGGTCGGTGTGGAGGCCTGAGAATGTGCTTTTCTTGTCTACTGTCATACAAAGGCCCATTGCAAACAATGAAATTGATGCTGGTATATGGATTCTTGGTGACGGCACACCAAGGGTCTCTACTACAATCGGAACGTGTTCCATTGGCCATGGGCCATGAAAAGAAACTCATTCCATCTTATTCAAAAAAGTTCGAGTGGAATTCAAAGGAATCCAAGAGGGAAAAAATGAACAACTACTCCTTGCAGGACAATAGAAAGAAAGTAGCTAGGGTCTTTCTTTCTTAGTAGGGCTAAGACAGGTCAGCACAGGGATCCAATGACCTTGTTTCTCTCAGGAAACATTATTTCAGTAGGGCTTCATCATCTGAAGATGCTCCTGACCCTTTAACAGATGAACTGAGAGTTCTCTTCAGAAATGATGCTATTTTATAACTTACCGCCAATTTGGGAGTCTGGCTGCACTTATAGATATTTTACAGAGTGTCTTGGTTTCCTCAAGACTATGTTTGAATTATGTCTACGACTTTGAAATATTCCATGAAGGAAATTCACATAATCCCATTGGTTTGAGATCCACCCACTCCCCTATCTCTTTCACACTCAAAAATGTATGAAAGGACTGGGTGGTGACAGTGTTCTCTCCGGAGGTGGAGGCACCAGCCCTTGACAACACTTTAGAGGAGAAAACAAAGGTGAACATGTACTGATAGCCCTTCCACCCCTCCCAGCCCTAGACAAGACAATCATCTTTAACTTCTAACTAGGCAATTTGCTAAAAAATTGCTAAGGCGAACCTAGAGCCCAGAGCAAAACCAAGATTCCCGAGGTCCTCCCCAAATAACCTCAGAGTCATTTTGGAGTCCTCACCATCCTTGATGCCCACTCCCAGCGGATCATCAAGTAGCATCATTTTGTGTTTCCCTGCTGCTTTTCTGCTCCCATAACCACTGCCCTAGACTGGGTCCTACTCGAATCTTGCAACAACCGACTAACAAGTTCCCTTTGCTTCAGTCGGCAGCCTCCTCTACATGGCAACCAAGTCTCTCCCATCTTCTATCAGCAGCATAAAATACCCACTCCTCTACATGGCCTCAAAGTGCCCCACCGTCTGTCTCTTTTCTCAAAAACATTACTCTCCTTGGACACCAAACTCTTCACTCTGACATGGAGTTTCTGGCCTCCCCGTACATGCTGTACCCAGTCTAGAGATGATCCTCACTACAATAGCAACAGGAGAGGCCAAATCAGGCTGTGATGACACCCACAAAATCTCAGTAAAATACAACCACAAAGGTTTGTTACCTGCTCCTGCTATACACGTCCAATGTGAGTCACTGTGGACTTGGCTCTGCACTTTGGTCAGTGAAATGTGACCAGAAGTAGTATACCACTTCCAGTGGGAGTTTAAGAGCAAATTCCCCATTAGACGTGCTGTCTTCCCCTGTGACCTAGAATAAAGATGAAGTAGAGCACAGCGCCCTCGGCAGGAGGCACACAGTCTGAGTGAGATAAGCTCTTTTCAGATAAGCCCCTGAATTTTGGAGTTGTTTTTTATTAATGAACATTAATGAATTGAAACTCTTTTCACCATCACACAGGTCTCTCAGCCAGTCGCCTCATTTCCCGTCCAAAACAGAATGTTTTGAGTTTTCATGTGGTTACATAGTGCCAATTCATTTGAGCCCCAAATGCCACAGAAATGAATTACAGGTATGATTTTGGAGGGAGGTCTTATCTAATCAACTGAACTATTTATTTCAGGTACTAAAAGGCAAAGTGCATTTCTTCATTGGCTTGCTTTGGCAGTAAGGAGAATCACAGGCATTATTTTAAAGGGTAAGAGAACAAAAAGATAAAAAAGAAAATTGTGACACACGAAAGTTTCTCATGCACAGTTGTGTCAACCACCTCCGAAAGTCATAATTTCCTAACACGCCAATCCCCACGGCAGAGGCTTCAACACATCCTTCTGTGTATTTGAGGTAGAAGCAAGGTTTACTGACATTTCATTTAAATCCACGGGTACGCCCAAAAGTCTTTTTAAACCTGCTTGTGACAAATATGGTCCCTCTCATCCTCACCCTAAATACCAATTAAACAAACATATCAATTCAGTTCTGCAAACTGTATGAACAGACAGTAAGCCAGGCCACATTAGTGTGTAATATAGCACAAATGGTCATTGAATCACACACACACCCCTTTTGAGTCATAGCCAACTCTTTTCTCTTCCTCACCCCCCACAACCCAGCGGGGTCCATCCTGTACCAAGGGACAAGAATATGATGGATATTTGAGAGACCACCTCTGAATCCAACACAGGGCCTCTCTAACTTTCAGGTTAGCAGTAAGCACTCAGGTCTTTGAAGAAAAAGAAATGTTATGCTCTATTCTATTCTAATTCTGCTGCCATATTTTTTCTACTCATCTTAGTCAAGCCTCTAGAAGCCGTTTCTCCTCCTTCACCTCCTATGCACCCGTTTACCAGGCGGCATCTGCCTTCTGTTCTCACACGTTAGTGAAACTGCCAGTGCCAATGGTCTCTTTGCTGCTAAACCAAATAAAAACTCTTAATCTGGTCAACATTACTAAGGTCAGCCCCAGGTTCTACCTACCCTAAGATCCTTCCTTGAACCCTTCCTACCACAGTAAGCTGGTGAGCCATCCACCTCTCCAACGTGCGCCCGAAGCACCCTATACAAAATACTGTAGTGATCAAGGGCTTGGGCTTGGCTGCGAAGGTTCCTAGCTCTCTGACCCTGGGCACGTTGCTTATCTTCCTCAAATTTCCTCACCTGTAAGTCAACAGTGGTTGATGGACTCATTGTGCTCAACTGCTCACTCTCACCTGGCACCCTTGCCTTTGCCATGTGACTCTGCAGTATCTCCCAGCAGAGGAGGGAGTTGATGCCGGGCTGGCCAGGAGTCACGCTTTGACTACTGGAATAACAATGGATTTGACGTGAGTAAAGCCTTCAAGTGTGCAGAGGCTTGCCAGCGTTCACTCCTGCAATTTGTCGTGAGGCTGTGTCACACAGGGGCTGCTGGGACAAGGAAATGCAGAGACACATGAGCTGACCTGAACCCACTCAAAATCCTGGAGCCAATCCCAGGCGACTTAACAGCCTGAAACAGAAAAGAAAACATGCAAAAAAGTAAGTATTTATTGTCATGAGCCACCGAGGCTTGAAATGGTGTGTAATGCATTATTTTGAGATGATTAATGTAACATCTGAAAAGGTTGCTGAGATTAAATGAGCTAATATAAAACATCTTCACACAGCACCTGGTGTATAGTAAATATTCAATGCTTATTAATTATTAACATGTTTCACACTGTGTTATAATCTCTGTTGGCTTAGCTGTTTCTCTCATTTAACCATTAGCTCCTCTAAAGCAGAGTCTCTAATTCACTATTGAATCCCTGGCATTCAGCAAGTTTAATACACACACACGCACATACGCGCGAATGAATGAACAGAATAAATGAATGAATTAAAATGAGAAAAATACCTAGTGCGGTGCATGGCATATGTAAGCCTTTAATAACTACTAGTACCCATCATATTTCCTTCCTCTGTGGTGTGATAGTGTCTGCTGGTTTTAAATTATTCCAGCTTGAAATTAAGCTTAATGTCCTACAAAGGATCGCTTCAGGTTATCAGAAAATTAAACTTCTGTGAAAACTGGCAAACTTGCTAACATCTAACAGTAAAGAAAAACAGAATAAAGTCACTTGGGGGCAACTCAGTGACAGGAAATGTAACACCAGACTCTCAGCTACGCGCCATCAAAACACTGCTGGTCTCAAGTCCCGAAGGCGCCGCCTGTTGCTTAGGGACTGGGATCTGGCTGAACGAAACGATCTTCAGAAATGGAACAGTATGGACCAGGACAGTTTCTAAAGTTTGGTGACAAAGAAATCCCTGGCCTTTCTGTCCTGAACAATGTATGTGTACTGTCCCCTTTAAGCCTTGAGTTCTCCCTGTAAACAACATGTTTCCCAATGAGGACCCCTGAGGACACTGCTTCCCCTGCAGGTTTCTCAAGAAGGTGGGCTGTCTCTGCATTGCTCTTGTTGGCCACTTCCAGATCATTCTGCCACCTCTCTGAAATACCTGCTCTTGAATCTTACGTCACCTCTTGAAGCTTACGTCACCAGACTATCCCACCGCCTCTCTCCACTGCTGGTCGTCACAACCAGCCCGAGGGCATGTCCTCTCACCTTCCTAGGATTTCTAGCTCCCCTGACTGTTACTCTTCAGTTCTGTTCCTGTCCTAACGACTGGCCATTTTCATATCCACACAGATGATGCTTCCGCATTCTGCTCTGAGTCCCTCCGACGCTTCCTCTAAGTCACTCAATCGCACAGTTATTCCCTAGACCTTATCATTATCAATAATCATAATCCATCCACCATCTCTGTGCCATACATCCCACTCTCTGGCCTCCACCTCCTGCCTCTCCAGCCAAATGCCTTTGGTACCTGGACTCCTATCCTTCAACCACACTGGACTCCAGACCCTGGATGTGCCTTCCGCCCACAGTCATCACTTCCCTCCTTATCGGCTTATTTGCCACAGGCAATCACTGCCATCTCTGTCTTCTATAACTCTAAAACTCCCTGCCTTAGTGTGTTGTTCTCAGTTGGCCAAACCCATAACCCACGCTAAACTAACTCTCCATCTAGTCCAGGCTTGTTCCCATACAGGTGAACATAGCGGTAGCAATCACACGGCTATTTTGACCCGTCTTCCTTTAAATTCCTGGACGTGAACTTCAGGCCCTTCATATTTCCTGGCAACCACACTTTATTTCTCTAGTTTTCCTCTTATGCTCCGTTAAACCTCCTCAAACTTCTAACATCTCCTCCCCTGTGTTCACACTCAGCTGATGGCTTGCTGAGCAAATGAAGTAATTCGGATATGATATACATAGACCCGCAGCAACACATCTCCCCACTCGCCGCATACTGTTGTGTTTTCCTGTCTTCTACCACAGATGAGCAATCAAAAGCCAGTCCTTCCATTTCTACACTAGATTCATCTTCTCTCATCAACTTGGATAAATTGCTCCAGGGACTTTCTCCTCTCCCTCCTACTTCATCATTTCTTTCTACAACATCAGCGTAAAAACATGTTGTTATTTCTTCCACGTTAGAAAATGCTTTTGCATTTTCCTACCAGTTACGGACCTATTTCTCCACTCCACCGTGCAGCAAAACTCCTAAAGGATTGTCTCCACTCACTGTCATTTCTTTCCTCCTTGTGTCTTGTGAGCCTTCTCTGATAAGTCTTTGACCTGCAGGTGGTGTTCTATACCTACACAAGTCTTGTCAGGTTACCAATGATCTCCATGCCACCAGGTCCAAAGGTTAATTCTCAGGCCTCATCTTATTTGACTTGTTATTTGACATAACTAATGATTCTCTCTCCTCCATGATATCTTTCCTCACACGGCCTTCACTGCCCCAACCATAAACATCATTTATACTGGTAGCTCCCAAAATTTTATATCTAGACTTGTTACCTGAACTTCAGTCGCATAAAGCCAACTGAGTACTCAATATCTGCATTTGTATATTTGTATAACAGGCACCTCAATTTAATACGTCCACTACAAAACTCCCGATATTCCCTCCCAGTCCTATACCTTCGTTCTCTTGCATTTTCATCCTTCTAACTGATCAGCCAAAATCCTTAGAGTCACCTTTCATACCACCAGGGGGCAGTGTCTGATCACATATGATGACAACTGTCCCGACCCTGGCCATCGTTTTGCACAGGGGGCACTCTGCTTCGTCTGTTGAGAAATAAAAGACTTGGGCATAAAATGCTATTCATCCTTTTGCATTACTAATTAAACACATGATCCTCGGTGATGACAAGTAGTGTAATTGCATTAAAATAGAAGGAAAAAAGTGTTCCATATTCACAATTCTATGATTATCCTTATGTAGCTGAACAAATCTCCACTTCCCAATTGTTTATTACTTTTATCACTCAGCCACAGGTCACAGCAGGTACTCACATTGAGAGAGAAAGTTTTCTGGCTTCTACTTGGCAGTGGTGCTGCTCAAGCACTTTCAACCGCTGCTGCCTTCTTATTGATAGTCCTGGTTCACCTCATCATAACTCATCAAGATAGACGAGAGGCAATTATCATTTTTGCTTGGCAGATAAGGGAACATGGAGGAGGGCTCTGCCGATCGGGGCAGAATTGAAAGCAGCCTCCCAAGTTTGACAGGCTGCCCAGAATTCTCAACTCACTGCCAGCCAAGTGAATGGGCCCTGGAGCACTGCCATTTCCTGGCAAAAGTCAAAGGCCAGGTGCTTTCAAGAGAGTGTCATTTGAGACACCTAAAGCTGTTAATCCTGGCAGAGCACAGCAGGGCCCGTGTAAAGAAGGTGGGTCCCAGAGGCCTCAGCAACATCTTCACTAGGAACCATTAATAGGAGAGCCCAGATACTGTTCCAGGAAATAAAAAGCCATAAAAGTTGGAAGGAAATAACCCAGGCTTGGTTACCTGGTTATTCAATCAATGGGCATTCATTAACCAGCACTGCAGGAGTCACCGTGGGGGCAGCAATGTATAAAATATTGTCTTTACCCTAAAGGAACTTAAATCTAATTATGAGAGCATGGCATATAGTCATAAAACATTTGTTAACAATAATATAAAACAGACTCTACTTCTGTGCGGCAGAGTTCAACAGAGATTGTCAATAAGCATTTGTTGATCACTTACTAAGTTCCAAATGTCAGTGAGATGCAGGGGTGTGCAGAAAAGGCTTGTGCTTGCCTTTGCAGGCTTTACACTCTAGTTGTAAAGAGTATGATTTATTCTTTTTACTAATGTATTCCGTGAATATTAATCATGGAATATCATGAGAAACAAAAGGGGAATGAATAATCTACAATCCCATCCATGAGGAACTCAGTCTGGGTAGGGGATGCAGACGTGTAAATAAATCGTTTGCTTTCAATGTCGTGTGTGTGTGTGTGTGTCTGTGTGTGTGTGTGTGTGTGTGTGTGTGTGTCTGTGTGTCTGTGTGTATTGCTTTGAAGACTGAACTATTTGTAGATAGATCATGCTTAAGGTAGACATGAAAACTAGAAGAAATACCACCAAAAGGTGACACCGGCGGTGTTTCCAAGTAGACTCATGAGTGCAGGGTCTTGCAGGTGAAGGGACCGAGTGTGCGAGGGCACAGAGTCAAGAAGCGGCATGGCGGCTTATTCGTGGTTGAAGCTCAGGATAGACATTCAATAATGATGGGAGATGAGACAGAGCAGAGACCACGTGGCCAACGGAAGGCGATTTCAGCTTTACACAATAGAAAGCCTTTAAAATCTGAAGAGGAGACTAGGGCAATTTTATCTGTGTATTAGTAAAATTAACTGCTGTGTGGGGGATGGTTTGAAGTAGAATAAGATTAGAGGCAAGGAAATAGGACTCTATTTTCAACAATCAAGACAAAAGCTAATGAGAAAGATGGAATATGGGATTATTTAGGATACAGAACCAAGACAACATGGTAGCCAATCGGTCCTGGAAATACAGGATAAGAAGTGTCAATTATAATGTATTTCTATCGAGTATTCTTAATTTCTGTTGGGTCATGACTGGGTGTCCTCAACTCACCCCTGCCCAGAAGCAAAGGGAGAGGAAATACAAGAAAATGAATGAAAGGAGTAGAGGTTACAGAGCTCAGATGTAAATACATGGTGTTCAAGGCACATGTGAAATTCCTAATGGGGATGATCCATAAATGGTTGAAAGCTGAGGCAATGAAAGCCTACTTCCTGGGAACTTTTGCATTGATCTAGAAGAATGGGTAACACTTGCAGAGTGGAAGTAGCGGGAAATATTTTGGAATGAAGGACGTTTCAGGTAAGGAAATAGCCTTAATGAAGTCAAAGAGATAGGAACAAGGTTAATAGATGAGAGCGACCTGAACAATGCAGAGGTAAGAAAAAAGGTGCCACTCCACAGACAATAAATCCAAGGTCATGGTGAAAGTGGGCTCGAGAAGGAGTTTTCTGGTGATAAGCTGCAATATATAGTTTAGAGACTAGACAATCTTGATCAGAGGGGCATATGGAGGTTAGTACATTTTTCAAGGCATGAAGAATAAAAGACTATCATTTATCCTCACAAAGTAAAAGGCAGAAACTCCAAAATTTAGTACCAAAAGTAGTTTCCTAGTAAAAAGGAGATGGTGACATATTTGTTATACACTAGGCACCATTTTAAGCACTTGACATATGTCGATATACAGGGTGGGGCAAAAGTAAGCTTACACTTGTTCATATGGAAAATAATGCAATAATTAATAAGTAACAATATAAGAATAACTGTTTCACATACTCACAACTGTAAACCTACCTTTGCCCCACACTGTATTTCATCTTCCCAGCATATTGAGTGGATATCATTATCATTGTTTCATGAGTAAGGAAACTGAGACACAGAGGAGTCCAGTAACTTGATGCAGGTTATGCAGCTAGTAAGTGGTAGGACAGGAGCTGAGCCGTGCAGCCACACCTTCAGTTGCTTCACTGCATTGCCTCCCAAGCTCTGTAGCTGCTCTCAGTACTTTCTCTTTGAGTTCATCCACCACCACCACTGTGCTGATTCCAGGGAGGTCTGCTCTGTCCCCTTCCAGAACAGACACAAGCTAAGTCCTGTAAAAGTCTTTACTAAGTCGTAAAAGAGAATAAAGTGGAAACACAGGAAGAGTGCCCAGAAAACTAATCTGACTAATAAAACACAAGTCTCTGATGCTTTTATAGTTAGCCTGCCCTGTTCTTTATGTGTTCCTCTGACCACAACACTCACCCCAACAGCTGGCATCCCTTCAAGCCTCTTGCCTGAGATCTTCGAGTCTGTTCCAGGTGGTAAAGCCATCTTTGAAATGGACGATATGGAGCAACTACCTGGACATCTAACTTAACAAGCATCTTTGTTAGTGAAGGTCCTTCCCCATTTCCACAGATTTACCGGAGGTCCCACCTGTTCCCCAGGTGATTGACATTACACATGACTTCATTCTGCCAGTGGGATTTCTAGCCCAGGACCCCTGTGCCCACAAACATGAAGCATGTCTTCATTCTTCCAAGTAACACCAAATACACCACACCAAAAGTTGTGTCTACCTGAGAGGAATTGTACACCTGTAAAATGGGTGTATTTCTTTGTAAAGTTACAACTGTCAGACCAGGGAGGAAGCTTTGGGCATAGAGAGGAAAGGATTGGACCGGACAGAAGTTGAGTAAGTGTCTTTCTCTAAGAGTTGAAGGTGAAAAAATTTCAAGTCCAAGGAAGTGCAAGATAGCAGCTGCGGAGGAGGACGCTGTACTCGCCCCTCCTATGAATAAAATAAAAAATAAATGCATTTAGGTAGCAATTATTCCTGCAGAACAACAGAGTGCTGAATGAACAGCTTTCGACAACAAATGAGGCAGAGGAACTGAACAGAGAAGGCTGGAGGGCCAGAGCCCTCCAGGAGCTGCAGGAACTCTCCCAGCTAAGGCACAGATAAGCGGCATTGTTCACGGCCCTCTCCGCCTCGATAGGGCGCTTCAGCCTACCTGCAGCCTCACCGTGGTGAGTTCACAGCAACGTTGCCTGGCGCCTTTTGCCTCCAACAAAGGAAGCTGGCAGGAACAACAGGGCGTCAGCACACACCCCACCTCACCCACCCCCGCCTGCCCACAGCTGCTCCTCCTGGCAGGCTCTGCCCTATCGCCCTGAGCACGTGCTTGGCTCCAGGGCACCTTCACACAAACCACCTGGCACTTAGAGGGGGCACAGGGGTCACTTCTACGTGCACTGCTTTCGGTACAGCAAACCAGAAAGGCTGGTTAGCGACGGTGGGAGAGTCACGGGAACTCTCCCGCCGGTGGGCCTGATGAAGCGCCATTGTTTACGTCCCCTCAACGTCCACGGGGCCGGTGAGGCCACTGTTGAGCTGCTCGGGGCTGCCTGCAAGCTCACTGCAATGTGTTGCCCAACACATTACCTGAGCCCATTCCAGCCCCAACAAAGGGAGCAGGCAGGAGCAACAGGGCATTACTACATGCACCTGGCCCCCCATCCAAAGCTACTCTGCTAGGTAGGCTGGATTCAGACGCCTTACATGCCAGTATGGCTTCTACCAGCCTGCCAAAACCACCGGGCACCCAGTCTGCACAGAGATCACTTCTACACAAGGCCACTTTTCTAATATTGGTAGAGATGGCTATTTTGTCTAATTATATAAAGAAAGATAGAATGTCAAACAAAATGAAAAGACAGAAGAATATCTCTCAAATGAAGGAACAAAGAGAATCCCCAGTTTAAAACAAGAAAAAACTAAAGAAAAGGAAATAAGTAACTTGCCTAATAAAGAGTTGAAAAAAAAAGAAAAACAGTCTTAAAGGGGCTCACCAAATTTGACAGTGGAATAGAGGAACTTAGGGAGAGCAACAAAGAGCCAGCAAGTACAAGAAAGAACCAAGCAGACCTGAAGAGTACAATAACTGAAAACACACGCGCACACACACACACACACACACACACACACAAATTAGGAGTCAACCGTAGATTAGCTAAGGCAGAATGGAGCAGTGACCAGGAGACAAGACTAGTGGAAATCAACAAATCAGAACAGCAGAAAGAAAAAAGAATTACAAAAATACAAGACAGTTTAAGGGACCTCTGCGATAACACCAAGCCCTCAAACATTTGCATTATAGGGATCCCAGGAGGAGAAGAAAGTGAAAAAGGAGAGATTTTTTTTTTTATTTAAAGAAACAATGGCTGAAAACTTCCCTAGCCTGAGACAGGAACAGACATTCAGGTCCAGGGAGTACAGAGTTCCAAATAAGATGAACCTGAAGAGACTCACACCAGGACATGTTGTAGTTAAAATGGCAAAAGTTAAAGATAAAGAGACAATCTATGAGGAAGCAAGAGAAAACAAGTTACATACAAAGGGAACCCTTAAGGCTATCAGTAATTTCTCAACAGCCTTTATAGGCCAGAAAGGAGAGGCAGAACTTCTTTAAAGTGCTGA
Source organism: Mormoops blainvillei (assembly GCA_004026545.1). Lineage (NCBI taxonomy): Eukaryota > Metazoa > Chordata > Mammalia > Chiroptera > Mormoopidae > Mormoops > Mormoops blainvillei. The sequence goes on from PVJD01000344.1 coordinate 393,536, forward strand.
AAGAAAGAACCCCTACAACCTAGAATAATTTACCCAAGAAGGAATTCAAGAAGAGATAAGGAATTTCCGAGACAAGCAAAAACTAAAGGACTTCATCACCATTAAGCCAGCTTTACAAGAAATGGTGAAGGGTCTAATAGAAAAGAAAAGGCCATGACCAGAAATAAATAAATAAATAAATAAATAAGAGAAAAACCTCACAGGTAAATCCAAATACTCAATAAATACAGCAAATCAAACATTTAAAAGCTACTATGAAGGTGAAAAGAAAAAAGTATCAAACTCAGCTCAAACGATGATAAGTAGTTAGGAGATATGCAACACAAAAAGATTTAAAATATGACATCAATAACATAAAGCTCAGAGGAGGAGTAAAAATGTAGTCCTTATTGAATCTATTTGAACTTAAATGTGTATCCGCTTAGGTAGATAAAGAACAATATACATAAACCTCATGGAAACCACAAACCAAAAACCTACAGAAGATAAAAATAAAGGAAGAACAGAGAGAAAGGAACTTAAACAAGATACTAAAGAAAATCAGCAAACCACAAGGAAAGAGATTGAGATAAGAATAAAGAAACAGCGGACAACTGTAAAAGCAACTGAAAAACAATTAGCAAACTGGCATTAAATACAAACTTACCAATAATTACGTTAAATCTCAGTGAATTAAATAAAAAGGCATAGGGTGGAGAACATTAAAAAACATGACCTATGTACACAAGAGAGTGGTTTCAAATCGAAAGACACACACAGACCAAAAGTGAAGAGGTGAAAAAAAGAAAAGATATTTCATGTAAGTAAAAATGAAAAGAAAGCTAGAGTAGCAATACTTAAGTCAAATAAAATAAACTAAAACAATTATGTTTAAAAAAAAAGACAAAGAAAAGCATTGCATAATTATAAAAGGGTCAGTCCCAAGAGAGGATATAACAATTATAAATATCTACTCACCCTACATAGGAACACCTAAATATATAAAGCAATTATGAATGGACATAAAGGGAGAAATCCACAGTAATATAATAATAATAGTGTATTTTGATACCCAATTCATATCTATGGAGAAATCATCCAGACAGAAAATTAATAATGAAATAATGGCTTTAATGTCACATTAGAGGAGATTGACTTAATAGACATTTACAGAACTTTTCATCCAAAAACTTCAGAATACATATTTTCTCAAGTGCACATGGAACATTCCCCAGGATAGATCACATCTTATGCCCCAAACAAGCCTCAATAAATTCAAGGAGATTGAAATCATATCAAGCATCTTTTTAGATCACAATGACATGAACCTAGAAATCAAGCATGGGAAAAAACACAAATTTGTAGAGACTAAACAGCATGCTACTAAATAACCAATCGGTCAAAGAGGAAATCAAACAAGAAATCAAAAAATCATCTTGAAACAAATGAAAATGAAAACACAACTTTTCAAAATGTATGAGATGCAGCACAAGCAGTTCCAAGAGGGAAGTTCATAGCATACAGGCCTACATCAAGAAACAAGAAAAATCCCAAATACACAATCTAACTCTACATCTAAAGGAACCAGAAAGAGAACAATCAAAACCAAAAGTAAACAGAAGGAAAGAAATAATTAGGATCAGAGTGGAAACAAACAAAATAGATATTTTTAAAAATAGAAAAGAGCAATAAAAGTTAAGCTGGTTCTTTGAAGAGTTCAATAAAATAGACAAACCTTTAACCAAACTCATGGCGTGGGGGGAGAGCACCCAAATAAATAAAATCATAAGAAGAAGTTACAACTTCTTTCTGAAACACAAAGAATCACTAAAGAATACAATGAACAATCATATACCAATAAAATTTGACAACCCAGAAGAAGTAGATACATTTTTACAAGTATATAACCTTCCAAGACTGAACCAGGAAGAGATACAAATCCTTATATTTCTTTCCGCAAAAGCCCCAAAGTGCAAAGGTCCTTCCTAGGCTCTAAGGGAAGCAGGCTGCCTAGGAGTGTTCACTCTCACTGTGGGATAACCTCCCATCAGGGGAGCTCGCTCTGGGTCAAAATCAGCCTTGCTGTCCGCAGGCGGAGGGCAGGAGGCTGTAACAGAGAGGAGCACCTGTGGGAGGCCTCTGTTCCTATCTGTACAAGCACCCAGGACCTCAATAAAGTAACTTCGCCTCTGCGTCTCACTGTGTCTCCCTTTAAATAGGTTACCCTTTCTCCAAAGAAAAAGTGGGCTGAGATCAATGGGGCTTTGTCTACAGCAGCTTTGAACTTGTTGGTAGAAAGTACAACACAGGTTGCCATGATCTCGCTCCCTTAGAAACAGCTCCTTGAGAAGATGTTCAGGAAGATGACTCACAACATGAGGTATTCACCTCGCAGTGAGAGTAAACTGGTCCAGAGTGTCTACAAGACTAACTCTAAACTGAAGCCACACCTGCTGTCAGCTGCTAGGCTGCCAGGGGCTGTTAGGAAAACCTGGTATCTTCAGTCATCACTATTTCTGTGAAAGAATGTGACAAAGCTCAGGCAAGGCCAACGGAGACCTATCCTACCCAGGAAAATCCTGAGGGTGTGTACGTGTGTGTGCGCGCGCGCGCGCGCGTGTGTGTGTGTGTGTGTGTGTGTGTAATACAGCCATGCAGAGAGGAGCCTGAAGATACCAGTTCCATATGCTATCTGTCATTGCTTCCAGAAAGCAAATTCTAACAACCTCAAAACAGCTTCCTTGGGGTTACTGAGGAGCTAAGAATGCGGAAATACCACATATGCATGGTCAGGTGGTGAGGGATGACAGGCTTGCCAGCATTTTCAATTCACCCAGAAGAGGGTGAGTTCCTGTGGCCAAAAGCCCACCTGGTGATTTTTCATTTGCCATCTGCTCTTCTTGCACGTGGCGTCTAACGCAGGGCCCTGTGCACAGGCTCATGCGATGCCGGTATCCACATGCCAGGTATTCACAGCTGAAAGATTTCTAGAGCGTTCTGCAGAGAAAAGTCAATAAGCCACAGGCACAAAATTCTAAAATATTACCCAAAGCTAGTAGTCCACATTTAGACACAGAGGCCAAACTTCTAACTATCTTGGTGTCTTTTTGTCCCTTTTTTAAAATAGCAAAATAAGGAATTAAGAAAAATAAATACCTCACAGACACAAACAACAGGATAGTGTTAACCAGAGGGAAACGGGACTGGGGAGAGGTTGAAGAGGGTAAAGGAGGGAATAATTGATGACAGAAACAGGTGACTCTGAGTGGTAAACACACAATACATTATACAGATGATGTACTATAGAATGGTATACCTGAAAAACCTATGTAATCTTATTACTCTCTGTCACCCCAATAAATTCAATAAAAAAATTTAAACAAATAAAATAGCACCATAAAGCACCTAATACTCTTTGCCCCTCCATTTACATATATACATACATACACACACACACACACACACACATACACATACACACTCAAATGCAGTCCAGGAGCTGCTTACACACTTAAAAATCAACTCTATCATCACTTATTGAGCACAGACCATGTGCCATAGTTTAATTATTGTGCCACATAATATCTAGTGTGTGGGACCTAATTTTTTTTTTAAGACAGGCAGTTGAGACTGATGTCTTTCATTTCCACTCTCCAGGCTGAGTGAGCAGCGACTCTGTGACCTGGGCTGGGTGCTACGGGGCACGGAAGTGTATGCAGGCAAGACTCTGCTGCCCGGGGCGGGGGAAGAGCGCCCCGCAGTGGTTCAGTTGAGTTTTAAATGCCCGCCACACTGTACCTCCCAAGGCCTATTTCTTGTCTATTAAATGTGGAAGCCAGGACAGTAGATGGCATCACTCTAATATGAATAAACATAAAAGGCCATTTTTCTTAATGCCTGTACTCATATCCCTAGATAGGCATCATAAAATTGCAATGGGGTAGAAACAGAGTACCCAGGGGTCACAAAGTGGGAGGGATAGTTTGTGCAGATACCCACTTTTCAAAGATGAAATGATTTTCCTTGGATTTTTTTAATCTTAGAAAATATTGGTGGGAGAGGGAAAAAAAGAAAGGAGGGAGAGGAGAAGGGAGAGAGAGGGCAGAAAAAAAGGAAAGAAGGGAGGACAAATAGAAAGGAAAAAATTTTTTCTGTCGTTTTGAAAGCAAGATTCATTCTTTAAAAAGAAGAAATTTTATTGGTTGCCAGCAGAACTAAAGTCTCTGACCATCCTTCTACTCATTTTGTAGTTACAGTGGCTTAGTTCCCAGGATCATGAGCACCTTCCCACCTTAGAGGAGCCCCCAGGTGTCAGACTCATTATTATTCCTCAGTCCTGAATTTTTGCCACAGAATATACATCCCACCCCTAATGATTTCCTCTCAGGTACAGAGTCACAGAATCAGTGCCAGGTTCCAACCCGGGGACCTGGTTAAATTCAGAGGTCATATGGGACATCAATGCAGTTTGGAGCTTGCCCACTTCACAACTGAAAATGGGATAAGGAACTAGATCCTTCTTTAGGAGAGAATGGGGAAAGATGAGTGGGAGGGCTGAAACTTGAAGCTGTAAGATGAGTAAGGTCTGAGGATCTAATATGTAACAGACTATAGAGCAGAGGGAGAGAAGGGAAGGAGAGGGGAGGGGAAGGAAACTAGATTCCTGGCTAAATGGGGAGTCACAGAGACAAAACAGGATCTGGAACTTCTCTGGAACATTGTTGTCGGGCTGGGGAGGCAGAGTGTGTTCAGACACTGAACAACCATAGCTGGGCCTAAAACACAATCCGGCAGTGAGCACAGCAGCCTCTTCCAACAGTTTCTGTTGGAGCGTGGCTGTTGCGGAGCCGGGTCCGGGCTGAGGCAGCAGACAGGCCGTTAGTCACCTCTGAGCTCTGCCTGGGAGCCCTGACACCTTGCATGTCCCCATGACCCCTCCTTGTTTAGACATACTCACTGTTCCTAAACTTAAAATGTCCGTGTCATTTGAGCCAGCAGAGAGAGGCAGAAGACTGAGGCAGGGCTGAGATCCCTGAGGAAAGCATGCAGCCTCAGGAAGATCTGATTTTATTCCCAATGGGCAAGCTATAAAAAAATTCCCCTAAAATATACAAGAACTCCGGAGAAAAACTCCAGGAGACGGAAGCACTTTTATTGCCAAAATTGAATCCCTTTCCCTGTGACGCCTCTTACAGAATTCTCTCCCTAAAACATTTAAGTTTGCACGTTGGCCTTGACAAACAGCCAAAGGTCACACTTCAACTATGGTGTCAGTTTCACTAGTGGCCAGAGAGCCACAGAATCCTAAAAGTCAATGGAAGTTTTCTGGTTTCGTTGGGGATATTGGTCTTGAATGATGCAGAGGGGAAGAGATCTCACTGTGTGTCTGCAAGCTGGTGAGTTGTTTCTAAAATCACTTAAGTCGCCAGTGGACTTCTCGCTGGGTTCCTGATTTCACATCGCTTGGGCAACCCTTTACCTCCGCTTCTGTCCCTCCTGTGTTAGTTCATTTCTGTTTGTATCAAATCTGTCCCTTTAGTCATTAGGGATCTCATAAATTTCTTCAATGACTCTCTCATTTTACAGAAATTTTAGTTCAAACACCTATGAAATTATGGAACAAATGCCATCTTATGTTAATTTGTCTGTATCTCCACAAGCAGGGACCATGCCTTCTAATCATGAGAGAGAACCACTATCCTTATTTAGCCACTTAATTTAGCAGATGCTGCGACTCCAGAGAGAATGTATCCAAGGATGGCGGCAGGGTTTGAAGCCTCACTCCACGTTCTCCCTCCAGGTATTATGTGATTTCCTCCCTCCTCAACACATCTGCCCTGTTTTTTTTACCATCATTGAAATCGCCCTTCATCCTCCTCCACAGCCTCTATCTCATGGGCAGCAATGGATTAGATATTCTCAAAGGGCTTTCAGATGCTGGCCCAGAGTAACGCAGAGCCTCCCTGAGGAAGGTAACTGGGGCCAAGCACCACCCTGGCTCTGCCTTCAATCATACTACAAACCAGTGACGCCAATTCCGAAGTCCTCCCTCATCCTTGCAATCATCAGAGAATGTTCCCAGATTGCTGGGCAGAAGTTCCTCATGACAGGGCTTGGCACAGGAGCTTTGTTGAAAATATGCTCTGAGTTCCTCATGAAGTTTCCAGGCAGAAGACAGTCAGGCAAAAAGTCCAGCCATTGTTAATATAACAAGAACGATTTGCACGATATCAATGTAACCTCACAGCCAAGGAGAGTGGATTGGAATGCGCATGTGTGAACACTGATGACTTCACTGTGCTAGTCAGTGAAGGTGGTAGATGCTGTTGAGTGAGTATCTGTATTGTGTGGCCGTTGCATTCAAAATGACTGAGCACGTATAGCAACAAGTCTACATCAAGTTTTGCGTTAAGCTTGAGCATTCCCCCACGGAAACTATTCGGATGATTCAAAAGGTCTCAGCTATAGGCAACTGGTGATTGGCAGCTTCATCATGACAATGTACCCATTCATGTGTCATGTCTTGTACAGAGTTTTTTAGTGAAACATCAAATCACCCAGGTGACTCAGCCCCCCTTCAGCCCAGATTTAGCACCCTGAAACTTCTGGCTTTTCCCAAAATGAAAATCACCTTTGAAAGGGAAGAGATTTCAGATCGTTCATGAGATTCAGGAAAATATTACAGGGTAGCTGATGGCAATTGGGAGAACTGTATGAGGTCCCAAGGCGCCAACTTTGAAGGGAACTGAGGCGTCATTGTACTATGTACAATGTTTCTTGTATCCCGTATCTTCTTCAATAAATGTCTCTATTTTTCATATTACATGGCCGGATACCTTCTGGACAGACCTCATATGGGACTTTGGGCAATGGAGAGCTGCTACTACGAGTGGTTTATGAGAGACTGTCACTTGCTTTCTCCCCTTGGTTACCATGTAGGATAATGTTCCAGTCAACTTTCACATAACGTTGTCTCTTTTCAGTAACTCAGAGGCCCCATAGAGATAGAAGACATGGTAGTAGTGCATTGGTCTAATATGCATCCACGCTTGTTCACAGCATTGTAATCAAATCCTTTTTAAGAAAGAAAATATGGAAAAGAAGGAGAGAAAGAAGAGACGAGGATTTTTAAAAATAAAATATCTGCAGTTGGAGTTATTCTCATCTACAGGTATACGTATAATCCCTAAGGGTTAGAAAGGCCATCAGAAACATCTGCCTTGTACCTATGTCTTCTCGCCATTTCTCTGCCAAGGGATCCTCACCCTGTGGAGATTGCTACCGAAGGGTAGTCAGTACCCACTGAGGCTGCCCAAATGCCATGCACACTAAGACAGTCCAGCATCTCAAAAGGGTGTGACCTTAAGGACCAAGGGAGACTATCCCATTACTGTTATGGTGCTATCTTCAGACAGCAGCCTGCCTTTTCTGAAGCACATCTCTTTGCTCCCCGGTTTGGCCTTAAATAATTGCAGTGTATGCTAGAATCAATAACACCTCTTTCTTGATCCTTCCCAACTTAGCTATGCATCATCCTCTCATAGTTCTAATCATAAAGCAATCCCCAGTTCCGTATTAGTAGCCACCTCCTGAGGTTTGTCCTGGGAACTAAATGAAGCACAAATATAAAGCGAGCAGAGTGGTGTTCATTACATAAAAAGTCCTCTATCACCATTGGCCATTATTTACCATCACTATTCTTGCGCATTTCTCTTTTCGTTCCACTGACATGAGCCTGATTTGAGGACAGGCATTGAGTCTAAAAACTGGTCCTAGCATTCCATGCTCTGGCACCCTCCCTCCTCCGGGGAGCGTTCCATCTAGAATAGCCCTGCTCTTTCCCACCTGGAGAGCACCTCTCACACATGAGTCTCATCCACTTCCCTTTATAGCCCTGACTACTTTGACATTCCTGTCCCTGTCCCTGCGCTTAGAGTTTAATATATACTTTGAATTACTTTTCTTGAAAATAAATAAATACCATCTTCACGTAGTTTTTTATTGGTTTAAGTCCTTCCCTAGTATCTGCTACTCTTTCCATTTAAAATTACCTACCAATTGTGACGTACTGATTATATTTCTTTTTTAGGTTGAAAAGGTGCTGATTGAGGCATATGTAGAAATATTTAATGAAGACATACCAATCGCTGGGCAGGTGGTTAATTGCATACTGAGTGCAGAGCACTGTGTTTAGAAAATATGACTGACACTTAACAAATGTGTTTGATTCCTATCATGGACAAGTCACTATGGCAGGTTTTTTATTTGGGGAAAAAAATGTCTTTTTATAGGAAGAGGTGGTTTTAAATTGGAAAGTAAATATGCCTAAAATATGTAAGATTGAAACAGATACTTGCTGTAAGAATCATCTGAGCTATTTCTCCGTGAATCACGAGCAACGGCAAAGAGGCTGCCATCCCCCGCCCTGGGCTCCGGGCAGAGCAGCCATTGATCGCGGCCTGACCAAGAAGAGGCTCTTGAAGCCTCCTCAACACAGCTCCTCAGGCCACCTGCATCAACCTAGAATTCATCTAGTCACGCATTTATTCAACAAATATTCACTGAGCACTTACTATATGTCAAGCATTGTCATCGGTGCTGGGGAATAACTGCACACAACACAGGACATAGATCCTGCCTCCCTGAAGAATTAGTGTGATGAAAGGCTGACATTTAAAGAAAAAGGTATTTTCACCCCTGACTTAGACTATCCACGTGCTAGTACAACATCTCATAAGATGAGAAAGGGGAAAAAGACACAATTACTCTTAATGTCTATTAATTCAAGGACTGGAACTTCTGGATTAAAAGACTGGGAAATGGGTCCAATCATCATGACCTCTTTGGCTACAACTTAACAGAAAATCCAATATAAGTACCTTTTAAATGGTAAAGGAATTACCTGCCTCACTGTGTTGGACACTGACTTGTTCCTCAATATTCCATGCTAATACAACCCTCATTATTTCCTGGTGGCCTTGGACACCCAGAATAAACTCTACTGTCCAGCCTCGCTCACACTGTTTTAGCTAACAAGCCATAAGCTGAAGCATGTGGCAGCTTCTAAGCTCTTCCCCAAGAGACAGGTAGTACATACGCTTTGCTTTCTTCTTCCTAAGCCTTCCTCCTCTAGCCACCTAGAAAACAGATACCATTGTCATGGGTCTTAAGGATAAGGGCCACATCCAAGAGATAGAGGACGGATGATCTAGAAGAATCCCAGGTCCCTGAGGACTTCGTAGAGTGTTGTCAGCACACCAGACCCCCCTGACCTGCATTCTTACAGAATTTTCCATGAAAAAGAATTAGGCACTTTTAATTTTAATTCTATTTAAGTCATTGTTATTTTAGGTCTGCATGGCTCACAGCAAAAGCTAACCCTAACGTGCATCCATGTGACGGGGAGCCCTGCTGTGGGTAGGCTTCAGGGATAGTGCAATCCAGTGGCTCTGGGCCTATTCCTCTGCCATCCTCTTGGCCTCTGTTTCCTCCATGAGGGAGACTCATCACAGACTGGTAATGATTAGGCACAGTGGTTCAGAAACCCCTGTCTGCCCATGATAAAAATCTAAAAAGAGAGGGAAAAAGTAGCTTCCAGAAGTTTTCCCAGAAGAGAGAAGAGCTTGCAGAGATATCTCCAGTCTCTCTCTCTTCTTGTATTTGGGTCTGAATCGAATCCTGAAACAATCATTGGCAGGTGAACAGGAGTACCCTTAGGCCAAGTGGAGCCACCCCTGGAACGGGGCTGGGGCCAGTTTCCTCTAGGCCAGGCACTCGAGCTGGCGGGAAAGGGCTGGAGAGCTAAACAGAACTGAAGTTGTGTTAGGAAGGAGGAAAAGTAATGTTCTCATTACTTGTTAGCATAGCACACCACCCAAAACTCAGTGGCTTAAAAGCAATCTCCACAACAATCTTAATTAGCTTACAAGTCTGTGATTTGGGCGGGACCCAGCAGGGACAACCCACCTCTGCTCCACATGGTATCAGTTGGCTGGGGGAGGGGCCGCTTGAAGACAGGAGCTGGGGAATGGGAGAGGCACCTTGGTGTCTGTGTCTCTGTGTGGCCTCTACACGGACTCTCCAGCACAGAGGGCAGCTTCCAACTCACTGGATTTCTTACACAGTGGCTCAGGGCTCAGAAGAATCAGAGGGGTGCTATATAGACTTTTCTAACGCAGCCTCACTTCTGTGGCATTTTCTTTGTACCTCAAGTCACAGAGGCCCACCCAGGTTCAAGGGGAGGGAACATAAATTCCACATCTGGATGGTTCTGTGGCAAGGTTCTGGAAGAATACAAGAGAGTGGAATTGTTGTTGCTCCTTGTTTCATAAAATGCGATCTGCTACAGGGTGAACAGGAGGTTGATAGGCCACCAGTAATGTCCGACCTCAGGAGACAAGATATATCTACAGACATCCACTTGCAAGATGACAGCTGCTGTAAGACATACCGGACAAGCACTACAGCAGTATTTTTGCTATGTTGTCCTGATTGTCATCCCATCTCTCCTCTGTTTTAATTATGTTATGTCTGGGTCACATGAGCTACAAACACTTGGAAGCATTTCACCCTCTGAAGTGCCTATGCCCTGGACAGAAACTGCCCCCAAACCCACTTGTCCCGGGGAGGTGGCCACGGGCCCCACTGCAACAGCCAGACACTCAGACCCTGGGTTACAGATGCAGCTCACTAGGCACAGGGGCACATGATAAACAGAAGGACATGGGGTCACATCAGGTAAGAAGGTTTAAAATGAAAAGCTCCATCAGCGGGGCAAGCAAACTAACCACTGAATCACATCTCCTCCTGACTGCACATTCCACAGTCACAAAGCCCATTTCATTATTCAAACCCACCATGAACACTCAACTGTAGTCACATCTGCCTCCCACTCCTGTGTTTTGCTGCAGAACATGAACTTCAGACCTCAAGTGATGGCCAGATTGCAGATGAGACGTGACAGCCGGTGTCGACTCACAAGTTAGTGAGGCCATGATCATTTGTTGTTTTAAATAAAATGAAACTAACAAAACAACAAATTTAAAAAGCAATCAATTTTAGCTCTGATGTGAAGCCCATCTAAAGAGCAACACGCCCCTGGGCAGAGTAGGGCCTTGTAGGCCTACAACCAGGCATCCAAGCCTGGCCTTCAAGTACGAGCCCCTCCCTGATGCCCTCTGAGCCCATTCCCTGCTCCGTAAAGGGCTCAGAAATCCCTAGTTTGGAGGCTCATGGTGACTTGGATGAAGGAATATGGATGAAACAACTTGGGCTTTGGAGCCAGGCATCCTTGCCTTCAAAAGCTAGAACTCCCACTAACTCTAGCCTCGGAATCTTTCTCTAATGGATACAACCTCCTTCAGACCAGCCTCAGCCAACCTCCAATGCACCACACGTGCATCTCTTAAAATATTCACAAAGCCCTGGCCAACCAGCCCATTGGCCAGTAAGAGGCACAGTGGTGAGCTGAGGGCTCCCACAAAGAGAAGTCTGGCTGACTGAGCAGCATTGGATGCTGCCCCTATCACCACAGTGCCTCGGCTTCACATGATCTAAGGAGCACTTGAGAGCAAGTGTAAATGAATCGGCCCCTGGCCAGAATCCACAAGCACAGGCAGCATGTGGCTTCCCCTCATGGGTTCCAGGGCCCCGACCACACACGACTCAGATGCCCAGTATGCCACTGGAAGCATCCAGTTTCTCCGACGACTATCAGCCAGCTGGATGCTGTTGGCCTTCCAGTCAGGTGAAGAGCAGCACATAGCTTGGCTTTTTCACCAGAAGTGACCCTGGAAGGAGGCTCCGGGGGCAATGGGCTTGTGCAGTCCATACGTGGGTCATACGCTGTTGATGATGCACTTGAAGTCAGAGTCCCTGGGTTCAAGTGCCGGCTCGGCCATTGTCTAAACACACGTTGGACAAGTCACTGAAACTCTCCAGCTCCAGCCTCTTACCTGCAAGACATAATTTTACCATTAAGTTTTGCCACAAACTCACAGTTAAAAAAAAACAAAACCATCGACTAGAGCGTTTTGGTTCCAATAGTAAGCTAATCTAAAGGCTGACATGCCACAGAGCAAAGCATAGGAGCTGCTGGGCCAGAAGGCGAGGAGAAGGTTCTGCGCCGCTCTGAGCTGCGTGCTCCTCTGCACAGCGCGCGTTGGTGGGTCAGGCGGTGGCGAGCACCCTGGACCCACTCAGCGGGGGGCCTTGAGCAAGTCAGCCTCACTGAACCTCAGTTTCCTTCGCTGTTCGGTGGGACTAACATTATTTATTTTTGCATGTAATTGTGATTTTTAAATGAATAATGAATGCATGTGAAAAATCTTCTAGAGAGATGCCTAGCATATAAGAGGCACTTAATAAAAATAAAATGGAAACTAAATCGTTACGATTAAAATTAATAAATTAATACAAGTAAAAAGAATAAAATTGAATAAAAAAGAAACTAAATTTGTATTATAAAATGGAAACTAAAATTTTTAAATGGAAACTACATCAGTATATGTAATTTGCTTTGTAATTATGTGAAAGGTTACACACATATTTCTTATTATCATCTTTTTTCTCCATGATGCCTAAGGATACACACAATGTAGTGCCTAAAATTATCACCTTAGAAAAGTAAATAAAGTAAGCTGTGATCAGAATACAGTAATTCAAATAAACATATCTGGAGAGTCAAGAGCTTAGGCTAGAATCAGGCTGCTTGGGCTCAGTCCTAGTTCTGTGACTCAGACAAGTCACCTAACCTCCCTGTGCTTAGTTTTGCAACTCTAAATGGAGTGACAATTGCCACTATCTCATCTGGTCATTGTGAGAATTAAATAACCTCAATAAATTAAAGCAAAGGAGTCCTGGGAAGTGTCTAACTCATAGTAAATGTACAGTAGATGTTGGCTGTGTGCCGACGGCTATGCTAATAGTCTGGAAATCACAGGTCGCTGTGCCAGGCTAATGCTTCCCCTATGTGACTCATAATCTAAGGAGAAAATAGATCCTATATAACTGAATGGTGCATTGTATTAGTTTTGAAAAAGCTACCCTTTTCTCAAAATGCTTTACTATTATGTGCCAGAAATTTTTCAAAATAAATACACAATAATTATCCATGCGAATGCTGTGTGCCCAGCTTGTGCAGCACAGAACCTTAGCAGCCATACATGGGGCCTGTATAACTGGACATTAAAAAATGGGTGTGTGTACATGTGCGCAAGCACACGTTTTATTAATGACAGAATAAAGAACCAAGTGAAGGGGAAAGGCTGGGAGAGAGTGGAGAAAACTTTGTGGAGAAAGTGACATTTCAACTGGGCCTTAAGCAATGAGTAGAAATTTGCCAGGTGGAATTGGGGAGTAGGGGACAATGAAAAGGGGATCCAAGCAGAGGAAACAAAATAAGCAATTTCAGAAGCATACGTGCATTTACGGACCAGAGAGAGGAGTCTGATTTGTGAAAAGAGGAAGGTGATAGGTTGGACCTGGTCAGAGAAGGTAGGAATGTACTAAGAAATTTGTAATTAGGACATTATGTCTCAAGATGTAGGTACCTCTCACAACAGAATCACCAGATGTATGCGTTCAAAGGAGGTTCTTGGGCCTCACCCCCTAACTCCTGCAGCAGTCTGTCTGGAGGTAAATCCTGGGGGCCAACATTTTTAATAAGTGCCTCAGACAATTCTTATACTTAATAAAGTCTGAGAACTACTGTGGCAGGTAGCAGGGGTCCATCCCAAGTTCTGAAGTGGAGGCTGACCCCAGAATAAGTTGGTTTAACCTGTAATTTCCCTCCCAGTAGGTGGAAGGGAAATTTTACACAACAGCAAGGTGACCCAGTGGGCTCAGTGAGTCCTTTTTGGCATCATAGGACAGTGCACGGACCTCAGAAGCCAAAGAGTTAGAAGGAATTGGCCATCTCTAGGAGGCAGGACAGTAAAGGAGGCTGGAAACAACATACCTGCTCATCAAAGGCACAAGGGCTAAGTAAACTCTCATGTGTTCACCACACCAAGGCACGTACATGGAAGCTAAAAAAGAACAGTATATAGTAAAAGATCTCCAGGAAATATTGTTGGCTGAAAAAAACAAAAGACTGAACAAAACACAGAGTGTGAACTACCTTTTTGTAATGGACTCATGCATGTCCCATAACCACCCACGCATTCATATACATGTATTTAAGTGCATGGAAAATGTTCTAGAAGGGCCCTCAATGCACTGATAATAACAGTGGCTTCTGGGAACAGATTAAGTTTGGGAAGAGTGGTCAAGGGACACTCAGGTTTATCATTCCATTTTTTATAAAGACAATGCATTCATGTATTATGTGTAATTAAACATTAATTTTGAGAAGATATCAAATGAAAATGGAGCTGGCTTTGAAGTCAACTTTGTCCCTCTTCCTAATTTTACTCCCAAAGTGACATTGACCAAGCACCCCCACATTTCTCCAGACAGGACTAATGTAAGATCTCCTATTTCCCAACAAAGCAGGGCAGCGGAAGCTAGCAATCTCGATAACCACATGACACAGAGGACTCTGAAGAGCACCATTTCCTTCCACGCAGGGTTTTTCTCGGTAACTACTAAGACTCAGCTGTTTCTGGACAAGCTGGCAGGAAGGATTTCATTGCAGCAAAGGCTTTATGGCTTTAAGAAAAGGAGTGTATAACCACTCCGGCAAGGTAATAAAGAACAGAAAGCCCAGTGTGCTTTTCTTTCCTCATATGTTTTAAGTTCTTGCTCTAGTATCATAGAATGGAAGGGTATTCTGCTAGGAGTTGTTCACGGAGAAGGAGGTCTTCCGTTGGGATTTGCACCAAGGGATATAGCAGCAAAAATAGCAAGGTAACACTTAATTTTCTGTGCACAACCATCATTAGCTCATGCGATACTTTTTACAAATGCCCGTAGTCAACCCAAGAAAACCTGTTGAAGTCACACACAAGAAACTGCCTAGAAGCCAAACCTTGTTGTTAAATTAAATTAAGTGTTTTATGTGTCACTTTTTGAAAAATAAACTGTGTGACACATTTACCAGACCCAGAAACTGCAGAAATACTTAAGGTTTTGCCCTTCCACAATTGAGACTAGTATGTTTTGATTCCATAGAAGCATGTTTTCCATTGAGGTGTTACAGAATGGAATACTTCAGGTAACTGTGGGTTGCTATAACATCAGTCAGCTAATGTTGTCTCACCAGCTTTGCCGTGGATATCCAGAGCAAAATGCCCAGGAATCTCCTCGAGGTGATTCAGTACTGTGCCAAAATCTATCCTCTGTGGTTACTCAGCATGTCATTCATTACTCTTAGAATTGCCAATGTTGACATTTCTTTTTCTTTCTCCTCTACACATTACTTAGAAGAAAACAGAACAAAATAAATCTTTAAATAAGAAGGCATCTCATGTTCCCCATTTTAAGTGTCCTTAGTCCAGTATTAGTATGAGTTTTATAAATAAATACCAGGCTTCCCAATACCCATGAAATATTTAAGCTATAATACATGCAAACACACAAACACATTTCACCAGAAAGTACACGGGTAATCATAAAAGGCAACAATGTTAATTTAAATATTCAGGGCTTGGGTTCAGATGCTCCTAAGTTCAAAATACCTGGAGAAGATTGTGGGGATCCCTTTGGTTTATCCGTGCCAGGTCACGGCACTAGACACTGCTGCGACTCCTCATATGCTGTGGCTATTTAACAAGCCATGTATAAAGATGGCCAAACAGAAAATGTGTACTATGTCCAAGACACATGGGAGTACAAAAAAGAATGCATCCAGCACCCATTACTATCTGAGAATGATAAAGTCAATTGGGTAATTCTTACAGTCGTTTTCAATTTAACATCTTTGGTTATTACGGTCATCTCTGATAGTTCTGCCTCAATCTTCATCCAAGTGTTTCCTAACACATGGGTTGCCATGCTTTTTGCCAGGTAACCCCACCTGACCACAGCCTGACGTACCAAGTCTGAGAACTAGTGGCCTATTAAGTGGTCTGGGGGAGAGCTCTGCCCCATGGAGGCACATTTACAAAATGAGGTCTGAGCATCCCAGTGAGGTATTCAATATGGGGAATTTCACATGACTCATACAAAGGGCAGTTGCAGACCATGGAGGGGTGGTTCTAGGAGGAGAAGCAAGGATATTAAATTTTGTACTTCTTGTGCACTGTTTTCTTAAATGGGTCATAATTCTGTTGGGTTATACACCATAGATTCATTAAAATGAGTGCTACACAAGTTTTATTTTTGTGTCAATATTTATAAAATACCAGCAACTCAATACCTGACAACTATTTAAAATTACAATAAAAAATTAGACTTTTATTTTCAAATGTTCAAAATTCAGGAGATATGCAAGCAAAGTCTTGAACCCTGAAGCTCCACTTGGGAAACTATGACCAAGAGACGTAAAGGGAGTTTGCTGCATCCTAGAGACGCTGATAACGGAACACTGGTCAACCATACGCTAACAATAAAAGTCAAAGTGGCCTTTCCTCTGGGCGAGAAGGTCACATTTGGCAAAGCTTCAAGAGCTGAAGAAGGGGAGAAAGGCACGAGGACCTGCCAAGGTATGACAGCCACAGTCACTGCAGGGCTGGTTTCTAGGCGTCCATCAGCTGCACCCTCCACCCCAGGTTTCCTCATGAATGGCTGTTCTCAAGGTTTCCCAGGCTTGTGTGATTAGCCTATTATATCGACTCGTATTTTAAATTTTAGATTTATACTAAGGAATTATGTGCCTAAAATAACAAATTTGATGTGTTAACTATATTTTTCCTAGTACATAATGAAATAATACAGCCTTGCCCTGGTCAGGTATCTAGGCTGATTGGAGCATCGTCCCATACAACAAAAGGCTGTCGGTTTGATTGCCCTGTCAGGGAGCACACGGGAGGCAACCAATGGATATTTCTTTCTCACACTGATGTTTCTCTCTCTCTCTCCCTCCCTTTCTCTCTAAAAGCAATAAAAAAAACCCCATATCTTTGGGCGAGGATTTTAAAAATCTTTTAAAAATAAATAAAAATAATAATACAACTTTTTTAAAAAGTCCCCCATTTGTGCCAATTAAACACATTCTGTGAATGTGTTTACTGGTGAAACTACCAGGACACAGCATTCTGACGGAACCTGCCAGTAAGCTAAGCCTCTCATGTTCCAAAAATGGATGGACATAACTGCCTTATTACTCGGGAATGAGTTGGACTATTTCATCAGGTTGAAGGGTTTAAGTCAGCCTGAGGCTCGGAGAATGTGTTTGGTTAAAGGAAATGCCCAAACCCAAGATGATCACTTTGTTTTCTCTCAACAAAGAGAGAAAACTATCTTGTTCACCAGCTTCACATAAGGTGTTTCATTTGCTCCTTTACTTGGGCAAAAGATCAAAGAAAGCGGAGAGATAAAACAGCTGGACCACTTGTAATCAAAGTCAGCTGAACTTTGATGACACCAGAATAAAGAACAGAAAAAAGCTCCCAAACATTTTTTTCAGCAATATTTGAGGTTGAGTCAATCAATGAAAAAGGAAAAACAATTTGCATGCAGACAAACATCTGGCAGTAGCTTTAAGCTTTTACTACTCATAAAGTGGGACGAGGGTGGGGAGAGAGAGAGAGAGGAAGAGACAGAGAGAGGGACGTAGAAATGGGAACTAGGAGATACGCTAAATTGCATGACTGTGAAAAACTATTAGCAATTATTGGATCTATATAGTTATTGTTTACACAGGTTTTTCCTTCCCATGTTTTTTTACTGCATCCCCTAAATAGCTTTCAAAAACATTTTAGAGAGTATATTATATACAAATATAATATATATGGCACAAATAAGCGAGTAAATACATCTTGGACATGGGGACATAAGGATAGTGGAAATAAAAGAAAGGCGATTTAATCCTGTGCATTTCATACATCTCAGCAGACTCTGCACACTCATTAGAAACAAGCTTCCAGCAGCCAATCCAAAGAAACCTGATCCCAGAAGCCTTATCAATAGCAGAGTCACTGAGAGTCAGAAACGACTGCATTTGAATACCAGCTCTCACCAGCTCTGTGGCCTTGACTACAAGTCATTCAACCTTCTAAGCTTCAGTTTCCTCCTCTATAAAATGGGAATGATGATATCTGCCTTTTAGAGATAACCTACACAAGACAAGTATCTAGTGAAACACTGACATTCAGCAAATGTTGAAAACAATAACAGTTAAACAGCTCATACAATCCGCAGAACAGAACATAAAACCAGTTCCTTGGGTCCACCTAGCAAGTAACTAGCCCTCTAATGCCAGCAGAACATCAATGAAACTCAAGTAAAGAGAGAATAAAGATCAGATCCTACCCAATTTCTTGTGCAACACCTGAGTTTGAATCGATCACTGTAAAAAGTAAAATAATTTACACATGGCCAGGATTTTGTCAGTGGTGTCAAGCTTCAACATGTGGCATTGGGATTTGGTTGCGTGTGTGCGTGTGTTACGCTATTGTTTCATTTAGTCGTCCCTTGGCTCAAAGTAATTCATCCCTTCTCAGGTTTGCACAGGTGTCTTCGATGCTGACCTTCCTCTTTTTATTTTCCTGGGAATAACCTGAACTTCCTGGCTCTATTTCCTGCCCCTGCTTTCTTGCCCAGAATCTCTGTGAGCTTCTCTGGCTGAGAAGGCAAGTGAGGCCAGTGGACCAGATTATCATCATCGTAATGAATCAACCAGTAACAAGTGCTAGGCTCCCAAACTGGGCGGCAGCTTTCCCTGCTCAGTGTCCTGGGAGGACTCAGACTACACACATACCTGCCCCCTTTGGTTTGACACCTCTTTCAGCTCCAGACCTTCTGGGATTCCTGTCAGCAGTCCCCTGTGTCTGATTCTACCTCCAAACCTCCACTGCTGAGCTGTGATGATTTCCCCACACCTCACCCCACGGTGTCGGCACACAAAGCCTGAGTGTTGGAAACCTTCAAATTTACTAAAATAGCTGTTCCCCTGGGGTCTGCTAACTCCTTTCTCCAGGATCCACTCTCTGGCTCCTCACACCCCCCTACCCCTCAAAACTCACTTCACCAGCAAATAGTTAATGAGGACATGTCTGGCTGTCCCTGGTGGTCTGGAAACAATAAGGTCACATTGAATTCCCACTTGTACCTGGTTTTATCTTCAGGAGACCAATGGCCCAGGCTTTCTCCTACATCAGCATCCCTCTGAGGCCGTAAAAGACGTGACTAGAGGCCAAGGTCACACTTTCCCACAGGGGCCAAAGTTGCCATATTTCTCAGAAAGCTTTATATCTTTATCCAGAACTGATTTGAAATGCTCCAAAAAAGAAATTTTTTAAAGTACATTCACAAAAGGAGAAATAAAAACACTACAGGTCCTTTACTTGGTAACTTCATACTTCTTAGGAAACAAATACATTCGGTGGGAAAAACGTCTCTGGGTCTCAGAAGACACAGCATGAAAGGAGTTCATTTTTATTATCAGAGACATTAGAAACAGCGGGCATAAACGCATCACGTCCATCAAGCACAGGATTCGAACACCCGCCAAGCCCCCCTCATGGCTGGCCTGCGAAACAGCTTTGGGCTCGAGGACTTTGTTTTTGGAATCAAGTAGATCTGGGGACCATTTTCTTGGTCCTTGTTGTGGGTTGTTAATCGGGCTCTCCCACATTCTAACTGCATGTCGTGGGGTGGGTAACGATAACTTTACACTCACTTTCTTCTTCTGCAAATGGGGCTACTTCTATGTCTTTGAGAAGTCTGCAGTGAGTTTAAATGGCGACTTAAAACTGTGCATAGAGTAGGCTAGGCAGCCAGCACTTATAAGTGCCTACTCTGGGATGGATGGTTGTATAAGAAAATGGTCACCCCTTCAGTGAGTGTAACATCTTGTGAAAGAAAAAAGCACAAACATCTAGTTACAATAAAATGCTTTATGCGCCCTCACCGAGGTCGGACGACAGACTGACCAGGAACGCAGAGCAAAGGTGTTGGTTGTCCGCCACACGTCCTGTGGGGTAGGTCCTTGAGCAAGGACGTAACCTAATGATCAGTGAGGCTCCTGACCCTGCATTTCATGCGAGAAGATCCCAAATACAGTTGGGCATTCTCTGTGACCTGCTGGGCCCATTGAAACCAGTCACACGTGTCCTCAAAATCTGCGAAGCTATCAGGAGCCAGACCTGTCCTCAAAGAATTTGGCACTTCCTTTATGTTCTCAAGGACTTTTGTGTCCATCCCACATCACACTGTCATTCAGCTGGACAGAAAGTCGGCCATCAGGATCTTCCCATGAGGATGGGAATGCCAAAATCAATTTCCCAGAGAAGAAACAAAACTGGTCTTTTCTCCCTAAAATTGTCTTGATCGCACAATTTATGAGAGCAGAAATGTGTCCTGAGGGATCAGATGGAAGGCTCATGGGAAGGGTCATTTTCATCTGGACCAGGGGAAGCCTACAGAGGCTGGGCCCAGAGTACAGACTGCAAGTCAAAGTTCCTCCTCATTTCTAAAAGCTATGATTCTTTTGCAAAGTTCTGGTTGTATCTCCAGCCTAGAGGGTTGGCAAGGTGCTTTACACAGAAAACTGAGCACGCTGGAGACATCTGTACAGCCCAGCAATGGGTGAGGGATGGTTGTCCAGGTGCCAAAATGGCTTGAAGATGGCCCAGGGCCCTAGTGAGCTGTCTGGAGCCTCTGTGCAAGGGCTGCTGAAATCTACCTGGAAAATATCGGAAAGGTGGTGTGTGGTAACTCAGGTCACGACCCAGGGCTCATTAGGTCAAATGTAAATTGGTTCTTTTGCCACAAAAGGAGACAAGGTTCCAAAGTGAATTAGAAATAGCCCCCAGGCTGCCCCTCCCCCCCACCCCCAACCCCCCACCCCCACAGAAGTTACAGGCTGCCAGCTTGGGCGGAGGCCAAATTTCTCTGCTGCCCTAGTGCCTACCCACCTGAGCCAGTCGGTCCAGAAGTACAGACACCTATCACTGAGCCCACCACGGAGCAGTTCAGGCAAGCCCTCAGGCCTGACAAACAGCAGTGATCGCAACGGTGGGCAGGGCCCAGGGCCCATAAGCCAGGGCTCGGCGCAGCCCAAACCTGACAGCCAGCGGGTCACACGGGGCGGGTAGTCAGGGTTCGGCTTGAGCGAAGGCAGGTCTCAGAGGAGTAATGGCAGTGGCAGCGCCAAAATTTCCATTTAAGAAGTACTTTGAGGCTGCAATTTGGATGGAATAGGACCAGAAAAGCTGAATGTGTGGTGTGCTTTACACAGAATTGAGAAAATGTCAGTTATCCCCATCAAAAAATGTAAGTGCTATGGAGACTTGGGGGCATAAATAACCACCGCCCCCACCCCCCCGCCCACACACACACACACACACACTGCTCAGTTGGGAAGTTTCTTGTATTCGGATTTCTCTGAGGTCACTGTTTGAACATCCCAAGCAGAATCGTGGGTTTAGAAACCAGGACACGCCAAAGAGACAGGTTCAGGCTGTAAACGTCAACCACAGATGTCCTGTCCCAGCAGACGGGAGTAGGCAGGGGACCATGAAGGCTGTCAGCAAAGGGATAGGCTTCCTTGGTTCACAGAGTGGAGTGGACATCTGGAGGTGGAAGCCTGACCCATGGGACAGGGCGCTGGGGTGGGCTTCACTGTTTCCTGTCTGAGCCCAGACTGTCTGGAAGGAGAAGGGGTAGCGGCCCGTGGGAGATCTGCGTGACCATCTGTGACCACTGAAGAGGCAGTCAGGGGACATTTAATGGGGGGAGGGGTATGGCAAAATGAATCCCTGAATGTTCTGGGGAAGGAAATGGGCCACTCAACGTGGGGAAGGAACTTAACCTCTTTCTTTTCCTTCTTCTCTCTTCCCTCACAAGATAGAGGCAGGATGAGCTGTGTCAAGGAAGAAGAAAGACAAACAGCTTTTAAATTACGGGAGGTCATGTCCTGTTTGACAAAACAACAAGACAAGAGATGCGAGCAGTACCTCCCCTGCAGAGACTGTGCTGCCATCATCTGCACCAAAGGAACTGTATGAGCATGTCAGTTAGCACTGTCTTCATAGCCGGGACGGCGGCGTGAACCCACAAATCTCCTTTCCTCTCCCCTTGAAACGAACCGCTAACCACATCCCTGTCCTTGTCGGCCACGAAAGCTCGTATTCCTCCGACGGCAGATGCTTCCGCAGGGTCTCCCTCAGAGAGCTCCGTCCGGATGCAGCGATCCAAGAGGCAGTGTCTGGGGTTCTTTTATCCTTCCCGTGGGTTCCTGGAGCCTAAAGAGGAGACCCTCAGTGACAATGAAGTAGCCAGGGATTGAAAAATGGGACCACGGCTCCTCTTTTCCAACTCAAGTAGTTCAGGATTGACAAGTGACCTAAGAAATAGTCACCGCCTTTTAATTTGCAGATGGGACATAGCTGCCTTCAGAGGGTAAATCCCCTGAAACCTGTGCTCCTACAATCTAGTCTCAATCCGGTGACAAATATTTGTTAAAACTCCCTAGTATCTACAGGGACAGCAGAGCACACTGATGTCACACTCAGTGCAGCATTAAGCTATCTCTGAGAAACTTACACATAAAAATGTAAGATAGACTTCAGGAGATAAAATGTAAAGTCAGTGTCTGGAAAATTGGCCAAGTCACCTTATAGGGTCAGAATGGCTCTCCGAATATGTCAGTCATTTGCAGCGTTGGGCAGGGAGGTAGCAGACTGGTCACCCAGTCCAGGCCTGTGGTAGTGCCCAATGACACATCCAGGGACAGGGCGGCCTGTGCTGAGCAGGGATTCCTGTGGTCAGTGGCATGTGGAGCCCCATGGGGACACAGGCGCAGTGGACTGCAGCCCGAGGCAGTTCCTTTAACTCGCCAGGTCCCTCTGATGATGGGCGTCTTCCTGAGTCAGGGGAGGGACAGTGCCACAAGAGTGCCCAGTCCTAGGGTGCTCAGCAGTGCAGATTCTTGTAAACTGACACGGTTACTTAATTTACAAATCATCTTAGTTCATGTAAGTGTGCCCTCGAGAGGTCGGGTCTGCTGAAAAATCCAGTGCCTGTGGCAAGCTCGGTCAACATTTTCCAAGTGACCAAATAAATAAAATTAGGCCTCTGCACCTGCAAGACTGAAGGTTGGACTGGAGCCGGGAGAAATAAATGCCTGTTAGCAAGGGCTCTCAGTGAGTAGCTGGACAGACAACCTGCTCGTCTTCCCCGGGCCATGAGCCACCCACTACTGTCACCCCCAGTCAAACATGCAACTAATACGTTTCTAACACAGACTAACAAATAAAGCCCACTCTTTGACCCAGGAAGGGGTGGGGGAAAGTGCAGGTTTCAGGGAATAATATGAAGCAAAAAAATAACTTAAATTGTAGGTTCATGGTCAAGATAGGAGGAATGGCTGAGGAGGACCTTGTGGAAGACATGGGCTTGAGTTGGCCTTGTGGATTTACATGGTGGAGAGTTGGTCCCTGGCACCATGGATAGGGTTGAAAATGTGTGGGACCTTGAAGGAAGTGGGAACACGGGAAGCAGAAGGTTCAGGAAGCCTGGGTGTGATATGGGAGACCACAATACTGACAATATCTTGCATGGTCATGAAGCAGAAACAGGCCTGAGAAGACTACCGTGGTGACAGTGCAGAGGTTGTGTCACAGAGCAGAGGGACTAGAACTGAGAGAACTACTAATATGTCAACATAGGAACGTGATTAGAAGGGCTGTCGAGTCTATTTTAGGACTTTGTCCCTCCCTTTGACTCTCTACATTTTTCTTCTGTGTTCTGCTGTATCAGTTTAGCTCACTGTATCACACTGGCTTCTGCTGTACACACATTACCTCATTTAACTGTCCCAGCAAACGTGAAGCGCATACTCCCTTCCCCAACTTTTTAGGTGAACAACAAAGAGGCTATTCGCAAGTGAAGTAACTTGTCCAAGGTCATGCAGCTGGCCAGCAGATAGTGGGCCAGAGGCCCAGCCCTGAATTCCAGCGCAGGTCTGCCTGAGCCCAAGGCCAACAACCTGTGTGTGTGTGTGTACAGTTTTTCTGCTATCTAGGGAAATTAGAAAATGTGCTTTCTTAGCAGAGGCTTTAAAAGTCAAGTTCTATGTTTGGCACTTAGGGATTTGTTTGTTTTTTAATGCTTTTCTATCAACATAACATTTAGTCCAGAAAGAGTTTGCTCTCAACCAGCATTAATTAAGCATTAGGTAAGTAAAATTCTCGAATATATCTCATTCTCAATCATATGAACAGGGTCAGCATTAATTAATGCAGTAGATCAAATGGAATTAGTGGCTTAAATTAGATAAAAGTGTATTATTCCCTTACAGGAATGAAATCCAGGAATCAGTAGTCAAGGAGCCACTCTCCTATCCTCCAACTCCACCATTCTTAGCACAGGACCTTCCTTCCTCAAGGTCACCTCCAGGTCTAACATTGTACTGAAGCGCCAGCCCTCAAGTCCATGATCCAGGCAGTATCTGGAAGTGAGGACAAGCAAGAGAAAATGCCCTGTCTTAGGCGCTCTTGCCAGAAGTCCCTTCCACTTGGAACTAACTGGCGGTTCCAAGCCACAAGAGGGGCTGGAAATGGGTGTTATTCTAGGCAGCAATGTGCTGAGCTAAAAACCTGTCGCTCAGGAGGAGAGGCTGAAGAGACACAGAGCGGGCAACTAGCAGGCTGTGCTTCTTAGATAACCTGAATCAGTGAGAAAGCCAATAATTCATTAAAATTCAGACAGTATTCTAGGATTCCATTTGCATGTGAATGATGGAAACCTGAGCCTCTTACCTAACTTTCTGCAGGCCAAAGAAGCAAAAGGTTTGAAAACGTATTTGAGGATCTTTCAGAGTTTGTTTTTATTTTTTTAATGATCTTTCGGTGTTTTAATAAAAGAGGTTTGTTCCTGTCAAGAAAGCTTAAGCTTTTGACACCTGTCAAAATTTTCCCTAATTCTAGCTGCAATGTAAGTGTTTAGACTAATGAGGCCAACATACGAAGAAGTGCGAGAAGTACTTCTCTAGGGCTGGGAAGGTTGCTGCTGGGTTTAGGGAATTAAACAGTGAAAGGATGCCCCTATTACAATATAATCACCAACCTGAGGCTCTTTCCTGAGAGCTCAGCTTGTCCAAAGCACTAACTTGTATCTTGAGATTTGCAGGGTAAAAAATGTCATATTTTAAAGCCAACCCCAAAGAGAATTATCTTGCTTCCCTAAGGTCACCAGAAATGGCCTCTTATTGGTGGTAAAGCAGGCTCCTCCACACTTTCGGTTTTATTCCTCACTGGCGCAGGGTGGTTTAGGATTGAGGCAGCCTTGGAAACTCTTCAGGAAGGTCAGAGTTCAGCCATCATCCAAACAATTCTGATTGAGAGAACTCAAGAGAAAAAGACTGGCTCTGCTCATAGTTTCCCAGACTTGGACAATTTAAAGCAAATACATGAAAACAGTTTCTGAACCATGACTCCAAATTTTCCGATTATGCCAGAAATAAAAATCTGCAGAATTTCGAAGACCTATCATTTCGAATACTTTCAAAATAATACAAGACCATCTTTCAAGTTACACTGACTTCAGAGAACAATGGTCCAACAGTGGTGAATTTAGGGAGACAGTTTCAATTCACCTCCACGTAAAATAGTGACTTATTTTTAGAGACCAGGGTATTCGGGGTTTTGCCATTTTGGGAGCAAACAACATTACCATCCTTCTGTTTCAATGAGCACAGCTGTCTGGGGTGGGAGCTGGGTGTAAACATGCCCTGGCCTGTTGTGAAACCAAACACAACAACGTCGTCCTTGTGGGTGAGAACCAGGAAATGAAGCTGACACAAATTGTGCAGAACGGATCTAGTCTCATTATCTAGTCTAAATGGAGTAAGGCCTGCAAGACAGACAATAAACTTGGGCCTCTTTTAGAAATTAGCCCTTTGGTTCATCCATGTTTCTCCTAGTAATGCAAAATTCCTGATGGAACACTATATTAACCTTATTTTTTGTTCTTTATATTTTATGATGTTTTGACATCTTGGGTGGCCTACCTGGCCAGGGAGAGATGTCTCTCCCAGGGCTACTTAACTCCTAAGATAATAACTTACCTGGAACACACCTACCATACGCAAACCACCCAATCTTGAGTCCATACCCTTCAACCACCTCTGTTATCTACCTTTCACATATCAAGTCAAGATTCTCCCTGCCCTAAACCAACTCAGGGCCAGGTGTCAGACTACTAGGGACAGCTCCTATGCCCCAAAGCCTGCCAGAACTATTCGACCAACCAATCTAAACTGTTCCCCACAGAAAGTAAAATAAAGGTTCTCGCCTCCATTTTCCCCTTGCTTCTTTCTGTACCATGACCAACACTGGTGACTCCCCATGTGGCCCTGCATGGTGTGGTGTGCCCCTTCCTCTCAGGAAATGCTAAGAGCTTTAGCCTGTCTGTGCTGTCACTCAGTCACCTTTGTAAATTAAAATCCACAGGTACTATCACTGACACAAACCCCCACTCACTGGTACTTCAGAAATGGTACTAAAATGGTACTGGGATTTGCAAAGTTCCAGTTCTCTCTACATCTATCATTCAATCTGGTGGCCCATCTGTGTGTGGTTGGGTATATATGACATTTGATAAATCAGGGAAAAATTCTTTCTCAATTGTATGCCAGAAAAATCTCATCTGCTGTGATTTATTATTTCTTCCATTTGTCCTCATCCCACTGACATTTGAGAAACTGGGGCTCGAGGAAAACCAAGTCACTTGCTAGGAAATGCTAGAGGCCAGGCCCACCCGGGCTCTGAAGATCCCATAGCTTCAACGGAGCCACCAGGCACGTGATCTCTAACGCACGGGCCTGCAGAGGGAGACAGGGAATGGGACAAGCTCTCCAGAAAGCAACTGTACGATTCACACTAAGGACTTTAAAAATGGTCATAGTCTTTGCAGGCAATATCTTTAGGAATACCTGCTGAGGAAATAAGTTAAGATTTACCCCAAAATTGATGAATAGGATGTTCAGAGCATCATCACGTAGTATAGAGAGAAAATGGAAACAACTATATGTCAAAGAAGAGAAATAGATACATAAATTACAGGGTTACTATTTAAAATTCAGTGACTCCGATGACATGACAAAGTTTTTAAAAAATACAATGTGAAAGTATATTTTTTAATTATGTGAAAGTATACTTGCTATGATTCTGTTGTAAATATTAAAAAATATATTTACATATACACACATAGACAAAGGACTGGGAGGGAAATCCCAAAGTTATTCGTTGTGATGAGATTACAGATCTTTTTTAAAATATCTGCGCTTTTCATATTTATTATGATGAATACATTAGTTTTATATTTATAAAAATAAAGTTCTTTACACAAGATTCATTCTTCAAAAGTTGGTTTGTACTCAAATTTCTGGGTTGTACTTATTGCCTCAAAAACACTTCTGTTTAAAAGAAATGTTTTCATATTTTTAGAATATATAAAATGTATAAGTAAATGTTATGCATTCCATATGAGCAATATTAAAGTTAATAATGTAATGTAATAAATTTAACTGACACAGAGCCCCAAAATTAAAGTGTGTTCACTCTTAGGAAAAAATTAGAAATTGTTATGTTTGCAGCAAATGTCTGTTTATCTTGAATCCAACCTATTGGAAAACTAAGATAAACATAATTAGTCCACGCTGTACAATTGAAGGGTAATTACTGTTCATAATAATGACTCTAAGGCATTGCAAGACCCTGAAATGCTTCCTAAGCCACCAAAGAAAGATTTCATTATGTTTAGAATAACTTCATTGTTAAGACTGTTTGATTATGCTGAATTCCCTGAAAATTGGCTGACCTACACTTGGCAGGTATAGTTACTTTCAGTAAGCTAAAGTTGTCTTTTAATCAGAATCCCTGTTCACTGATACTTTTGAATAAACTGAAGTGCGTTATATATATAGTCCTAGGAATTAGTTCAGAAAGTGCCAGCATGAAATGCGTCTAGGATCTTGACTCTAATTTGCCCTTAGGATGTGGTGCTGGGAGTTACAAAAACAGAGAACTTAAGGGACGGGTGGAAAAAAAAAGTAATACTGCAGGTGACCCAAGAGAAGCTGGGATGGCCCTGTTTAAAGATAACTTGATGTTGGAACTGTGAAATTCCATTAACAAAGGCACAGTGAAGGGAAACTGCAGCATAACTGCTGTAAAGAGGTTGGAAGGCAGAAGAAATTTAGCCATTGGGAAACCGGGGGAGTCTGGCTGTGGGAACTGCAGGATGCCCTGGGCAGAGGACAACGGCAACAAGAACTATTCTTCTCAGTGTTCCTTGAGGAAAACAGCAGCTCCCTCCTGGGAAATAACAAACAGGTTTGGGGTCAGCACCCTGAGAGGGAATCACCCACATTGTCCTTCTGGGGCATTTCTGTAGGTCTCCTGAAATCACACGGTTGCTCCTTGGGACCAAAGAGGTTGTAAAGGGTTGTGTCGTCCAAGGAGCTGCAGACAGCCAGGTAGCGCTGGGTGGTGTGGTATTACCTCTGCGCAGCACAGCTGCCTTGTGGACTTCTAGATATGACCGTGGGCAGGCCATGCTTGAGCTTAGGGAGGTACTTGTCCCCAGAAATAATTACTGTTGTCTCAGGAAATCCAGTGAAGCCAGTGGCTCACTGCAATGTGTCCGCCTGGAGCTGTGCTGTCCAACATGGCAGGTGCTGGCCGCATCTGGCTGTTTAAAGTAATTACGATGAACTATAACGAAAACTTCAGTTCCTTGGTCGCTTCAGTCACGTTTCAAGCATTCAATAGCCACATGTAACCAGTGGCTACTATATCAGACTGAGTGAATACAGAACATATTCATCATTGCAGATGGTTCTATTGAACTTACATGGAAGCGAACATTAATAAAGAAATGGAAGAGAGCACAAGAGTCTTAGGAATTTTTAAGACAACATACAAGAACTCAGTGAATGTTTGTGCTTGCACCTGGCTGCTTTGAGCTGAAGCCCTGGGCCCGCAAGTGTACCTAGGCATCCTGACCGTGCGGGATCCCTTCACCAGGAGAGTGAGAGGCATTGCATAGAGGTCAGTAGCTGGAACACGGTGTCAGGCATCCCTTACAGACTGCTTATTGGTTTGATGACCCGGAGGAGAAGCAAGATGAGGAGGTAAAGCTATTCTCTTGGGCTCTTTCTGCTTCGAAGAAGCTCTTTGCCCACAGGTAATAATGAGTGACTCCAGGGAGCAAGATATGAAAGTAACCCAGGTATCCATTAATAAAGGTCCCTGGGGGTCCCAGGCAGCTTACTCCATTCTCCAGCCTGAAGACAGGCCATCTCTGCCCAGAAAGGGGCAAATGTTTGTGACATAACAGTTCTTTCCAGAATAATTTTAGCATTTATTAGTCATTGTGGACTCCAGAATACTCGGTGTCTCGAAGGACCTCCTGCTTCCTGTGGTGGTGACTTACCCCCACCCCACCTTGGTGAGGTTCATGCAGCTTGAGAAGAATACCCTCTAGCCCAACAATTGACTATATCTTAAGCACAATGAGTCGATCTTTTACCAAAAAAAAAAAAAATGGGGTTGAAAGTCAAACCTTGTAAAATAATTCAGACTTTTTAGTGTTGTTCTGATTACATACAATTCCCACAAGAAGGGAAGTACCTTTAAAATAAGGACTATTCAATACTAGTACAGGATTTCCTCTTGTTGTTGATAATTTCCTCCTAACAGAAGACAC
Source organism: Mormoops blainvillei (assembly GCA_004026545.1). Classification (NCBI taxonomy): domain Eukaryota; kingdom Metazoa; phylum Chordata; class Mammalia; order Chiroptera; family Mormoopidae; genus Mormoops; species Mormoops blainvillei. The sequence goes on from PVJD01000344.1 coordinate 423,269, forward strand.
GATGCAGTCCAAACCAAATTCAAAGGAGGTGGCCAGAGACAAGGCGGCATCTATGTTCTGTGGGGAGCATTGTTCAATCTAATTGATGTTTTCCTTGTAAGGCAATAGAGCAAGTGGAACTATTTTTATCCAGAACAGAATAGGTTTCCCCCTAAACTTATGATTCTCCCACCCCCAATTAGCTTTATATATAGTCAGGATCACAACATGTATCTTTCCAAAGTCCACGTTTCCATGAAATAAGTTATCAACAATGGGCAAATTTAAGTGCCAAACTCTATTCTCACTCAGCAGGCAACCCTTTATCAGCCACAGAGTTTTGATTTGTGGAACTTCCAGCTCAACCATGACAGTTTCAATGGATCCTATCTTCTCAGTGGGTACAGTGCCTAGAAAGGGGTCCTTAACCTGCATGAAGTTAAATACCTTCCTCTCTGCTACAACAATGACATATATATCTGCTAATCAGTTTAAGTTACCTCTGGAGGCTGACGTCTTCGGCTGTATGTAGTCAAGTCTCTGAGCAGAGAATTAACCTGACTCTTGTGTGTACGACAGCAGTAAATCACTAAGCACATTTTGGCAGAACATTTTTCCAATTTCCTCCCTTCAGTCAGAGAGGCACAATTCAACCTTCAAAATCTGGCCTGGCTTGTTAGAAATAAACTAAGATTAGCCTTTTGTCCAATTACATAAACATACCTAATGAAGAAGGTGGTTCCAACTTTAGGTTGAATTAGATAAAGCCACGATTATGGAAAATAAACTGCCGAGAAGGAGGAAGGTGTCATGAAATAGTAATGGGAAACCTGTAAGAGCCCATCATCTAGAGGTGGATTTAATGGCGGGTACACCAGGTGCATGCCCTGGGCCCCGACTTCTGAAGGGTCCCGCAAAACTCCAACTTTACACTTTTTGCTAATGACACTGAGTTTGGTTTCATATGTGCAATTTTAATTACGTACAAGTTTACAATCGGTGGTAAAACCTGATAGCATGTTTAAATATTTTCTTCTGTGCCTGGGGCCTCAACCGACCTTAATCCTCCTCTGCCGTCATCACCAATACTTTTTAGAATTTCAGTGTGAGAACGTCATATAGTGGAAGGACACCAGTCAGCATAGCCCAGAGCTCAGGACAAACACTGAAGACATGTTTTTGACTATCATTTAACCCAGTGATTCCACTTCTGAGTTTTATCTAAAGAAATGCAAACCACTATTTCAAAAAGACATATGCACCCCACATGCTAATTGCAGCATTATTTACAATAGTCAAGACATGAAAGTAATCCAGGTGTCCATCGATAAAGAAGATGTGGACTATATATACAATGGAATATTACTCTGCTATAAAAAAGAATGAAATCTTGCAATTTGCGACAGCATGGCTGGACCTAGAGGGTATTGTGCTGAGCGAAATAAGTCAGACAGAGACAGACAAATACCATTGATTTCACTTGTATGTGGACTCTAGAAAACAAAATAGCCCTGTGTCGTGTAGTTCAGTGGATTGAGTGCTGGCCTGCAAACCAAAGGGTCACCGGTTCCATTCCCAGCCAGGGCACAAGCCTGGGTTGTGGGCCAGGTCCCCAGTTGGGGGCGCGCAAGAGGCAACCATACATTGATGTTTCTCCCCCTCTTTCTTCCTCCCTTCCCTTCTGTCTAAAAATAAATAAACAAAATATTTTTTTAATGAAAAATAAAAGACTGCTTTCCCTTTAAAATTTTTTTTAAATAAAAAACAAAATAAACGAACACACAAAACAGAATCAAACTTACAGATATAAAGAACATTTTAATGGTTTCCAGATGGGAGAGAGTTTGGGGGAATGGGTGAAAAAGGAGAAGGGACTGAGAAGTACAAATTGCCAGATATAAAAACAGTCACAGGGATGTTAAGGACAGCATAGGAAATATAGTCAATAATATCATAATCTTCATGGTGCCAGATGGGTACTAGGCTTAACAGGTTGAATACTTCGTAAGTTATATAAACATCTCATCACTATGTTGTACACCTGAAAGTAATATAATATCATATGTCAACATCAAATAAAAAATTTTTTAATTTTTTTACAAAGAAATGTTTTGAATAAATGAAGAATGAATGTACAATCTAATTAATTTTCACACTAATAGTATATATTTTCCAGGTCATAGCAGCAATCTGATAGTGAAAATAAAATCACAATAAGAGAAACAAAAATACCATTTCTCTGGTTTCATCTGCTCCTACTGCCACGTACATAAAAGGTAAGAAGGTGGGCTTGTAATTAGAACAGATCAGGTTAGAAATGTTGCCCCAACACTGAACCTGCTGTGTGTGGGTCCTGGGTAAGTTACTTACATTCTCTGACTCAGTTTACTCACCTGTAGAGCAGCTATCATCAGGGGACCTGCTTTATTGTGCTGTGAGCACTAAACGAGCTAGGAGTGTGGAGAGCTAAACCTGATGCCTGGCCCATGTTAATCATGTGCTGCTATAAACAACTGCATGATTATAAATTATATTATTAAACTGTTGCCATCGTCAACATTAATATTGCAACGTTATTGTTGTCTTGTGCTGGTTGTGGTGATTACTGTCAAGCCCAATTCTGCCTGGAAAGTTTCTTCAGTCGTCCAGAGATGACTACAGTTCTTCTGCACTCAGGATGCCACTTTTCTCCTGTCCTGCTTAACAGTTGCTCCCAAAGTTGTCCATGTCACCTCAAAGCTGCCAGGACCACAGGACCATCCTTCACATCTTCCCTGAATCCTTTCCAGATGCTCATTGTTCAGAAGATGTCCTCTCTGGGGCTGGGGTTTGTTCTGTTCTCCATCAGGCTTGGACAGTGACATGTGGAGAAAATACCCTTCATCCCAAATCACACTGGGCTACGGTTCAGCCTGGGTCTCACTGTCATTACAGCCTTTTTGGGGTAACACCTTTTTAATTTTCTGAATGCTGTTTGTCGCAGGACCTGACATGGGTTCTTGGGAACTGAGCTTGAAGAAAATCTAAGTGACGGACTCTACCTTGCATTCAGAGCCACCCCTTGTCTTTCCAGTCTGGTTGTCCTTGGTTTTCTCAGTTTCCTCTTCCCTTGTGTTCTTTTGGAAAGTCATACAAGTCCTTCTGGGACAGCTACCATCCCTCTGAGCAGCATGGACCTGGTCGCCTCCCTGGACAGACCCTGCCTGTAGACTGCCGCCCAGCCCTGCAGAGGCGAAGAGCAATTCGTCAAGCCTTGAATTGCTTGGCCAAAATATCATTAAATACTACGTGGTAAACACCAAAGAGGTAGCTGAGATCCCTCCTGAGGGTTGTAGCAAGTAAAAGACCCATTATCAACATTACTACATTTTTCCAAAGGGACCCTGAACCAAACTTAACAGGATCCCAAAGTTATAACTGTCTCATCTCCTCATTCCCCAAGCATATCTCTTGTCTAGGGCAGCCGCGTCGGGGGGAGTCCAGCCTTGGCCCCGCCCTGCACATACGTCGTTATCATCCCCATGCCCAAAGAGCTCCAGGGCTTTATAAAAAAGGAGTTTTAGTGGAAACCTTAATAAACTCCACTCAGGGTAGAGCCAGATTTTGGAAGGTCTGAAGCTTACATAATTTGGGGGTCACTTAAAGTGCGCAAAATAATTTATTTTTTCGGATTTTACAAAAAGTACATGACCAGGCAGAGACATTGCCATAGCCCCTGCCTGGGGTTCTGAAGGAACTCATGCGAGTGGGGGGCCGTGAAGCCTCACCAGGCACCCACTTGTGACTTTGCCTGTGGTCCTGGCTGCCAAGAGAGCCGTGTGCCTTACAGACGTGCAGGAAGGGCAGTACAAACACAGACAAACACTTGGGTGCCAGGTGACAGCTGTGAGGCTGCAGGCAGCCCCATTTTCCTCAGGAGAAAAGTGCCTCTTGAAGTTCATTAACTCTGGTGGCAGTGGGGAGGCCGACCACCATCACACCCAAAAGTAGCCTTTGGGTCGTCTTCAGTTGATTTGGCTCAGTGTTCCTAGTTGTCTCGTGGACTGGGGCTTTTCTTTCTTTCTTTCTTTTTTTTTTTCCCCTCACCGTGAATTTCATTTGTTTGCAGTTCCATGGGCTGAGAAACAACTTTTTTATCTATGGCATTGAACATCCCTGGAGCTCTCCCACCCAAGGGGAGGAGTGAGTATTGTTTTGTTTTGTTTTGTTCCTAAACTGTGCAAATAATAGAAGAAATGATATTGTTTGTGGTGGGTGCACCTGCTTCCCCAAACCAGGGCGAGCTGTTTTGTTTTCTATTCCTCTCCACCCCCCTCTCCTTTTATCTTGGCTGCTGGCTTTGTTGTTCGGTGGGAATGTAAGTGACTCCTGCTTTCTTAGGGAACTTCCTCTCCCAGGCAATTCTAAGATTCTCCCCAGGGGCCCCCAGAGGCTGTATTGTTTTATTGCCCCCACCCCACCCCCATTCCACATAAACCATAAAAACATGCACCCAGATACAGAAGATGTTTTTAAAGGAGCAAAAGAAATGCAGGCATGAGGTTTCCTGGGTATATGGGCCTGTAAGAGAGAGACAGACAGACAGGACCGATTGAATGTGCTTTTACACTCACACTGGCATGTTACGGAAAGCGCGAATGACTTGCCATGTGCGCTCTCTTTAGTCTTAAACACTACAAAGGCAGAGACAGTCATTTTTTTCTTTGGCTGCCTTTGCTTTTCTCCAAGTTACAAGAAGCTGCAGGTAATCAGCAACTCAACCCCCCTCCTGGTGGTCCCTTCTTTCCCCAGGGCCGATCTTAGCCCCCGGTTAGGGGTCATTGGGCAGCAGTCACCACAAAGCCCACCTCGTGGCCGCTGGTGCACAGTGCGGGGAGAAAGGCCCCCATCGACTCCACTGTGCGGTCTCAGGATACCAGGTGTGCAGGCTTCACCCCCGTGCCCCAGCTCCTGGCACAGAGCTTACCCATAGGATCTGCTCAATACACATCTGTAGAATGAAGGTTGAATGAGATGGCTCAGGCCAGCCACTTAGCTGCTCTGCCTCTGATTCTCCGCCTGCTTTCTTGAATTTTTCTAATGCTATTATGATGCTCTCTGTCAAAACTGGATTGGATTTACCTTAGAAAAACTGCACTCAAAATCCTGCCACAACCCCATTGCTGCTTGATGGTCAGAATCAAGGTCAAGAAGAATGGTTCCCTCCCTGTCATAGCCCTATGGTATCTGCCCCAAGTAAGGATATGGGTAAGAGAGCCTAGTCTCTACTTTCAGAAGACCCTCTCTTTACATACTCCAACAATAATTTTCCTATCAGTCCTTTGGCCTCCCACTTATCCCAGAGCATTTAGTCTAAACTTTCTATCTGTGTTGCTCTCCTGGGAACCTTGGGTGGTTGGAGTCTGCTCCTACACCTTCTATTCTCTCAATTTCTCTAAATGCAGATGTTCTACTCCCCCAACCCCACCCCAAAAGATTAAACTAAAATATGGCAATATCAGAACTGCTGAGACCCCTTAACCGGGGAGAATGGGGAAGTGAATTAAGAACTGAATGTCAGAAAATGATAGTCACCAATGATACATTCAATAAGGGGCCAATATCCAAAATATAGGAGGAACTCATATAACTTACACACAAACAAACACTCTGATTAAAAAATAGGCAGAGGACCTGAATAGACTCTTCTCCAGAGAGGACATACAAATAGCCAACAGACATATGAAAAGATGCTCAACATCATTAACCATCAGAGAAATGCAAATTAAACCACAATGAGATATCACCTCACACCTGTCAGGATGGCTATCATCAATAAATCAACAGATAACAAGTGTTGGCGAGGATGTGGAGAAAAGGGAACCCTCATGCCCTGTTGGTGGGGAGGCAGACTGGTGCAGCCACTCTGGAAAACATTATGGAGGGTCCTCAAAAAATTAAAACTAGAGCTTATGACCTAGAAATCCCACTTCTGGGTATTTATCTGAAGAAATCCAAAACACTAATTTGAAAAGACACATGCACCTCCATGTTTATTACAGCATTATTTACAATAGGTAAGATATGGAAGCCACCCAAGTGCCCATCAATAAACAGGTGGATAAATAAGATGTGGTAAATATATACAATGGAATACTATATGTCCATAAAAAAAGAATGAAATCTTAGCATTTGCGACAACATAGATGGACCTAGAGTGTATTCTGCTAAGTGAAATAAGTTGGGCAGAGAAAGACAGATGCCATATGATTTCACAAGCAAAATAAATGAATGAACAAAACAGAAACAGACTCATAGATACAGACTCATAGAAACAAACAAAACAGAAACAGGCCTTTCTCCCCGCACTGTGCACCAGCCGCCACGAGGTGGGCTTTGTGGTGGCTGCTGCCCAATGACCCCTAACCGGGGGCTAAGATCGGCCCTGGGGAAAGAAGGGACCACCAGGAGGGGGGTTGAGTTGCTGATTACCTGCAGCTTCTTGTAACTTGGAGAAAAGCAAAGGCAGCCAAAGAAAAAAATGACTGTCTCTGCCTTTGTAGTGTTTAAGACTAAAGAGAGCGCACATGGCAAGTCATTCGCGCTTTCCGTAACATGCCAGTGTGAGTGTAAAAGCACATTCAATAAAACCTGATGGCTGCAGAGTAGGAGGGGAGTCGGAGGGCTGGGTTAAAAAGGGAAAGTGAGAAAAAAGAAAAAAGAACTAAATGTCTTCAGGGAGAGTAGGTCATTAATAGGAATAGAAAATATGGGACCAATGTCCCCCAATCCCCACTAAGCACTTGCAAAAAAGGGAAATAGGCTTAAAGAAGCATGTTTGAATTAGATTTTTTTTTAAACAGAATTTTATAATAGTGAAGAGAAAATGCTGAAGTGAAACATGGAATTACCTTTCCTGGTAGTTTTTAAAATAAAAGATTGGGTGTGGGGTGGGGGATAGAGACACAGATGTTTGCATCTGTTTTGCTCTACGTCTTCAAGGTAACAAAGGGGTGCACCTCATTCACAATGTCACTCAGCAGATAATTACTGATGCCGCCTATACATCAGGCTCAGGTGCTGTTTATGTGACAGAAATGTAGAAGTGAATAAACCGGGCCAAACAGACAGTAAACAGATAATTGATGACATGTCTGTCGGATAATGCTGAGTACTACAGAGCAAAACGAAACGGGGGAGGGAGGGAGTGGGCGGAGGGGGTGGGAGGTACGAGTGGGTGACTGTTTAAATAAGGTTGTCAGGAAAGACCGCATGCAAAAAGCAACTTTTGAGCAGAGCACCTAGATCCCTAGATCCTAGATTGCAGTAGATTAGCAGACAGTTGAGAACATTCCAGCTGGAGGAAAAGTGAGTTGCAAGGCCTGCAGGTGAGGGTATACTTAGCATGTTCCAGCAATAGCAAAGAGTAAGGAAGAGATAGGAAATGGGGTCAAAGAGAACGTTTAACAGCTCAGATATGTAATTCTTTAACTTTATGATTAAATTCTGCATTTAGGGAACATTCCTACACACCAGAAACAAAAGCATGCCCCAGGGGAGATTTTTTTTTTTTTTAAGTAAATGTAACTACAGAAAATTTTCAGTAATCAATTCTCTCAGCTGTAACAGCCAATCTCTTTCTGCCTAGCGTGATTATTTTTCAGTCTCTTCTGCTAAATCGAGTCATAGACCACCTAACAACTGTATATAAATGATTAAGTTTTCAAATGTAGGCATGGTCTTTTAACTTGAGTATATGCCAAACCCACACAAAGCACTCCATGAAAAATACTAACCTAAGAGTAACTATGGTGAGATATTTTACCACATAGCTCTAAAGAAGTAAGCTATCACAGCCTATTTACACAAAATCTGAAGACTGCTCTGTCCCCAGGCCCATCGTTTAAGGACAGCTATTTACCTCATTCTCCCTCTTGGGACATGTGGACCTGGGGAAGCAGCTGATACTTACAGACAGAGCAAAAGAAAGGCCCAGGGTTCTGTTTGATTCCTTCTTTCTCCCTCTCCCTGCCCCCACCCCAAAGCAGAACATCCAGATCTAGGCCGTCATTATATTTCAAGTTGAGGTTCAAATAGCTTGCTCTTTGCAGGGACTCCGTGCTTCCTGAAACAGAGGGCACCTTTTAGGAATTCCGTGGGCTGAGCCACCGGCCAGCTGCGCACTCCCTCTTTCATTTAAGGCCATCAGGGTGAGACCCCGACTCCTCCTTGGTAAGGGGAACACCAGGACCACAGGAAGAGCCCCTTCAGAGGAGATTACGGTGGCGCATCCAGACGTGGAACAAAAAGAATGGTTTTAGCTTCAGTGTCCTTAAGGAAACGTGGGGACTCATAAGTAATTACAAAAACCTCTGCCCTTATCTTTACAGGGTACTCTGCACAATACCTCCCCCAGCTGCCTAATTATTGCCTGGTTTATTTTATGTGAACTGAGTTTTCATTCATTAAGCATATTTATAAGCATGACAGATATACTAGAAAATTCTAGCCCTCAGGGGGCCATTGGGATGACAGCTGTAGGAGCTGAGCATGGCTGCTGTCCAGTGCCCCGTCTTGCTGGTAGACAGGTTTTGGTGAATTAGTTACCAGCCAATACAAATTGGACAGTTTCACATAAAAATCTAAAATTGGAGATGCTCTTGAAAACTTGAGAGATCTGGCAACACTGAACCAAAATTCCAGCGTAGAACTAATTGGCCTTCAGGTCGAAGGTGCTGGAAGATGGGCTCCCTGGGTCAGTGCCCACCAGCACTCCCCCACAAGGTTCCCCATTAGTGCCTGTCCCTGTGAAGGTGCACCCAGACCCCCATCTAGTCCAACCACGTCATCCCACAGATGAGGAAATAGGGTGTGGAGAATTTTGAATGACTTCCTCAAGGTCACTCAATCAGGGAAAAGCTGAGCAGGAACCAGAGTCCAGGTCTTCTTCACAAGACACCCCCATTTCCTGGAACTCTGGTTGTGAAATAAGTGGGGACACATCTGAAGCAATGTCTCAGATAATATCAGCTCTGAAGTTCTTTTAATTCTAAATCATCACTGGAAACTGATGAAGACACCAAAGCTGCGATACTGATATTAGACCAGGAGGCTGGGGGAAGAATAACGAGGACACACTACATTTCCTGAGGGTTTTTAAATATAAGTAATCTATATTTAAAATGTCATGATTTTAGTGACTAACAGCAGGGCTGAGCAAGCCTAAATTGAAATCACGTGCTAATTTAATTATAGTGAATAAATTAGAAATGCTATTTCTTGGCCTTTTCTCTTAGAGTTTTTTAATGCAAAAATTCTGCCCATCATTACATTAATTCATGATAACACATCTGATGAAAATAAATGGGTAATTATTGAGGCCTTTCAAAATTCTTCATGACCAGGGGTATTATTTTCCTCATAAGGTGACTTTACTGGCCATCTAAAACATGTTTGTTTACACGGGAAGAAGTAGTATAAACATATGTATAATATAAAAGTATGCTGGCACTAATGACTCTGACATTAATTATTTTCTTGCTGTATTAATTCGGAAAAGAAATGAGAGTTTTCCTACATACTACTGGCTTATAATTCCATCCTATTTCCCTGGAAGCTCCAGCTCTACCTGCGCCATTTCCGCAAACGTGCCACCTTGGCAGCATTTAAAAAGAAGCCAAGATATAGTCCATAATGTTTTAATAACTATGTATAGTGCCAGGTGGGTGCTAGAAATATCAGGGGGAACACTTTGTGAAGTATGATTAGCTATCCACTATGCTGCACACCTGAAACCAATACAAAATAATATTGAACGTAAACTATAATTGAAAAAAGTAAAAAAAAAGAAAGGAAACCAAAATAGTTCTTTGGAAAACTATATAATCTTGAAAATGACCCTCCACACCCCCTTCAAAATAAAAAAGTACTAACTAGATGGTGATACAGGGATCATCAACGTGGCATGAGAAATATGTCAAATGCTTTAGTCTTTTCTCACCACCTTAGCAGGCATCTAAACCTGGATACCTGTAGACAGTCTAAGACAGTCTTAGCACAATGCTGTTCGGTAAAGCTGTAATGTCACTTGAAATTGCAGTTGCTAAAATTAAACTGGCACTTGGTAGAAATTACCATAACACTTTGCATCACACACTCAGACAGTGAGAATGTCTATGTGGCTCAGGCGGCCCTCAGAACAGTGCTGTGCATCACAAGAGGGACCACACAGAGAAAGGTCGAGTGGGAGTAAGCCTTTGAAACCCACAATCACAAAAATATTGCAGTCTCCAGTCCCTTCGTGGGGACCCAGAAGTTGCTGCTGAAGGTCAAAGTCCAATCTTCTCTGCCTCCTCTTTAAAAAAAAAAAAAAAAAAAAAATCAGAGGGGAGGAGGTGCTTAGTAGCTGGGCAACAAAAAGGAAGGCTCTACTTTGTGAGCTACCAGAGTGGATTTTCTCCCTCGCCTCCCCACCACTCTCAGGATCTAGGCAAACTCCTTCTGAGCTAGGAGGGGACACTCCTTAATTGCACAAGGGTGACTTTTAAAGCAATGGAAAGGCTCTTCTCTGCCAGGGCAGCATTTTGTTCTAACCTGAAGCATTTGTCAGCTTCCTCACTACACAGCCCAGGAGTCAAATGCAGCTAAAGGGTTAACAAAACTCCTTGGAAACAGACAAGGAGAGATTCCTGGAGCTGTGCAGGTGCTGAATTACTGCCTGCCACTGCTCATCATGCCACAGATTCCCAGGTTTAAGAGAGAGCAGCGTTTGGCTTTTCTTATTTTGCCATTTTAAGAAAAAAGAATGAAATAAATTTTCTGCTCTCCCAGCATCGAACTGAGCACACAGAAGATGCTCCTGGTCAGTATTTCTGGATGATCAACACAGTTTTGTAAGATCTCATCAGAGTTCCTTCCCACCCTGCAAATCCAGTCTGATATTGAGGTGTCTAGTCCACAGATGGTCAGCTTAGAGCCAGATCACTGGACATAACAGCTAAAGAGCTATGTCCCCTTGCAGGACTCAGGCCAAAGCTCTGCTTTGTCTTGAAGTCATCTTACTGAATAGCACAAATTCGCACAGTTTAGAATTTCACGGATAATGAAATTGTTAAATTGATGATACAAAATGAAAACAAGAGAAAATTTATCTTTCTTTAGCCACCAGAGGGGGGAAAAAAGGTATGCAAGACATACAGCAGAATAGATTGTTTCTTCTTTTTTATTTAGTTACAACACATCAGTACAACAGAGGTCAAATCCAGCTCAGTGGAGGGTGCTTAAGCTATACCTGCTAAACAAATAAACCTGGAAAATGATGTTTTTATAGCCTGACTCAAATGAAATAAACCAAAAAGAAGGCAGCAAAGCCCTTTTAAATACCTCAACAGCCACATCTCCATGCACCAAAAAAGAAAACACAAACATAAAAATTTCCATTGACAAAAAATATGGCCATTCCGGGAAGAATTAGGTTACGCTTTTAACAGGTTCCACTAGACGGACTGACTGACCACTTGATCACCCTGTTCACTTATCTGTGTTAACATTTGTGAGTTTGAGATCTGTGAGATTGAGAATTCATTGTATTGCTTGGGGCTGGTAAATGCAGGCATAGTCTATGCAATTATCTTCAGTCTCCTCCCAGCCAACTGCAAAAGAGGGCCTAAAGTATAAGTGGCTTCCTCCTAACTAAGCCCCAAGTATGAGTCTGGTCCTGGCAGATGACAGTAGTTGGTCATATGAACTCAGGGCTCCTGATGGTTTGTTTGTACACTCACCATTCCTGCTGCAGGAGGCAGAGAATTAACTAGTCTCCTCTTGTGGATAAAGCTGATCACCTGATTTGTCAACGCTTTGTTCGGAAATATAAAATTGAATATCCCCCCAAGAATATTATTTATACAACACCTTAATTGTCAATATATTAACAAATAGTGTTGTGTTAACATTGAGCATAGTGGTATGGAAAATTAGTTCTAAGAATAGAGTGTAACTATGCAGAGAAAAACAGCCCCAAAATACTAAATATTAGAATTCCCCAAACTTCGAGGCAAAAATGGAATCATTCTTAGACGGATAGGATCACCAAGTGTTGGTTTATAATATTTCCATTTAATGTTTGAAACAAAATTTAACAACTAGTTTTTAAAAACTGCTAATACGTCATTATTTTTAAAAAACATTTAAAAAGAAAAGGTAAACCAACAAACCTTTAATTTTTCAACAAAATTTATCTGAAATTGTACCTTTTTCCTCTTTATGTTACTGACGACTTTAAGGTGATGTTGGCAACAGCCCAGCTCAGCTGGGATTTTAAGCTGTCCCCTCCCTCCTTTTACAGCATCAGTTCTTTAAAAAGCTCCGATCTCCGTCCCCCATGGTCTATACGGCTTGCCAAGGTTTGCTGCCTGCGTGGGTGCCGAAGGGCTCAGTGCATTGGGAGAGAATAAGTGGAAGGAGCCGAAAGAGAAGGGGAAGGTGGACAAGGAGGCCACGGAAGAGAGCAGGGGCGGCGACAGTTTGGAGGCGGAGGTGACCACGGGGAGCGCTGGTCCAAGGCCGCTGCTAGGGGGCGCTCGCAGGGCAGGCGCCTCGGGATGTGCCGCGGCCAAGTGGCCCTGGTGGTGAGGGTCCGTGGGCGAGGCCGCCGAACTGGTGTTCCCGTGGCCATTCTGGGGCAGCAGCAGCGGATGCGCCACGTGCGGGGGATGTCCGAAGGCGCTCCCCCAGGGAAGGTGTCCGAGGCTCGCGTGCGCTCCGCTCGCCGCTTCCCGCTGGGAGGCGTAGTTGTTAAGATGCGAGACTAGTCGGACTCGAAGCGGGTCGGAAGCATCGAGTCCTTCGATGATGCTCAGGTAGCGTGCGACTTCTGCCAGGCATTCCCGGAACCCCAAACTCCGATAGTCCATGGCCAGGGCATGGGCGTCAAAGTAGCCTGGGGCAGAGAACAAAAGAAAAACCTCTAGGCTCTGCTCACTGCCCGCCTTTCTTCAATCCCAGAGGAAGCCCTTCCCGGCAAAGACCTACGTCCTGAAAACACGGCATTCACGGGCTCTTCTGAAAGTCCAAATATTTTGGAGTCGACCAAAATCTCTGCATTCAACATGAGACGTATGGGTTCATTAATGCAAGTTCAAAGCCCAAGTAGAAGCTGCTGAGCAGAAATTAGAGTTGTACCCTACCGGCACATGAAACTATGTTCATTCCTTTAATGTTTTCCCTCAACAACAACAAAAAATACATCAAGGGTAGGGAAACCACAGAGCAGTGAAATTCATTAGACACACAGATGTAAGTTATCATCATGGAGCTTTAGGCCCTTGGTGCCAAGGAAAGCATTTCTCGGCTGGAGACAGACACACAAACCCTGGTCCCCCACCTTCGGCTAGGTTTCTTCTGCTTAACCACAACAGGTTTCTTTCCTCAAGAATTATGTGGAACCTCATTTTTAAAAAAAAAATTAAGGCCATATATATATATATTTTTTTTTAAAGCTTTCTTCTCAAAATGGCAATACACAAGTGTGATGAGAGCTACCTGATCTTAGTGTCACCACAATTTTAGGGCACCTCACACACAACAGGTATTTTACAAAAGAATGTGCATTATTTCAACAATAAATTATTGGGGTTGGGGTGATGAATTCACAGGAGAAAAACCTCTGTGCATTTCAAAATGCACAACCAGGCAGCCGCACACCCGCATGGGTCCCTTCCCGCCCCCCAAAGCACACAGTAAAAATAAGGCAGCAACTGCCTAGTGGCTCACTCTGCCCCAACACTCACAGCCCAGGCAAGGGACTAGAGACATGTACCTTTCCCTCCTGCAGTGTGCAGCATTTTCAGGTGATCCACGGTCATCTGCAGGATTTCGGCTTTTTCTAGCTTAGCAGATCCCTGGAGGAGAAAACCACAAAAGATTGATCTGGCACAACATGCCCTTAGGGAACAATTTAAAATATATACACATATTTGTGATTTATACTTCATAAAAGTACAGACTAAGGCAAAATGAGTTGTCTTCGCAAAATGTGTTGAATTTGTATGAAGTCTTCTCCTGGCACAAGCAACACGTTCATTTTCCAAGACACGGATAGGGTTCAGGTGAATGAGGGGGAAGGAATCAGAAGGTGGTGATGGCAACACTGCAAGCTCTACCTACTTTCTCCATTACCTGCTTCTCAAAAGCACTGGGTACCAGCCTCCTCAGCTCAGACAAACTGTTATTGATCCGGTCTCGTCGGCGCTTCTCAATGATCTGCAGAAAGCAGGCAAAACAAAGGAGGACATTTCCATTACGGCTGTAAATCCCAAAGTGAAGAAAGGTGGTTCTTTCCGTTAATTTTTTTTTAAGAGCACTGTAAAAAGACTCACGCCTCTCCGTCTTTTCCTGGCCAAGATCTGTGAAGACGTAGTTGGGGACATGGAACCTAAGGCCGAACTCAAGTTTCTGAATGATCGGGAAAAACAGAACAAGAATCGCCGTTAGGCGAGAGTAGGTTATCTGAGGGGTCTCACCCACGGTCCCGCACTCCATACTGTTTTGGCAACTTGGGCCTGAAAGCGTCGGGGGTCGCCCCGGGGCTGCGGCCCTCGCGGGAAGCGCAGAGGTCAGCGCAGGGCACCGGTGCACCCGGCCCTCGCCCGCTGTCACCGCGTCCAGCCCGCGCTCCCCTCCCTCTCCGGTTCCTCTCTGCATTCTCAACTCACCCATTCTCATCAGCACTCTCCTTTTCCACCTCGATGGTCTCGTCCAGCTCGCTGTCCGAGGAGCTGTACTCGGGGTGGGCTCGCTTCATGCTGGCTGCGTGAAGGCTCCGGGAAGGGTCAGCGCAGCGGGCAGGGAGGAGTTAACAGCAGCGGCGACTCTTCGCGCTCCGCTGCTCGCGTTCCGCACACACTGATCCCGTTCACGCTCTGCCTCAGGTTAAAACTCAACCATCCCTTTCCCACGCTGCGCCCCTTCCCAGGGCCCTGGGGAGAGAGAGAGAGTGCAAGGGGCGGGGGCGGGACGGCGGCTCCCGGGCAACAGCCTCCCCCCCCGCCAATCCGGTTCCTCGCTCCGCTGATTGGCAGCCGCTCAGGGGAGGGGCGCGGGAGAGGCTGAGAGCCAGGGCTAACCCCACTCCCGCCCCAGCGCCAGCCCCTGCCCTGCGGCGGTGCGTCGGCTCCGCGGGGGCTCTGCTGGCGACTGCTAGGGGGAAGGAGGGGAGGAGGGCGGGGGAGGCCGGGCCAGGACACCAGCGCGCCGGCGGCCACGGTCCCGCCCCGCCCCGCGCGCCCCGATTGGCCTGGCCGCGCGCCAGGGCCGCGCCTGCAGCGCCTCCGGTGAGCCGCACGCGCCGCGGGCCGTGGGAAAGTGCCGGCGCCACGGCCGCCAGCCAATCGGGCGGCTGGCGGCGGCGACGGTGGCCGCGCTGGCGGCGGCGGCGGCGACGGCGGCGCTGGGCGTCCGCTTGAATGGAGAAGAATGGGCGGGCGGGGCCGCGGGGCCAAGGGCCGCTCCAGGGCGCGCTGGCGTGGTCTGGGCTACCCAGGCCCCCTGTGTGAACCTGTAATCGGAGTCCGGGCGCCGGGCGTCCTCGGAAGCCGCCACCCTGCGCCGCGGTGAAACCTGGCAGCAGGACCTCGGTGCCCCGCGGAGGGAGGCGGGAGCGCTGTGGCCGGACCGGTGCCGGGACCGGTGCACCTGGCCGGCCTGCGCGCGGGCCACCCTCTGGAGGGTGCAAGGGCGCCCTCCACAGTGGCCAATAGCCTCGGGGCCGGAAGCTTGGCGTGGCAGAACGTGGTGTCGGCGAATGTTCTTTTCGGTTTCTGGGGCCATGTCCCCAATTGCAGCCGGTCTCGCTTCCACTGGGGTTTCCCAGCCTCCGGGACGGACGGAATGAACTGGCCTGTGAATCCAATTTCCGGGGAAGTGGAGCCCTTGTTTTCTCGGCTGACTGGGTGGGGGGAGGAAGGCCCCTGAGGATATTCTTTTTTTTTTTTCAGGCGTTGGCAGAGAGATCCTCTCAGCGGGCGACAGGGTGGCGGGCCGAGCATTGCGTCTAAGGTCGCCCTCTCTGCGGAGCTGCACGTCTCTGACCCGGATACGCACACGTGCACCCACACACATCCAGCCTCGGTGGTGGCCTGGCGAGTACTGTGTGCTAGTTGAAGTCCCCAAGAAGACAGATTTAAAAAAAAAAGAAAAGAAAAGAAAAAAGAAAAAACAGTTGTAGATCTCGGACGGAGTCCTGATTCGAGGATTTGAAGCAGCAGCCAGGATGGTTGATTTGAATTTGGAAATCCAGGTTTCTCCGTCCCTTACAGCACAGCAGAGCAGTGTTTACCTCTGAGGGCTGTCGCTATGGCTGCTGACCTTGAAGTCTGTTAAGGAGGAAGGCTTGATACATACTGTTGCGGATGATACAAAAGTTCTCACCTTTGCAAATAGCTTCTCCGTTTCCATCCCTCCTTAATTATTGATCTCAATGCCATCCTAACACGTTTTGGACGCCGAACGCTGAGTACCCTGAGCCTCATACCTGTGTTCGTTTATTTTTCTCAGCCCCTCACCCCTACACACGTTAGGTCACCTCCTGGCCCATTCCACTGACCTCATTCCACTTCACCTTTACCTCCAGCCTCTCAGCCCTTCCTCTGCTCTCCTCTCTAGGCTGGGCCTCTCCACCTGCCATCTGGGATTTGTTCCTGCCTGCACACCAGACACCCTGGCTCCCTGATACTCCACTTCGTGCCGCTTGTCAGTTGTCCAGCCTAGATCAGTCTTGCTGTCTGCCTTCCTTGCTGCTGCTCACAGTAACAGCTCTCTGGGGGTTGCTGTCATCACAAAACTTAAACTTCAGCCTCCCATGCTCTTTCCAACAGTCTTGAGGCAAGCATGTAACTGCCACCTACCTCTCCCTTCCTCAAACCTGATGGAACCATCCACCCACTTCCACCAGCTTTTCAGAAGTCCCTCTGATGATTAGTTTCTTCTCCAAAGTGACAGGCCATCCTGCCCCAGAAATCAGTGTGTCTACTAACCCTCTGAGGTTCTGTAAATGTTCCCAGCCTCTGGATTTGCAGTGAGTCAGCCTTTCCTGCTCTGGCCCATTTCTACCTGCCTTGCACAGACAAGGACAAGTGCAGGTGGGTGGGTCAGAGGAAAGACAAAGCGAGGTTGAGGATTCCTGACCCCACACTGGTGCCTAAACAAAACAGTGCTACATTCAATCTTACTTTTCTGTGAAAAACGAGGTCTGCATTAAAATTTTCCTGCTTCTCAACTCTGACTCTTACTCATTCATCCAACAAATTACTTTCCAATGTCACAGATTAAATAAGATCAATTATGTAAAGCACTTACAAGGTGCTTGGCCATTAGTAAATACTTCATATGCAGCAGCTGTTGTTATTAGCTATTAATACAACTGATTTACCAGTGAGTAAATAAACTGAGTCTAGGTTTTCTTCTGATACTGTGTTCTACATCTGATGAGGTTCAAAGGATGATTAAATCATTATCTAGTAATTGGATGTATTAAAAACAGTGTCTCTAGAAAGTAATATCCTTTTAAGATGAGAAGGAACCTGTGCTTCTTGTTAGATGCACTAAATTTTGATTGGAGCTAGAACATAAATATCTGCTATTCATTATTAATGAAAGTTGTGCTTTTTAAGTCTTTTATTAGGGATCATCCGCTGAGCAAGCTGTGCTGTAAATATGTGTACAAGTAGTGTACTTGAGTTCAGAAATGACACTCTTATGGGAACACACCAAGTCAGAAGTTACAAGATAGAGTCACCCAAAACTGTCACACCAGAATTTTGACTCAGTGCCAGCTTTCCTCTGTTCTCATGCTTACTGCTTTCTCTAGATGCTGTCTTAAATGCCAGGTTGCCTTTTGGCCTGTCATGCCATGCCATGCAGAAATGCCCTGCCACACCCACACTCCTAATGGAGTTCAGATGGGAGACGCCTGGATGACCGCCCTGGATGAAGGAACTGTTGAATTGGAAATCCAACAGGCTGCAGTGTGGGATGGTGGGAGAAGAGGATTCCAGGTCTCCTGCTTGGGTTTGTCACCCTTTCCTGGCTGTGTCACTGGAGCCTCTGACCTCTGTTCTCTGAGCCTCAGTTTCCTCATCTGTAAACTAAGAATAATCCCTCAGCATTTATGTTTTTGAATGGTGAAATGAGACAAAGCATTTTGTGAAATACCACGCAAATGTCATGCCCAATGCTTATAAGTTGATGATGATGATGGTAGTAACATGGGCTGCTTCATCCTGAGCTTGGCTGGGCCACCTAAGAGGCTCCTTCTATAGGTTTTCTTGATCCTGCCAGTAAATTCCTTCAGGAGGGGCCAAAGGATATTTAAAATGCCAAAGTACATTTCACAGAACATTACTCTTTCAAGATTCTCTGTAGACAAAAGCATCTGTTTTTTAAATACACCGGGGAAACTTGGGGATCTTGGGGCATACAAGACCATAAATTGCTGAGAGGCAACAAGTTGCAGAGGTGAGTCATTATGCAACCCACACCCCACTCCTGCATGCATGCTAACCACCAAAGGGTGTTCTGAGTGCAGGGAAATGCATCAGGGAGGAGCGGGAGCTTTTTTAAGGAGGGCCTCGTGGTGGTGACCTTTGTCCTGAACATCAATGAGGCACTGCCTAGGCAGGGTTGAACTTAGAGTGGGGTCAAGGTCCCACAGGCAGGGAGAAAGGGTTCAGAGTCACTATAATTTGAGCCTTAACATGGCCTTATTTATACTCAAAAGCTAGTGGGGCCAAGCAACATTCCAGTTATAAGATGAAGAAGGAAGTGAAAGGTGTTTGGATATCATTCCTGCTATGGACTGAATTGTTTCTTCAAAATTCATATGTTGATGCCCTAATCCTTGGTGTGATGGTATTTGGAAATGGGGCCTTTATGTTTACAAGAGGGTGGGGCCCTCATGATGGGATTAGTGCCCTTACAAGAAGACATACCAGAGAGTTTGTACTCTCTCTGCCAGGTGAGGACACAGTGAAAAGGCAGTCTTCTGAAAGCCTGGAAGAAAGCTCTCACCAGGCCCTGACCATGCTGGGATCCTGATCTCAGACTTCCAGCCTCAGAACTGTGAAAAAAATAAATCCGTGTTGTTTAAGTACGCAGTCTATGGTATTTTGTTAAGGCAGTGGACGAAGACAATTCCTACTTCAATACTTATAGAATGTTCATTTATTTTTGTAAGTAGGCATTTTTATTATATAAATGTTCTATTTCACAGCTTTTAAAATAGATTTTACTTGTCAGTAATTGAAAGAACAAAATATTTTTATAATTTTTCCCCACTTAAAAGGCCCCATTTTGATGGCATCAAAGATATGCTTCTGTTTTTCAATAATTTTTCTTTTTCAAATCCCTTATCAATGATAACTTAATAAAGTAGGACAAGTTTCTTTCCAAATAAATGGCAAAGGGCCTGGTGTTTCTGTCTAGTATCACAATTTAACAGGAGTATAGGATTTCAGTCTGGAATCTTCCTCCTGTCCCTCTCCTCTTTGAGCTGCTCATCAAGTGACAATGAGATAAAGAGGCAGTTGATCTCTGCTGAAGTTTCCCACTGCAGAACTTGCTCTCTGGCCCTCTTATGGGCCATGAGAAATGAACCCAGGGGTCTCCCCAACCCACCCGTCACACTCAATCCCTAGAATTCACTTTATTAAGTTCTCCTTTCTCCAGTCTCGCAACTGTGGCCATCCCTCTAGAAGCAACTTCCCAAGTGCCTAGAAGATTGCTTGCCCTCTCTCTGGAGCACACAAGATCTCAGATCTTAACAGAAGTGTTTAAAAAGAGAAGCTTTGTGAACAACTATTTGAATTTTATCATTGTGAACTTAGATCCCCTTAAAACACACACATGTGCACACACAAAGAGATTTCGCTCTATAGTTCAGCATGAGTTTTCCACACAAGGCACAATATTATAGACTATATTCTTCCTCCTTGAATTGTTGAATTGGACACTCTTAGGCCCACAGTCCTAAACTGTGTGGACAAGAATACTGAACAAGAGCACATAGCAGTGTCATCTTTGTAAGTATTTTCTCTCTCATTCTCCTTTGTAACAAGATTGACAGGTGAGGAACACCCAAGGTCCCATGATGTTCTCTAGGAGGACTCCTCGTACAGCTCCCTCTGTGTGTTTACTGGAACCTGGTTGCTGGGACACATTTCTTAAGTGCAAGCCAGAGAGAGTGTGTTGATGGATGGTGAGTAAAGAAAGAACTGTGTGGGATTAAAGGCTTCAATGCAATGGGTCAAGGGCACCTTACTGCTCTTCCTCCATCTGTATTTGTGGCATTTGTGGAGTTGGGAGAGGGAACAAGAGAGGGTGTGGGGGGCTGTGCCATAGCATGGAGAAGAGGGCCTTTAGGATAAGGATATGGGGCAAGAGAGGGCTGGTCCATTGAAAAATGATGACCATGTCATGAGGACAAAGAAAATGAAACAGGATAAGACAACCTAGTTAGGTGCAGAGCAGAATGGGGAGACAATGAATCCCCATCACATACAGTTGAGGGGATACAAAAAGAATACACACATAGGAGAAAGAAGTCTTAGAGTTAGTTGGGAATCTGCTAGGAATGAACCTGGATTAAGGCTATGATTCAGGAAGGGAACGAAGAAAGGGAATTCTGAAAGAACATTGAGTGATACTTGGCATGTCAGTAGAGAGAGATAATGCTGCCCAACTGGGTGGTGAGTCAAGGATCACTCCCAGACCGCTTGCTCCAAAACAGTGGTTCTCAGCTCCTAGCACTCATCAGTTACCCGGAGGGCAAAGTGATGCCACTGCCACGGATCCAAGGACCACACATTGAGAACCACTGTTCTAGAAGACCATTTGTCTTTGTTAATAGAGAAACTTGGTCTGATAGAGGACAGTTGAGAAGGCAGGGTGCATGACTTGAAGTCTATCAAAAGATCGTGATGAGGTACACAACATTCAGCTCCTTGTCTCTGAAGTCAGCCAAGATCTTTCAAATGATAAGAACTTTGTACTTTTCTAATTAAATCAGGACATATGTTAAATTCCTAACTTGAGCTATTTGCACTTTGGGATGGTTTTGTTGGTGATGGTAATGGTTTTGGTGTTTGTGTTAAGAGTACCGCTGCCTACTTGAGAAACCATGGACTCTCGAAATAGGTTTCCCATGGGAATGGCTCCATGGGGAAGAAAGAAAGTCATTGTTTCCTCCGTGTCAAATGAAACATGCAGGCCTCTGAACCCCAAAAAGATGAGCAAATGAAAGATGAAAATGTAAAGGAGACCATCCTTCAAATCTACAAAGGCAAAATAATTAAAAACTAGGTGAACATTACAGTGGTAATACTAGAACTTAATAACATGTATTAATTATACACATATATGTATAAACTGTGTTCCTCCAGGGCCTACTCCATCATTTTGTATTGAACTGTGATATGTGTGTGTGTGTGTGTGTGTGTGTGTGTGTGTGTGTGTGTAGTAACTTCAGACCCTAGGACTATGCTGCTCACACCAGTGGTTCTCAAACTTCAGTGAGCATCAGAATCACATGCAGGACTTCAGAGCAAGCAGGTTCTGGGGCTCCACCTGTCAAGGGCCTGATTCAGTAAATCTAGAATGGGCTCAGAAATCTGTTTTTCGGCCCTGGCCAGTATGGGCTCAGTTGATTGGAGCGTCCTTCCATAACTGAAGGTTAGTGGGTTCAATTTCCAGTCAGGGAAAGTACCTAGGTTGTGGTTCAGTTCTCAATCCAGCACTTATGATCCCAGGCCTGGGTGCATTCTGGGGTTAACCAACTGGTGCTTGTTTCTCACATCAATGTTTCTCTCCCCGCTCCTCTACCCCTACTGCCTTCCTCTCTCTCTGGAAGCAATGAAAAAAGGTCCTCCAGTGAGGATAAAAAAACAAAAACAAAAACGGTATTTCAAACAAATTCCCAGGAAAGACTGATGCTTGATCAGGGCTATACTTTAGGAATAGCTGGTTTAGATATATAGTTTGCAGCCTGGCCACATATTAGAATAATTTGAGGAGTTTTTTTTTAAATCCCAATTCTTGGGGACTTCCGGCCAAGATGGAGGCGTAGGTAGATATACTTTTTCTCCTCACACAACCAAAAGAAGAACAACAAATTTAAAAATAAAAAATAACCAGAACTGCCAGAAAACTGAACTGTATGGAAGTCCAGCAACCAAGGAGTTAAAGAAGAAACATTCATCCAGACCAGTAGGAGGGGCGGAGACCAGGAAGCACAGTAAGGCTTAGGCTGGAAGACCAGGGTGGGCAAGGCAGTGGCTGGTGGACCAGGTGGTCCCACATTTGCATATGGATAAACTAGGAGGAACAACTGGGGAACAAGAGAGACCACACAGCCCAGGGTTCCAACACAGGAAAAGAAAGCCTCAAAACCTCTACCAGTAAAAACCTGTGGGATTGCAGCTGCAGGAGAAACTGCCAGTCTCATAGGAGAGTTCGTTTGAGAGACCCACAGGGTCCTAGAATGTACACAAACCCATCCACTTGGGAATCAGCAGCAGAAGGGCCCAATTTGCTTGTGGGTAGCAGGGGAAGTGACTGAGAGCTGGCTAAGAGACAAGCAAGCAACATTGTTCCCTCTCTGACCCCTCCCCCACATACAGCACCACAAGGCAGTGACGTGGGTTGCCCCGCCTTGGCGAACACCTAAGGCTCCACCTCTCACAACATAATAGGTACAACAGACAAAAAAGAAATATGGCCTAAATGAAAGAACAAATCAAAGCTCCAAAAATAGAACTAAGTTATGAAGAGATAGCCAACCTAACAGATGCAGAGTTCAAAACACTGGTAATCTGGATGCTCACAGAAATGGTTGAGTATGGTTGCAAAATGGAGGAAAAAATGAAGGCTATGCAAAGTGAAATAAAGAAAAATACACAGGGAAGCAACAGTGAAGAGAAGAAAACTGGGACTCAAATCAACAATTTAGAACAGAAAGAAGAAATAAACATTCAACCAGACCAGGATGAATAAACAAGAATTCAAAAAATGAGGAGAGGCTGAGGAACCTCTGAGACAACTTTAAACACGCCAACATCCAAATCATAGGGATGCCAGAAGGAGAAGAGGAAGAACAAGAAATCAAAAACGCATTTGAAAAAATAATGAAGGAGAACTTCCCCAATCTGGCAAAGGAAATAGACGTCCAGGAAGTCCAGGAAGCTCAGAGAGTCCCAAAGAAGTTGGACCTAAGGAAGCACACACCAAGGCACATCATAATTACATCACCCAAGATTAAAGATAAGGGGAGAATCTCGGAAGCAGCAGGAGAAAAGGAGACAGTTACCTACAGAGGAGTTCCCACAAGACTATGAGCTGATTTCTCAAAAGAAACCTTACAGGCAAGAAGGGGCTGCAAAGAAGTATTCAAAATCATGAAAGACAAGGGCCTACATCCAAGAATACTCTGTCTGGCAAAGCTATCATCTAGAATGGAAGGGCAGATAAAGTGCTTCCCAGGTAAAGTTAAAGGAGCTCATCATCACCAAGTCCTTATAAGAAATGTTAAAGAGACTAATCTAAGAAAAAGATCGAAAATATGAACAGTAAAATGACAACAAACTCACAACTATCAACAACTGAACCTAAAAAAACAAAAACTAAGCAAACAACTAGAACAGGAACAGAATCACATGGAGGGTATCAACGGGGAGAGGAAGGGTAGAGAGTGGGGTTAAAGGTACAGGGAATAAGAAGCATAAGTGGAAGGTACAAAATAGACAGGGGGAGGTTAAGAACAGTATAGGAAATGGAGAAGCCAAAGAACTTATATGTATGATCCATGGACATGAACTAAATGGGGGAATGCTGGTGCAGGGCAGAGGGGAATAAATGGAAGAAAAAAAAATGGGACAACTGTAATAGCATAATCAATAAAATATATTTTTAAAAATCCCAATTCTTACCACATACCTCAAAACAAATTCAGAATCTCTGGGACTGGAACCCAACATCAGTAGGTTTTTGAAGTTCTTGGTGAGTCCACTGTGGAGCCAAAGTGGAGAATTTCTAGCTAGATCATTAGTTGTAACATCAGAATCACCCAGAGGACTTATTAAAACAGACTGCTGATCCCTCTTCTGGAGTTCTTGATTCAGCAAGTCTGGTTGGGTCTAAGAATATGTATTTCAATCACATTCTCGGGTGATGTTGCTGTTGGTCCATGAACCACACTTTAAGAAACATCAGTTACACCGACTTGAATCTGAACTTGGAATCTATTAGTGATCGGGTATAAAACACTGAAGTTAGACCCCCGACCCCCCAAAATACCAACAAAAACTGAGCATTGAGATGTAATTTGTCTGGGATGGTGTGTGGCATAAGTATGCTTTTCAAACTCCCCAGGTGATTCTAATGTTCAGCTAAGACTGAGAGTCACTGCCACGGCACCAAAGGTGAGGGCACAATAAACACCTCACCTGTAACGTTTGTTGCTCACCTAATTGAATGTGACCTCTTCCAACTATAATATATTCCTGCTTTAATCATTATATGCAATATATATCTTTGCTGAAGAAAAATACTACATTGAAATAAGTGGAAGTTTATTACAGTCCATTCTGAATTTGAGAAATAACTAGTTTAAGCTAGGAGGGGATTTCTCCCCGCCCCTTTTGTTGCTATAAATACAACTTACTGTCTGAAAAAAAAATTTTTAATGTGACATGGTAACCCACCCCTTTGGTGATCTGCAGCTAGTCATATAAACAGAAATATTATAACTGTTATTATAAAAGCAGTTTTCTATAAATGAAAATTTATGCTTATATCTAAATAAACTTGAAACCTGATCAAACACCCTGGCTCCAGGAAAACAACTTTGGGTTTGGACAACCCAAACCAGAGTAACGGTTTACTGCCAGCTGAAGTTTTGAATATACAGGGTCATTTTTAATCACATAGTATGAGAATAACTTGAATGTTACAGACAGTAGAAGCTGAGATTTGGGGATGGGGTAGGATGTGGAAGGGGGAAGTTGCAGATGGAGTCAGTTCCTAACCAGAGCTTTCCTGGCCAGCTCTGTGATATCAAATACATGTTTGTAAATAATTATTTTGCACATCGGTTTTCACTGGAAACTATTGTATTTTAGCAACTGATTTAGTAAGTTACCATCCATGACCCTTCCAGAATATACTATGCCAGTTCCAGTTCTTACACCGAGAAAGGCTTAAGAAATGCAGCCCTGGAAAAGCTGAGAAACCATTTCATGCCCACTAGAGTAGCTATGACAAAAATTACAAACCATAGCAAGTATTGGAGAGGATCTGCACGAACTGAAGACCAAATGCATCACTGGCTGGGACCAATTTGGAAGCAATTTGTCAGTTTCCTTAAAAGTTAAATACAAATCGAGCACACAAAGAGCAATTCTGCTCCTAGGTATTTACTGAAGAGAAGTGAAAACATGTTCACACAAAAACGTGCATGTGAATGTTTATAGCAGTGTTACTCATAATGGCTAAAAGGCGGAAATGTCCAAAAGTGTCCCTCATCGGATGAACCTTGAAAACATGCTAAATGAAAGAAAGCAGTCACAAAAGATGACATAGTATATGATTCCATTGAGATGAAATGTCTAGAATAGGCAAGTCTGTAAGAGACAGACGGAAACTACATTAGTGATTGCTTAGAGATGGGGTGTAGGAGAGAGAGGAAGTGTTTTAGAGGAAGTGAAAGTTAAAAGGCACAATGATTTTTTGTTGTTTTTTAAGAGGATGAAAACATTCTAAAATTGACCCTACGGATGATGACATTTATCTGTGAATATACTAAAAACCATGGAATCGTCCACTTTAAATGGGAAATTGTACGGCATGTGAATTACAGCTCAGTAAAGCTATCATATAAGGAACGTGGCTTACTGAGAAATGTCAGAAGGAAATTTCCATCAGCCCATCGCTGACATCATCTTGGACGTGACTCTGGGCGCCTGCGCAGAGAGTTTCCTACTGCTTGTTAAGGGGAGCAGTGTTCACAGGTGCCGCTCCTGATTCTCGCTGTCTCGCCTGCTGTCGCTGCATGTATTGTCCCTGCACTTAGCTGTCCCCTGAGCAGCCAAACGCGGAAAGAGCGGGGGACCACTTGTCCCACAAAGAACGCACCCCGAGCGCGCTCCCCGGGGCTCCCTGGCCGCCACTCACTGCAGACGTGCCGCGGGGCGTGTGCTCCAAAGGGGACCGGTCCCTAAATGTCGCCAGGAGGATATCTGATGACTGTCCTTTTTTCCCCCCTGCTTGCCCAACAAAGGGTAACCGACCTCCCACGCGACCTGGCAAGAGCTGTGGTTCCCTAACCACGTTTCCCCTCATTGTGTGATGAGGCTCCCACAAGGCAGAGGATGGCTGGAACCGCTGGAGGGACTGGACTGGGAGGCCCGGCGCCCCGGACCCGCTGGCCCCTCCCCGGGGTGGGGGAGGGAAGCTGTAAGGCGGCGCAGCCTCGGTTCCCACGCTCCTATTGTTGGCGACTTTGTTTTCAATTCCCATCACGTGTGCTAATTAGTTAGAGCCGCTGGCTGGCTGGGAGGCGTGTGGCCGGCCCAACAGCAGAAAGATGACTTCCTGTGGGGAGCCTGGCAGGCTGCAGGCTCCTGGGGCTTCTTTCTCGCTCCTTCCCCCATGCGCCTCCGTCTCTAACTCTTGGGAGGGTGGGAGTGGGAAGGGGGGAAAATGCTGATTGTGGAGCAAATGTCACCGAAGAGTGGAAGCAGGGTTAAAGGAGAAATCCCCATTAGGCTTCTAATGTAAGAAAAGCTTTACAAAATTCCTTCCACAATTCCGTTCTATGAGTCTTTTCCAGGAAAGTATTATAGTGTGTTCATTAAAAAAAAAAAAAAAAAAAAAATCTGTCCTCACACTCAGTAAAACAAGCACATGCGACACGAAAGGAGAAGGAAGTCAAATGTCAAGTCGTGAGTGGCGACTTTTGAGTCTGTGACTTGTCTGTGGACTCAAGCAAGTTCCTTAGTTTAATGCTCTTGAGTGCTACCCCTTTAGGAGTGCAGGGAGGTGTGAGAGACCACTGACAAGTGACAAGATACATGGTCCACTGAAAAGTATACATGCTTTCTAACTTTCTTGGCTTTCCTTGGGTTACAAGATTTAGTAACACTTGGATGCTCACAGTGGAAGTCCCCACTTTGAAGACAATATTATCCGCACTCCTTTCCTATAAATAAAAGGAGAGCTGGCTTTTTTATTTTTGAAAACTAGATTTTTTTAAAGGACTCGCTGTATATATGTTTTAGCAACAGAGAAGTTTCTGCCCTTTCCTTGGAGAGTGGCAGAGAAGCAGA
This sequence comes from Mormoops blainvillei, assembly GCA_004026545.1. Classification (NCBI taxonomy): domain Eukaryota; kingdom Metazoa; phylum Chordata; class Mammalia; order Chiroptera; family Mormoopidae; genus Mormoops; species Mormoops blainvillei. The sequence goes on from PVJD01000344.1 coordinate 450,595, forward strand.
GGAATAAGACCAAGGGTAGCTTCGTTCAATTTGTATCCAGCAAGGATATTCTGAGCACCTCCTTTTTTGCCAGGCACTTGCCTAGGGTTGGAGATGGAGAGATGAGACAACCAGAAGCTGCCTTTAAGTAGCTTACAAATCCAGTTGAGGAGACAGATAAGTCTGTAAACCAGTGATTAAGGATGAATCAGAAGTGGAGGTCTGTGCTGGGGACTATGGGCTTCAGATAAGGGGCACCAGAGCGAGCAGGATGATTCATCAGACACTGAAATGAAAAATGGCCAAGAGAAGGGCAAAAAGGGCATTCTGAAAAGAGGTACCAGGATGTGCAAAAGGCCCACAGGCCTTGATGGAATATGAGGCGTGTGCAGATAGGTGAGCACGGCTGCCCACGGAGCTGGAGGGGTAGGCATGGGAATGCTGGAGGGTGGGGTCCTGGAACTCTGGTTGAGAACCCTGGACTTCATCCTAAACACCATGAAAGAGAAGGTTTATCCTTTAGAAAGATAACTTGTGTGGTTTTTTTTGCAGGATAAATTGAAGGGACTCAAGCTAGAAGCAGGGAGAAGAGGTTGGGGACTGACCTATTGAGGGACTGAAAGGAAGGGTGGGATAGAGAGCATGGGCAGCTTCAAGAGGTGTTTAGAAGGTGGAATGACAGAACATAGGATCAAACTTACTTTGGCAGTCAGCAACGAGGAGGAGTCTGAGACAGTTTCAGGTTTCTATCTTGTACACCTGGATGAATGATGGCAGGGATCACTGGGGTGCGCAACTTGGAGGACAAAGATCAGGCTTTGGGCCATACTGTGCTAGACGTGACTGTGGGGCACCCAAGCAGTTACATACATGAATATGGAGCTTCAATAAGACAAGTTGGGGCAGGAAGGGCTGGGAGCATCGAAGTCAGGAAGGCAACTAGTCTCTGACAAACAGGCTGTTTGTGTGACTGCCCCGCTGCAAGCAGATTCTGGGTGTGCTGTTCCGAAAAGGGACTCAGGAGACAAGACTCTATGATCCCACTTCTGGGAGGTATCAGAAGTGGTCAAATTCACACAAACAGAAAGCAGGTGATGCGGTTGCCAGAGGTCAAGGGGAGGAGAAAAGGGCATTGTGTCCTAACGCGTACAGGCTTTCACGCTGCAAGGTGGAAAAGTTCTAGAGACCCATTTCACAATAATGTACATACACTTACTACTACTAAACACTTAAAAATGGTTAAGATGGTAAACTGTAGCACTGACTGGCGTGGCTCAGTTGGTGGGGCATCACCTTGCAAAGCGAAAGGTCACTGGTTTGATTTCCCAGTCGGGGAGCATACCAAGGAGAGGCAACTACCAATCAATGTTTCTCAGGTCAGTATTTCTCTCCCTCTCTTTCTCCCTCCCTTCCCCCTCCCTAAAAACAAATAAATAAAATCTTTTCTTTAAAAAAGATAGTAAATTTTGTTTTTTAAATCACAATAATAAAAAAAGACTGGAGATGGGACTCGGGAGGGAAGGAGATAACCCTACCAGCATCTCTGGCCCACATGAGAATGGGATTCTCTACCTTTTGCTAATGCACTTTTGCCCACTCTTGAGGGGATGATTAAGTTGGAACAGATAATTTGGATTAAACATTCTGAATCAGGGGACTTAAAAATATTGATACTCTTTGACCTACATATTCCAATGCCTGAAATCAATCCCAAAAAGCAATCCCCCAAAACACTGAGAGAAAAGATAATTGAAAATATTCAATATAATTTTAAATTAAGTATTTAATAATAAAAACAAATAATTAAATACATAGTCAAATACCATACAATTGTTATAAATTTTTACAAATAATTTAGAGTAACATGGGAAATACTTATAAAGTTAAGTGAAACAAAATTCAGGACAGAAAATTGTATTTCTACTTTGATGACAACTAGGTCAAACACAATCTCAACACAGAATAGGCCTGGAGGAAAGTATACTAAAATATTTATAACAGATATTTGTGGTTGGGGTCATAGGTGATTATTTTCCTATTTACTTTTCTATATTTTCTAAATTTCTATATTAATCATATGTTATTTTATCATGGGAAACATAACTTATATAAATTATTTCTTCTTAATTTCCCTACAAAATTTTCTATGATTCCTTTGACTTAAAAAGAGGTGATTTGCACTTAGCTCGAAGCTGCAACAGATAATTACACTAGTGATTTATAAATGTGTTGAAAGCTAAAGGAAGGGAGAAACTATCTTTTAGTAAAAAACTTAGAAAGACTTTGAGAATTCCTGAGATATTCCGATACATCTGTGTCTCTTTGCTGCTCTTGTGTGGGAAAGAGGAAGCGGATCTTAGCATCAGGAAGTGATGTCAAACATTTTAACTGATTATAGGTGCTACAGAGGCAAATTAAGACCTTCCCTTTAATTGGGTGTAATCAGCGAAACAAGGTAATAGGCCACCTGTGGTCGTGCTGGAGCCAGGTCCCAGGAGCCCCCAGACCACAGCCTTGGTGTCGAGCAGCCCTAAGGTCAGCTGGGATGGGCTTTTGATGCCATATCGAGTTACACAGGCTATGTCACAAAGACATACTCAGTCAAAACTTGAGGGTCCTATTTGGTTTACAATGTACTGATAACAGGAAAAGAGGTATGGAGTAGTTAAAAGAATTTATTTCTTTGAAAATAACAACCAAGCGAATAAAGAGCACTTCCTATGTGCCAGGTGCTTTTCTAAGCATTTTATGTATAATTCACTTGCCAACAGGCCTGCAGAATAGATTCTGTTAGCATCATCATAATCATCCCCACTTTGCAGATGAGGAAACTGAGGCACCATGAGACCAACACAAGGTCACACAGCTTCCAGCAGAGCCAGGACTTGAACCCAGACAGTGTGACTCCATCACCTCTGTTCCTAACTGCCACACCACATTGCTTCTTCAGCTCTGGTTTAAATATGCTTTCCTGGTTAACTGTGAACTCCAAACACCACAGAGGCAAGAACCTGCATGTGGGGACATGTCTTCAGGATGCTCCTGCCTCTGCATGACAGCATAATAATTGTAGGAACAGTATTTGGGAGGTGAAAAGCCCATCAAAGACTGAATCGGCAGACCTAAAATTACTAGGAGACCCAAATGTCACAAACACTTCACTCACACGCCATGGCATTTGTACTTTGGGCATGGTGCCGGGCTGATTTAGTAAGGGGCACTTATGGTGCCTCCACCCCACCTCCCACCCACCTTGGAAGCAGAAAAATGTCCTCACATGGTTTTTCCACCGTGTGGCAGGATTGCCTTTACCACTACTAGGATGGCGTCTGGGCTTGCAGCGGAAGAAGACTCCTAAAAGAGTGGGTAGCTTCTGGGGCCCATACACTTCTTAGCTAAGGACACATCCTCCGAAATTCATAAGTTTTAAGTTGCATGCAATCCTGAGTAGTTTGATGAAATTCTGTGCCATGCCGCTCTGTTCTGCCCAGGATGGAAATGACTCATTCCTTTGTCCAGTATCTCTGTACTGTTGACGCTCCCCGATGTGCATCCCTGAGCAGCGTCTTTGCTATCAGACCCACTGCCTTGGTACCACAGTGCTTGTGCTCAAGTCGCCCTTATTTGACTTCATAGTGCCACATCCACATAACTTTTATCACCGTGTATTGCTATAATTGCTCCATTTTATTGTTAGTTATTGTTGTGAACCTCTTGCTGTGCCTAATTCATAAAGTTAATTTTACCATAGGTATGTATATAGGAAAAACCATAGTAAACATAGGGTTAGGTACTATCCACAGTTTCAGGCACTGTAAGGTCTTGGAATGTGCCCCCCATGGATAAGAGGGCACTAGCGTATGCGCAAGTCTCAGCCAATCTCCTACATATCTTGCAAACATCAGGTTTCACCGACAGAAAGAGCTAAACATGTTAAAGTTTTCAATAAAGTCTAATTTTCTGAAAGCATAGTCAGCGTTTTAGGGGAGGGAGGGAAACGCCTACAGGACTGGAAATGCTATCAGAGAAATTCCAGGAGTTGTTATACCTTTAAGGCAGTAGATGAATGGGGCCTGAAGATACCACTGACCAGAAATAAAAATCAGCCAAACAACCATACAGCCAAGAGCAGATGTCTTTGGGATTTCTCCAAAGCCTCATCAGTGCTCACAATCCCAGTGTCGCTGTCGGCGGGCTGAGTCTCCAGTCTGTCATCTGTGCCTGTAGCTGGAGGTATCCAGGGGATGCCACACCAGCATCCACACGGCGGAGCCCCTTTTCCTGCCCCGACTCCCATCAGGCCCCGACCACCGCATGGCCTCGCGCTGCACACAAAGCTCGCTACTGAGGAGCTGGGGCCACTTTCCAAGGAGAACCAGTGTTAGAGTACAGAATGGACTTTCTGGCTCTTTCAACTACCCTTAAATCATATAAAGGGAAATCTTCAAGGCCTAGGCCCCCCAGGAAAGGGCCCACTCCAACATGTCCCTTGTCATCTGTCCCACACTGCTTCTTAAAGTACCCACAACACTCCAGGCCCTTGTTGGCACCAGAGAGATGTCAGTGAATAAAAGGATCTTGTACCTGACCAGGTCCCAGAGCCACCATAAGATGAATCCTCCACTCAAGTTCATGCTTCCCCAACAATGAAGGAGCCAGACCTCCTGTTTCCTTGCTCGTGGACCTCAGGGCATCTCTTAATAATGCTAACATCTAACACTAAAAATGCTCATTTGTCTCAGCACTGTCTAATAACATACTGACAATAGGATGTTTTCTGATTAGCAGGACTCTAGTCCTGCGAGCTTGAGGCCAAGCATTGCCTCTGTAAATCCAAAGAGAATGGCACTCCAGTTAAAGTATCTTGATTCAGGTTATGTGACTGACAAAAGGACCTAAGAGAGGGGCTGGAGGGAGGACTGCAAACAGGTTGCAGAGCTTAAACTGGATACACGCGCGCGTGCGTGTACACACACACACACACACACAAACACAAACACACACACTTTTTCTGGCCAAGGTAGCAAAAGTTAGAATGTTTTAGGATTGGCCTAAGAGTAATCAGAGTTGGGGGGGCATCCTGTCACCCCTATTTTTAGGCTTTAAAACCCTGTATTCTGCAAAAGCCTTCCAACCGGTGAGCCAGACTGACCGCGCTCTCCTCCAGCATGGGTAGTGGCCACAACAGACCCACCCCTGGGGACTTGGCTGCAGCCAGTGGGTTAATCCCCAGTGAGCCAAAGGTTGGCATGGTGCTCACCACCACCTCCCCCTCACAGCTGCTTCAGCATTTCATGAGCCTGACATGAAGTCTGACCTAACCCTCACCTGTTGCAACGTGACTCCACTTCACTCATTCACTCTGTCAGGCGGTCGGTAGATACTCATATTTCCCTTATCTGCCATGGGCTCCCCATTGCACGAGGTTCCACAGAACCTGGGGTGTGGAGGTTCACAGCCCAGCCACAGGGCCATGCACTTGTAAATCTCAAAGCCAGGCCGCGTACAGCTAAGGTCACTTTGGGTGATGAAGGCAACAGGGCTCTAGTGCATGGGGAGAAGAAAAAAAGGGTGGCCTTGGGAGGTCTGTTTTGGCTCCTGGTGGTCATGCAGAGTGGTTGGTATCTTTCTCCTAAGAGGAATTGTCCCTAAACTTCTTCTCTTTTATGTCTCAGTTCAATATTCTAAATTAATTCTTTTTATAACCAACTTTAGCTCTTGGGTCAATTTCATAGATGAGGTCGGCTCATCCTCTCTCCCTCTACAATGCAATATGCTCTATGAGAGTAGACTTTATTCCCTTGCTTGATCTTCACCATCTAGTACAGTGCCTGGCAGTAAATACTTGTTCAATAAGTGTATGTAGCCCATTTCCCCTGGCTTCATTAGGCTGAAGTAGGGACTATGCTCATGTCTAATATAAGTTTCTATTAAAAATAATAACAGGGATATCCCACATCTGCCCCAACAGGTCTCTCCTGCTCATTGCTGAGAGTGCCTGGATGCGTCCTCGCTGTGTTTGGGAACAAGTTGCTGTAATGCGGTGCGACACTGGAGGCCTGGAGCACCTGAAGCAATCTGTGCCCCTGGCCACTCTCTGGGCATCAACATGTGGCTACGAGCCATGGAGGGAGAGAAGCACCTCTTCCTCCCCTGTGTAAACTCTTTCCCACAGGCTCTGAAGCAGTATGGCTCTGTGCCTTATATTTGGGGATTTGTAATGAAAATCCTTCTTCCCATATTTATTTACAGCTCCTTATTTCCCCCGGACCCAGAACTAAGTGCATGAGGAGCTTGTCTGGAAACAAGGGGCAGCATTCAGAATCTCTTCCCTCTGAGGATCAGTGAGACATTGGAATCGGGCCAAATTTGTTAGCTCAACCCTCCCTTAGGGTGAGGGAGACCCACGAGGCTATTCAGTGACCCCTGTGAAATGGACTGCTGTTAGCCTGCCAGACATTACCAGGCACACCCAGATTCCAGCAGTGACCATAGTCAACCCTGAGCTTGAGAGGCACCATGAAACCCCCTTCTTTTAAATGGAAACTTGGGTTGGCATTGAAACTTACCATGAGCCTGACCAAGTCTATGTGTATGTCATTCATATTTTATATAATACTCTAGAGCTTGTGTGTGTCCGGAAGTTCAATGAACTGAATCATAAATCCAGATGACATAGACCTTAGTGGAGTTGTGGGAGGACACTTAGCTTCTCTCTAACCCATGTACAGTCTGCCGCTTGAGCTATTACAAAGGCAACTGGGAGAGAGAGTGTGGACCTCACAGAAGATACCCTCAGTCCTGTCAATACACCTGCAGTGAACAGACCACTATCATTCCTCAGATCGAAAGGACAGCTCACTCAACAGCATCTGGATGGCATGTCAGGAATCCACACAGGACGCTCACAATTCAACTTTGCTTAATGAGGGCTTTATGAGTGTTCTGTGTATGACAGAAACCCATGAGTGGATGGTGGCAAATTTTATTTATATTTTGTTTGCTTAATCAACAATCAAAAATCGTTGTTGAAACTATGCTAGGGACTCTTCTAGTCACACTCATAAACAAAAGAGATAGGGTCACTATTCTTGGGTAGCTTACCGTAAATAAAAGCATACCTAAGTACAAAAACAGATAAATAACAAGGTCATTTCAGAGCATTATAAATTCTATGAAAAAATTAAACAGGCAGTATGACATAAAAATCACCAGATGTACCTGCCGTGGGTCGTTCCTATCCCCTCTGTCCCTTGCATTCTCCAGTGTAAATGCTGAAAAAATAAAATGCTTCTGTCCTCAACATCCCTTCCTGTTGAGGGTACAGGATGACATACACCCATGAGTCCAGTCAGAGCAGCCTGAGGACACTTCCCCTGTGAAGCCACAGAAAAGGCTTTGACCCTTTGACCTTTCCCTTCTCCTAGTCCAGGACACAGACATAATGCCCAGAGGTACAGCATCTATCTTGTGGCCTTGACATGATAATCACAAGGAAGAAAGTCAAGATGTTAAGGGTGGCAGAGCAGAAAGTAAGCAAGAGCCCAAGTCCTTAATGGCGTCACTGACACAACCTTGACCCAATTCCCCTGGATGTCTTAATAAGTGAGGCAAAGAAATATTGATCCATTTAGGCCTGTGTTAGGTTTATCCTTATTCTCAGCCAAACAATTCCCTAACTAAGAGAGGGACATGGCGCTGTGGGTGGGAAGCTACTTTAACCAAAGTTTTTGTGGAAATTTTCTCTGAGGAGATGACATTTTAACTGAGACCTGATTGATCAGAAGGAGCCAACCATGTGAAGCTCCGGGAGAAAGAATTCCAGGCAGAAGTAATAGCAGCTGCAAAGGCCCTGATACAGAAATACATCTTCTGTGTTCAAGAACCATGTAGAGTCCAGTGTGCTGGAAGCGTCATGAGCAAGAGGGTGTTGTGGCCACCTGGAGGTCCTGGAGGTGGGTCATGGAGTACCATGTAAGCCAGGTCAAAAACCCTGATTCTATTCTAATTCCAAGGGGAGATTTGAGATATATTCTAGAGGTAAAACCTTCATCATGATTTATTGATGGATTGAATGTGAGATAAAGGGAAAGAAGGAATGAAGATGACTTAGATTTTTTTATTCTGAATAGCTGAAGGGGCAATTAGGTGAGTGGGGAAGAATGTGAAAAGTCTGGGTGGGGAAAAGGAAGGAAATGCAGAGTGAAGAATTGCGTCTTAAGTTAGCTGCCCATTAGAATTGCAAGTGGCCGTGCCATATGGGAAGCTGGGTACATGAACCCAAAACTCCAGGGAGAAGCCAGGACTCTACAGACAGAAATTTGGAAGCATCCACAAACAGATGGCATTAAAGTCATGGCTCCGGATGTGATTTCTTAGCCAGAGAACAGAGACCAAGATGTTTAGGCCTGAGACACTTCAACATTTAGACATAGAAGGAGTTGGGGAAATCATCACAGGGTACTGAGAAGCGGCGTCATGGAAAGTGAAACGAAAACCAGGAAGCTTTGAGAAAAAGTGTTTTAAGAAGGAGAGTCATTAACTCTGTTGAATGATGCTAAGAGGTTGGGGGAAATGAGACAGAGAAGAGGTTGCTGGATTTTGCTCATAAGATGTGTTTGGTTATCTCACTTTAGAGCAGTTTCAGAAAGAGGAGGGAAGAAGTCAGGTATAAGTGGATTCAAGACAAAATGTGCAATCAGAAAATGGAGCAGAGGCATCTCTTGAGGACTGAGTAGCTTGTCTACTTGGGGAAGAAGAAAAATGAGGCAGTGGCTGCAGGTGTTTGGGTCAATGGAGGATTTGAGAGGGTTTTTAGTCAGAAGAAACCCTACAGCCCTTGTCTGCACAGTAAGGTGGGGTAGGAGGGTTCTGTTATTTATTGAGCTCCTTCACAAATGCCCCTTTAATCCTCTCAACAAGCCTGTGGTGGGAGCTTTTTACCCACTTTATGCACACGAGGGAGGCAGTGTAACACACGGAGTCCTGCACTGGTTGGCTGTGGGACTGGATGAGCTACAAACTTTATGCCCCAGTTTCCTCATCTGAAACACGAAATCATTCAAATTCATTTAAAAATTAATTAACTAAATTCAACTCGTTAAAAATGGTACTTACTTCAAATGAATGGTATGAGAATGAACATGAAGTAGTATATGTCAAACATGTGCACAAAGCCTCACACGTGGTCAGTGCTCAATAAATCTTCATTCTTTTCAGAGATGAGAGAAGAGAGCCCAGAGGTTAAGTATCTTCATTTATTGAACAAAAGTATTGAGCTTCTACTTTATGCTCAGGACCTCGTGAGGCCAGGGAGTACAGCAAGGAATGATATCTGAAGTGTCTCTGTCCTCATAGAGCTTAGAGTTGGTGAGGAGGAGGAGGATAATGATGATGATGACAAAGAAGAAACCCACAATGGCTAATACGTACTTACCATGCGCTGGGCCCTGAGGCTTCACAGTGGTGAGTAACAAAAGCAGGATCCATCTTGCTTCATTTAGTCCATTATGTCATCCTTCCCAGGGGTATCGTTTTTCAAGAAGAATGAAACCCAACTCCAGTGAAATAATCCTGTTGTGTGAGGACACGTTATTGAAAGGACAACATTAACGGTGATGACTAACCTTCCTTGCTTTCTCCCCAATTTCCCACAGATCCTATCAGAAACTGATTTTAAAGATTGTCCCTCTTTGCACCCTGTCTTGTTTCCCCTTCCTTGGTTTCTTCCCAAGTTGCTCAATAAAGCCTGACACAAATGTGACAGGCACCATGTTAGGTCCTGAAGGGTAGCAAAAGTAAAGATCACAAGGTGAATTTTGTCCCCTCGAAATTCCTATGTTGAACCCCTAACCCCCAGGAACGAAGAATGAGGCTGTATTTTAAGGTGGGGCCCTTGATGAGGTGGTTCATTTAAAATGAGGTCATGTGGCTGGGCCCTAATCTAATGTGACGGGTGTCTCGGTAAGAGGAGATTAGCATACAGACACATACAGAGGGAAGACCGTGTGAGGAGGACAGAGCAAGAAGATGGCCATCAGCAATCCAAGAAGTGAGGCCTCAGGAGAAACCAAGGCTGCCAGCACCTTGCTCTTGGACTTGACCCTCCAGAACTGTGAGAAAATCAAGTTCTGCCACGTACACCACCCAGTCTGTGGTCCTTTTTTATGGCAGCCTGAGCAGACTAATACAATGAGTACCACAGAGCCCAGCCTGTAAGACCTGGCAGCCTTCGAAAGGAACTGGACCGCTCCTACTGATGACCATGGAGGAAGGCAGCCTGTGAACATGTGACAAGCTCTGAGGTAGAAGTCCTGGGTGCCAAGGACAAAGTAGACATTGCCATTGTCAGAGTGGACAGTCGGGGAAAAGTCACGGGAAGATATAGGTGGTGAGCTAGAAACTCAAGGAGTTCCTGGGCATCAGATGGAGCCAAGAGCATTCTAGGGAGAGAGCCCAGCAAGAGTCATCTTCTTCCTATTATGAGATCACTCTCTCTGTCCCCTGATACATTATTCTTACCAGGCTCTGTCATTGAATTATCATTCTAGCAGTATTGCATTTATTTACAAGCGAAAGTATTATTGTCCCTATTTCACTGGTGAGGGAGCTGAGGCCCCAAAAGGTGACAAATGGCAGAGCCAGGTGCACGGCCGCCATCTCCTTCCCTGGTCACAGTGTGGGGGGCGTGCCAGAGGCCGGATGTGCGAAGAGTGAAGGAGCAGAGGTCCTGTTCTGAAACACACAGTTTGAGGGCAAGGAGACAGCCAGGTGGTCACTTGACAAGGACAGAGGGTGAAGGAAGTGTTTTTATTTTTGAGGACAGGAAAGATTACAAACTGTGGGTAAAGGGGAGAAGGGGAGAAACAGTGAAGATAGGGAAGAAGGTGGTTGGTAAGGAAAGTTCTGAAGGAGTACAGGAGCCCAAGATAAAGTGCACATGCAGTGGGGGAGTTGGGGGGTGGTGTGACATCCTGGAGGAGAAATAGAGGACATGGTTTCCTCTGAGATGACCTCAAAGGAGGGCTACAGGGAGGGGTTGGGGGAAGGGGTGCAAGAGGGTGACCCCTGGCCTGGTATTGTCTTCATTGGCCTTCCTTCCTTCCTTCCTCCCTCCCCCCCTCCCTCTCTCTTTGTCTCTCATCTCTATGTCTATCTCTCTCTCCCTTTCTTTCTTCTTTCCCTCACTCTTTCCTTTCTTTTCCTTCTTTCCTCCCTTCTATTCCTTTTATTAGGTCCTTTATTTTTTCTGTGAAGTACAAGGCAAGGGGAGGGAGTGGGGAGGGAGACCCAAGGGGAGCTGTAAAGTCTGGGGATATGTGCCATGGGAAATGAAGAGACACTGAGGACGAGGGAAACGGCAGCCCAGCAGCCGCCAACAGCAGACCCAGGGCCAGGGTGCAGGGGTGAAGAAGGCAGGGCGTCGGACGACAGAGTGGGGTGGCTGCAGGGCAGAGTCACGGGCATCAGAAAACTGACCTGAGGGGGACAGACAACATCAGAGGCTCACTTGCCACGGTGGAGTGCTAACCTGTATCTGGAGAGATTTAATCGGATTGTGTCTTATATTGTCCTCCAATCATTTCTCACCGCTGTTTGTTTTATCGCTTCAACTGAGGGGAAAGGCTCTTGAAGGCAAGAATTGTCTTATACCCTGAGTCACCTTCCATGGTATCTGGGAGTTTCCTCTCCCATTGTGCCCTTTCCTCCTTCCCACCAACTTCCATGTATCCGAATTGTACCTCTTTTTTGAGGTTCAGCTCAAATGGCACTTTCTGTGACTTGGCCTCTTCTATATACAGAAGTATTTTTCTCCCTTGGATAAATCGTAAGTATATCTTTTCAGTGTTCTGCTTCACATTACAGTCATTTGTTCATGTCATATCTCCCTCATCATTGAAGATGGAGATAATTGTTCTGAACTGCTCTTTAAAAAAGAACAGGAAGAAAATAATTGAGCATGCCTCCGGGTATGCATGTATAATGAGTTTATTTTCCCTCAATATTTATAACTCTGATTTTTGGTAACCTGACTATTTTCATAGGAAGTAACTCTCACATTTCAGAGAGTCACAGTATTTCTGCTGGGCACTTTGGGGGTCTGCACAGGGTCTGCAGGCTGGAGACAATTTGTGTGGTCTAATAAGTGGTCTCAGAAGATTAGACATGAAGTAACGGGAATCTGCAGGAAATCAAGCCATAAGGAAACCAGAGCGACATGAAGTCACATGGGTAAGGAAGTCAAGGGCCTCACCTCGGGGTAAGGACCAGTAGCGGGAGGCTTAATTGTTACCATGGCCGGTGTGAGTCGTGTCCCTGCCTGAGCTAATGGGAACCTGACGCACCAACTTCCTGAAACCCCCAGTCTTGACTCCAAACACGGTTGTCCTGTCCTGTCGGACCAGGCCGGTTACAGTCAGGGGTTTATTTCCTCCCCAACAAAGGCGTACCCGCCCCCTAGCCTGCTCCCACCCCATCAGCTAAAGCGGGCTGCACTCGACCCTGGCAGGGCTCTGGGACCACCCCTCCCATTTCCTCCTCCCTCTGCACTTTGAAAGTCCTCTAGACTTATCTCAGTGGCCCCCCTGTGCCTCTGGCTATAGACCAGGATGAGAGAAAGCTCTTGGGGCATTTGCCATCAAATCTGGGGCCAGTGGGGAGGGCACCCGGGTCTACATGTGTGTAGTGACATCAGGCCCTGAGAATTCACAGTGCCAGAAAAGGCAGCCCATGGGTAGGCCAAAACCTTTGGTCTGGTTCTCCTGTCCTACCTGCATCTGTCACTGCTGTTTTGTCACCAGCTCTGACAAGTAAAGGCTACAGCCGCAGGCAGAGAAGCCTTGTGTTTATGTGGTTGGAAAGGTGTTTACAGCCAGCTGTTCGGGGTTAGCCCAAATTCCCAAGCAGCCCACCTTCATCCCAGCAAGTCCAGTTGCCCTGGAATGTAGAGCTTCCTGGCCTCTGTTTCTGACTCCAATTCCCAGTGGCAGGCTGAGTGGTTTCCCTTTGCTGAGATTTCTAAAGTTCCCTTTTTCACCTCCCTTATCGACATGTAAGCTCCACACGAGGGTGTAAAGGTGGGTGTTTAAGATAGACGACAACAGCTGGGATAAACTGCCTCTTAAAAGGCTGTCTTCATGAAATGCATCTCTTTGGGTGTGTGGGGGGGGTCCTTTGTAAGCAGAATGGGAATGAAACTTGAGGAGATTCTGTGATAACCAGACTGTATCCTGTTGGAGAGAGTGTTTCTCTAATGACACAAAGATGAGCTAGATAGCCCAGCAGATAGCTGTCTTCCGCCCATGTTGCCCGTCATAAATCTTCATTCTGACTCGGGTTTTCTGTAGATTTCTGAGGACAGAGCTCATTTCCCTGGAGAAACAGGCCTCAGGAAAGATCTGGAATTCCTTCAGGTAAAAAAAAGCCACCACTCTGTTAAATGGACATCTGCTCCATCAGAATCGACACCCTGTGGGGTGGGGGGGTGGGGTTTGCATCATTCTAAAGTCTATTTGCAGGTGGCAGAGCAAAGTTACCTGATAGAGATTTGCTGGGAAGGAGAAGAAAATATTCCTCCGCATAGCAAAAAAAAAAAAAAGCCTATCAAACTCTCATTTTATAAATTAGATGACTTTTGTGAGCTGTTCTGCCCAGTTTTGCACATTCCAGAAATTTCAGCCACCTGACAGACAACACCTCTCTTTCCAAAGTGGTTTATTTCTCACTAAAAGGGCTCAGCCACTTGCTATGCGTCTAAGTTGTTGATCCTCTATGAACCTTAGTTTCTTCATTTTTGATAATAGCTTCCTGCCCTGCAGGTTGTAAATGAGATTATGTGTATGAAATTGCCTTGCCTGGGTGGACACTCGATCTCAAATTCCCTACTTTCCTTGATTTATCCATAGAATGGATGGAAGGGGAAGGTTTTAAAGTCTGAACTGGGTTCAAGTTCTGACTACTTTATTTTTCATGAGATGTCCCCTTGAACTTCAGTCTCCTTATCTATAAAAATAGGGTCATGATAACTCTCTTCAATTCAGCAAGGGCTAATGAGAACCAAATGAGCAAATATAAATCTTATTATGGACATCTGTAGATTTGTAAATTGTGAAGCACATAAATCTTGGTAGTTATAATCTTAATAGTCTTTGCAATGGAATATAATATATCAAATACTATTGAAACAACAAATACACTTAAGAAATCAAAGGAAAAAAATGTTTCTTTCTTAGAAAACAATGATCTTGTCTTAGTTTTGACTGGTTTTCCTTGGTTTGCAAGCTGGTGCTCAATCCACTGAGCTACACCAGCCAGGACTTGACTGGTTTTCTTAAACTTTGTCTCTTTTTGAAGGAGGCTTTATAGAGAAACTACACCAGCTGAGATCATGAAAACACATGCCCTTGAAGAAACCCAGAAAATGAATGAAGGTCTCCGGAAGTTCAAAATATATGGCTTCCCAAATAATGCATAAAACTCCATTTGAGTAGATAATTGGTGTTCCCATCACTCCCCTTCCTTCCTGACAGGGATCATAGCACTCCAGGATCCAGCATAGTCAGAACAGCTGGAGATCCTCCGAACCTCCTGGTGTCACAGCTTATCAGTGTTGACGGACAGACTACATAAGGCCTCGCCTTGCTGACCAAACAGAAAACACACTTCTCTATTTCTACTGTGCTCTTTTGCAAAGGAAAGAACAACTTTCTTTGTGACACTGAAGTATACAGAAAGTAATCAATGCATTCATGTCACTGGGTAAGTTCCATCCCTGGACCTCAATGTAACCAAAGTCTAATACAATCAACTTTTGATCATCCTCAAAAGAAATAGCATAGATTTTATGGAAATCATAGACATGCAAGGCCCTCTTTTTGGTGCGTTTTAACTGCAAGAGGAGAAGGAAGTTGGGAAAACTTGTGAATCGAAGAACGCACACATTAGGTAAAGTAAATACATCTGATACAGTGAACATCCCCCCCCCACACACAATTCTTTGATTCGTAATTTTAGAAGAAGTTAATGTCTCTACATTTTGACTTGGGATTGAATATTTCAGATTTCCAAATATATGTGTGTGTGTGTATACACACACACGTATACATATAGATAGATTTTGTGTGTGTGCATGTGTGTGTATGAAAAGCAAAGTCTTAGTGAAATG
Organism: Mormoops blainvillei; assembly: GCA_004026545.1. Taxonomy (NCBI): domain Eukaryota; kingdom Metazoa; phylum Chordata; class Mammalia; order Chiroptera; family Mormoopidae; genus Mormoops; species Mormoops blainvillei. The sequence goes on from PVJD01000344.1 coordinate 465,737, forward strand.
CATTGGTGTTAACCGACATCTCAAAGGAGAAATTAAGTATAACCCTGAAGTCTGAATTCACTTTCTCATAAGATGAAGAAGTAAAAATCAATTAATTCATTTATTGCTTATTCCATAAACATTCAATATTTAGTGTGTCCTTAGCATGTACCAGGCTCTGTGCTTGGTTCTGATAAACACTGATGAATAGACAGATATGGTCCCTACTCTCATCACTGTCATTCTGATTATCGAAACAGTTCCATTTCCCGTGGTCTAAGGAGGGAAAGCCTGATATAAGTAAACCATCTCCACACTCATGGTGACATCCACTATAAACTTGATCAGTTGGTAGGACAGAATCACCTTGTCACTGGTCAAGGCAAGACTGAAGCTGTCAGAATAGTGGCCTGTCATAGCGATTGAAGTGCAGGCTCTGGAGTCCAGCTGTCTGGGTTGGATTCTGGCCTCCCCACTCTCTAGCTACATGCTTTTGGGCAAGATACTTGATCTCCCTGTGAATCTGTAAAGTAGGCATCACATTAATACCCACCTCTTAGGACTGCTGTAATGATTAACTAAGTCAAAACATATAAGGCCATTCGAACAGTGCCTAGAAAAGAGCAGGTGCTCAATACATGTTAGCAACTGTCTTTCATTTGTGACTCATCTCCCTTCATGGCTCCACACATAGCCGCGTACCCAGGCAGGGTTACTTCCTTTCCCAACATCTGCACAACTTCCCTCGGCTTCCCTCTCCCCCAGCCCCTCCATGCTTTTGCTGCTGGTCTCACCATGTTGTTTGCTCCCATCAAAGGATTCTTGTATCCCTCAAGGCTCAGCTCAAGCTCACTTCCTCCAGGGATATCTCCTTACCCTTGACTGCCAGTGGTTGGGGGCCCCTCTGACAACTGGGCATGATTCGGACTCTAACTCTGAACTCTAAGTGCTTACTGGTGTGTCCCATCCCAGCAGATGGGGCTGCAGTGAACCCACAGGAGAGGTTCCATTAATGTTTGTTATATGAACAAATGAGTTAGTGAGTAAACTGACAGGTGGAAGGAAGGGGGAGGGAGAGGAGGAGGGAAGGAGACCTGGAACAATCTAATCGGCATACTTAATTGTAACACATGGAGCAGGAGTGAAACTCCCTGAAGAGCTCTGCGCCTCATGATTATGGCCACTTTCAGATTCTACAGGCTCTGCTATTGGCCTAAAGACAGAAGAGCAAGCAGACATTGACCCAAACACAGGTAGCAGCTAACTCTTTTTATGACTTGACCATCCATGAACTCCGAACACACCAAAGGCCTGCAAGTGGTCTGAAGACAGCATCTGTGCCAAACTCTGTCTTTAAGCCCAGCGAAGCCCTGCATTTCCCATGAGGGGTGGTTATCCATTGCCTGAAGCAAATATTCAAGTCCGAAAGTACCTGGTTCCCACTGGAGCTCTTGCTTCAGGGCACTTCTCAACGGAAACTCTCAATCTTTCTTAAACTGCAGTTCAAGCCCAGGATTGCTGTCCTCAAAGTTGGTTCATTCTTTCCATCTCTGGTTCACCATCAGCATTGCATTTTGATTAAACTAAGGGTACTCCCAACCCAAAAATAAAATGTTAATTTCCCCAAACCGAAGACCCCAGGCATATCAACATTTTCTAAATACAAGTTTGGTGAGAGAGGGGAGAGGGGAGATTTTATGTTTAAATATCATATAAACCAGAGTGCAACAGTGAAAAAAAATCACAAAAGGTCTCCTTCATTGAGATCTCTGAAAAGGGCAGGTATTGTGTTCATGGGTGTAGAAGTTTCATTTAGCAAGAGCGTTTCATTACCCCAATCTGAACAGAAACAATTAAAAATTAGAATAACACAGTATAGTTTTTCAAGTTTCAAAGTTGAGATATTCATACCCTCTTGTTTTCTCTCACCTTCTCAGCCCTTCTGCTATGAACTCGCTCCGGGTGCCTATTGAGCTGTCCCCACATCTTGACGTCTGGTGCCCAAGGTGATCTGCTGCCATTTTAAAGAATGAGACTTTCTGATGGTTGTCCCCAGAGCAGGTTCATTCTTGTGCCTGTTCATTCATTCAGCATGTATTGATCTAGGGAAGATATTCCACCAGGCAAAGGGCATGAACAGTGAGCATAATCTGCCCTCCACTCTGGGGAAATTCTCAAGTTTGTCATTTCCTGGTGGGAGATAATTTGCATGTGTGTACAAAATATATTTAACTGATAAATGCTTTTTAAATATTCCATAGGAATTGAATTTTTTATCAAAGTTAATTTTTGACAAAATGAGGTACTTGTGTCCTCTGGCAGAGGATCAGGCTACAGTCCGCACTCAGTAAACATCCATTTCTTTTTCTCCTAGCTTTGAAAATCAAGTCATGTTGAAGATAAATTTGGGGTCGTGACATTTTTGGCAAAGCATCAAATCCTACTGCACTGGGAAGATATCTAGGGGACAACACAAGAGCGCAGCCCTGGAGACAGCCTCACCTGGTTCTCTCTGACACTCTTTGGAGCGGTAATGGCAAGGAAGCCTCATAACCTTTCTAAGACTTAAGTTCCTCATTTGAAAAATGGAAGAATTAGGACCTATCTCACCATGTTGTGAGATTACTTCAGATAAAGTATGCAAAGCTTTGTTCGTATGCATCTGGCATCAACAGTAGCTACCACTTAATGCAAATAATCACTACCCACAATTGATCTGCATTGGGAGATCAACTTACTGATAAAATTGGGTTTTCTTAAGAGAAAACATGCCTATAATTTGCAACAGAACATCAACTCTGGAATGGAGGACTGTAGGATCCTGGCACTCTTGTCATTTTTCACGATGTATAATGACAACTTCCTGGTCCCCAAGCATACTTCTTGCCCCAGTAGAAGGAAGTGTGTATACCGCGGGCCCGCAGGCCCACACACTCTTTCCATGGGTCCAAACTGTGCTCCACACTCACCTAACTTCCTTATCCAGAGGCGTAGTGAGTCTGAACGAGGCTGAACGCTTTTTAAGGTTCTCATTTATGTTTTTTGTCTTTGTTAATATGTCCCCTCAGGACGCAACCTTGGGACTCCCACTTCTAGGACCAGGGTATCAGCCAGATGACATATCTACCCTGGGGCACCCATGTTGAGCAGCCCTTCTGTGGGTGGGATGTACCGTGCCTGCTTTCATTTGCCATCCCTTAGCTATTTGCATCAAGTTACATGAATCAAACAGCCGGGCTCCGCAGTAGGCAGGGCATTGCACTTGCAGACCTTGTGACTGCCAATGCCCCTCCCCCACCCCCAAGATGAACTTTGGAAAATCCTTAATATAAAAGAGTAGTCCTTAAATCTGGGGAAGCCTTAGACTTTTGAATGTCGAATCCATAAGAGTGAGATTTCTGGAGCTGGGCGGGGGGATATACAACTTTTTTACATCTAAATGTTTAATGTGGTTTCAGGGGACTCACAGACTCCCCACCATCTTCCCAAGCACCCTGTGGGTATGTACCTGATTTAGCAGAAGCTTTAATGGCACCTAAGTTCTTGTCAAGACTCTAATTTTTTCCTTTTGTGAATCATGAGAAATCCAGCAAAGGGGTGAGTGCCTAGGAATTCAAGCCTCGAGTAGGATCCGGCACCGTGGAATGTCTCTGCTCCGGTTGTCTCTGTCTGCAACAGAGGGGCGATCATTCATCCTGCTGGGAACATCCCAGCGAGTTTCCTCAGACCCCGACATTGTGCAAACTCCAGAAGCTTCTCAGTCCAAGAAAAGGAGCTTTATGCAGAAAGCATACTGCATTGTGATAAACATGGGACCTTTAGTGAGTACTTGTTTGAGGTCATGTTCTCATCTACAGCGCTGGGCTCAAATTTGATGTGCAAACGAGAAGATTAAGAAATGCTGGCAGCCCAGGGAACTGTTTTCTGCCTGGTTCAGAAGACGTTGCTGGAGGAATTTTTTTTTTTTCCCCTTCAGCCTCTTGTTGAGTGACAGGGAAAGAAAAAAGGATCATTTGAAGGCTCCCAATTCAAATAGCTTTGGCGTGTACAGAATGCCAGGCCCTTGCTGCCCTGGAGAAAGACACCGGGTGCCAGCCCAGGACTAAATGTGTTCCCACTCTCTCCTGCTTCTCCACCCCTGCTGCGGCTGGATTTCAAAGCAGCTGACTTCTTGCCCTTTCTAATAAGACTGCAAGTGTTCCGTTTTAATTCTAAAACCTTCCCCCTCCATGTTCCAGCCCTCCAATGCCCCCCTCTAAGAAAGGCTGGTATTCTGGGTCACTGGAGTGGCGTCAGGTTATTAAGCAGAAAAAGGAGATTAGAGGAGCCAACAGTCATGGCATTGAAGGCTCATGTTGCATGTTAATGAAATGCTATAAAACATCAAACCCGAAAGGTACCAGTTAAAGCCACCAAAATCCCTTCTGCAGTTTGCCTTCTGCAGCTGTGGGTCTAGAGGTCCCATACCTTTCCCATACTTCCCTAATCATGCTTTGCCTCCTTTACAGACACACAGAGACTTCCTCCCCAAGCAGGGTGTGTTTCATGCTGACCGCCCCATCTCTCCCTGACACCATGGAGCCTCGCAGTCTAAAACCCCAGCATCTGCAGAGTCTGGCTGGCACACTGGGAGAGGTACAAGTGCAGTAATTAAGTTAGCTGTTAGCTGCTGTGAGCTGATAGGGATTTCACTGCAGCTGCCTGCCCCCGTCTCCCTGGCCGCCCTCCCACATCATCCTAGAGACCGGCTGTGTGTGTGTGAAGGAGGTGCTGTTTCCCACAGCTCTGATCTAATTCAGCTGAAATTCAATCTCCGTGTGACCAACCTCAGCCAGCGCTCTCCCACCCGCCACTGGGCTCGGGCTGTATGTGCCGCCCTCCACCGGCCCCTGGGTATAGACTTTCGGTGTCAGTGGGCCAGCCCTGGGGGCCTGCCTGCTGCCCGGATGCTCACCCCTCATCCCCAGGGCTTTGAGGGAGAACACCCTATCCCTGCCACTCAGCAGGCTGAAAGGGGCTGCTGAGTTATCGCTGGAAGCAAGGCAGCTGAGCCAGATGAGGCTGAGAACCCGAAACAGATGTAAAAGACATCAGGCTGAGTTCTCCAAGGATCTTCAATGCCCAGAAAGATTTATGACTCTTTTTGGCCCCCTTTTAACATAGGTCATACTGGGCTTGTTTTATAGCAAGGAAACAAGCTTGCAGTCACACAGAAAATCACAGGCCACGCAGCCTGACCCAGGGTCTGGGGACCCCGGTTCTCCTTCTTTGTCCTCTCTGGCTTGAGCTGGAGCCTTTGGTGGGAACATTCCATCGCAGCCTCCTTGTAACTCTCCATCCCCGTAGCGCAAAGCTACAAGCAGCTTTTGCCCTAAATTTGCACGTGCATCTTTATACCAAACCAGGAAAATAATGAGTATCTTTAGAAACGTGGGGACGAAGAGGGGCCAGCACTAGCCAGTGATGCATTGAATGGCCCTAGCTTTTCCTTTCTTTTTTAAATTGTCACATAATCATGTTAAACTGGATTAGGCACACTTTCTTTGGATGGAGAACGCTTTGAACTTCGCCTTGCACTTCTGTGAGAAGAGGATGTCCACCTAAGGGCAGGGAGGCACAGGAAGGCAGAGGTTTGCGGAGCCTTTTATAAGCTCTGTGTAGGGAAAGGGAAGGGGTTTACACAATCCTCATAATTAGGGGTGATGTGTCAAGGCAAGCAGCCTCCTCCTGAACCTGACCCTGCTCGCCTCCTCACCTTGCCGGCTGCCGCTGGAGTTCGGTCCAGTGCCAAGAAGCTCAGGGATCATTCCACCTTTCAGTCACTTTATTGTATTGCGCTGTCCAAAAAGTTCATTTTTCCTGTAAGATGGCTCTAGTAGCACTTAGTTGTCTTTAGCTCCATTTGAAATAATTTTGTTGGATTGTATAGTGACGGCTGTTATATTAGTGTGCATTTAAAAAAGCTTATCAAAATTGGTGAATTTTTGTGTAGCCATTTTAATGTTGAAGATGGAAGAAAATATGCAACATTTTTGGCATATTATGTTTTATTGTTTCAAGAAAGGTAAAAATGCAACTGAAACACAAAGAGAGATTTGTGCAGGGTACAGAGAAGGCTCTGTGACTGAGTGAGTGTGTCAAAAGTGCACAAAGCTTTGTACTGGAGATTTCTTGCTACACGTTGGGGTAGACCACTTGAAGTTAATAGCAATCAAATCGAGGCATTAATTGAGAACAATCAACACTATATCACATGGGAAATAGCCAACATACTTACAATATGTAACAAAGTTATTGGTGAAAATGAAAAATGTGTCTTTTATTTTATGGAAAAAACTAACGACGTTTTTGCCAACCCAATACATAGTTGGAAGGTGGCAGGCAAGGTCACATGTTTATTTTCACTGTTACTATTTTTTTAAGAGCAATACAGCTCGCATGAAAAGATTCCTTTTGGCCAACAACCAGGGGGCGTGCTTATCTTGATCCAGAGATAAGAGCAGCCAGGTGGGGCTGGAAAGCGTTACCCTCCCGTCCTCCAGACTCCGGGCTGCATCTGCCGGCATGGGGACCAGCATTCAGTCTCCCGGGCAGAGCTTACGGATTGCAATTAAGACCAAAAGAGGGAAGAAATCTTGAGCGTTTATAAGAAAATATTTTAAATTTAGTCTGGTGACAGTTAGGCTGTGTCATAGAAGGTGTCATGGAATAAAGAAACACTGTTGAGAAAGGCGAGTCTCCCTGAGTCCCGAGGAACTGCCTGCCCTATGTTAACACATCAATCTTAAGGAAAGAAGCCTGGCTTTTACCAGCTTAATCCCATATAATTATTTCAGAGTTTGAGTCTTTACAGGAGAGAGGGAGTGGAGGAAATGAGAACGCTGAAGGGATGGACTGGAGAGCATTGCGGTTGTCTCTGTGTTCAGATCCCCGTTTCTGCCTGGTGCCCGGCGCTTCGTCTGCGATTTCGTCTTTCAGGAGCAAACGCACAGCCTACTGCGCAGCACGGAGCAGCTCGGCGGCACTGATCCGGCTCAGGCCTACTCAGCGAAACTTTAATAAAGCGTTCTTATGTGCTGGGTCCCAGGACACCCGATGGCAGTGAACCAAGGCGGGCTGGTCCAGATTCCTGGCTACTGGGTTGCAGCTTCTTTGGCCAAGTCATGAAGTCGCAGGGGCCTTGATTCCATCTCGAACATGGAGGTAATAACACCTCCTCTGATAGAGGATAACACTTTGGAAGATTAAAAATGCCACCATACAAGTGAAAGACATTACCCTTACCACAATAAAGCCTAACTATGAATATTCTGTAAGTGTTTAAGCTTAGCTATTTCTTGTTTTCACATAAAGTCAGATGCACAAACTTCAGTGAATCAACAAAAAACATACCGGTTGTCTAGTTGACTTAAAATGCAAGTTTACAAAGCCCCATCCTCCAGAAGCTTTGATTCAGTAGGTGCAGAGTCCAGCCCAGGAATCTGCATTTCAAACAGGCACCTTGACAGAGTTGAGAGAGACAGGCCAGGAGGCCAACGTGAAGGAGCACTTTGTTTTTGCAAAATGAGGGCATCCCTCACGCCCCCCCCTCCGACCACGCCCATGCCTGCATGCGGGCTGGGGCCGGGAGCATTACCTTCATGTCCCTGCATTAATATTTCAGTATCAACATGAAGGACTGGAAGAAACAAAGTAGAATGGGGGATTATGTAGATAGGTTTAGTTTCCCTTTAATGATGAGAAAAATGCATGTCTGCTCTAAGCAGATAACAAATTGACCCAGAAAATGTTGCACAAGTGTTCTTTGCTAAGCTGCAGGGTCAAAGTCAACAATATAAAAGAAAATATACCTCTGTGTAGTTGAAAAGGACTTAGATTCAAGCATTGCATAATGGGGCGGGGATGGGTTACACTCTGTCAAATGGTCCTGTTCATTTATCCAGCTTTTCACAGAATCGTGCCAAAGAGGACAATTTGGGAGACAGCATTGTGGTGGAGTTTGTTTTTGCACCTGTGGGATTTTTTTTTTTTTAATGAGAATAGTTTGAGAACATCATGACAATGTTTTTAAAGATAATCAGTGAAATAGTTTGAATGTGCAGTTGGGATAATGAAATAAAGAACCATTTATAAAAAGAATCTTTTTTCACTAACCATTGACTACTGTAGAATTAAGCGAAAGCAAAGAGTGAAGCTGGGGAAGAAGTTTCTAGAAAGATAGATGACTCCTAGGAACCTGGGAATAACTCTTCACCAATGTTAAACTCACTTCTACTTGATGAAAGTTTCATTTGCTAAAATGTGCTAAAATATGAACAAAAATGGTCTCTAGAAAATCAAAATAGAGAACTCATGACCTATTTAATCGATTCAGAAGAAATTCTTCACAATTCTTTACACACAGTTCTAATACACACACATGTGTACCTGTGCTCATGTGTGTGTGAGTGTGTGTTTATAGTTCTCTATGCCCACAGCAAACGATGAAAATTAGAAAATTAGGGTAGAAGAATTTCCAGAAGAGATATGCAATGGCCTGATATAAAGCAGGGAGACAGGGAGTCTATTTAAAAGTTTACAAAATAGCCCCGGCTGGTGCAGCTCAGTGGATTGAGTGACAGCCTACGAAGCAGGGGGTCACTGATCTGATTCCCGGTCAGGGCACATGCCTGGGTTGCAGGCCAGGTTCCCAATGGCAGGCATGTGAGAGGCCACCACACACTGATGTTTCTCTCCCTCTCTTTTTCCCTCCCTTCCCCTCTCTCTAAAAATAAATAAATAAAATCTTTAAAAAAAAGTTTAGAAAATAATTTTAGAATCACAATAATCTAGGATCATTTATGTCCCCCCAAAGACCCCAGAACCCTATTGTACTGCAGCAGAGTACAAAATCTTTGTTCACGAATAAGGATCGTAAGACATCAAGATAAAGTTAAATTATATTCTAGTTTCTCTGTTTAAGGTGCTAAACAATGTAAACAATCTATTTTGGGAAGCTGTCCATTACAATGGTTAAAATGAAAGAGTTTCCAACCTGAAGTGGCAAATCCCTATCTTTTCGGAACTCTCACTTATTCAAAAATACTTTCTTCCCAAAGTTTCTGGATAAGCAAGGTTTGTCTAAGGAGGGAAGATTGGGGAGGGAACAGCTGTTTTGAGTTACACGAGAAGCATGTTAATGACAGCACAGGAGCCAGAAAGATACTTGGTTTAGCCTGCTGGTCAGAGAAGTAATGTCATGGGGAATAAAAACAGTGATTCAAGGTCTGTGATAATAGACGTAAGGAGGGGGACTGGGGAGACGGCACTGAGGAATGAGCTATCTGTGGCATGAAACCATCCTTCCCCAGGCCTTCAGCCATGCCGGGTGGTGGGGCACACACACTGGGTGACGGGTACAGAAAAGGGCCTGGACTAATTTACCAAACTTTGGGCTTTCTAGAGAGCACTTTCTGGACAAGGTGATAACCTGAAATGCAGATGGGCCATGGCAGGGGTGAGACGAGAGAAAAGGGATGCTCTCAGGTGGAATGTGAATGATAAACACAAAATGTCGTGATTACTAGGAAAGTTACAGACACCATGAGCACTAAGGAAAAAGCAGCAAGCCATTTTATCCATACAGTAGTTCCTACAAGGGGGTCAGCAGATTGATGCAGAAGCTGCCAGTTAATCATCTCCATGTGTCGAAGTCAGCGGGCTGCCCCTGCTCAGAGAGCTCCAGCCCCTTTGCAAGGACTCTGAGCTGGCCGGTGCTGCCTGGGACAGGCCGCAGTGCAGACAAGTATCTTCAGCATGAACCTTCCTGAGTTGAGGAGAGCATGGCACCAGGTCCCCCACCACAGCCTGCCTGCCTTTCTCCTCTGCACCAATGTCCCGGAGACTTTCAAAACTCCCCAAACCTCCTACAGACTAAAGAGCTCCTCTCGACGGAAGTGAGACTGAGACTGAACTGTTCCTATTGCAGAAGAGGGAAAGGGTGTAAGGACCACAACGAGGACCAACAGCTACTCTCACCAGGACACTAACTCATTTCATCCCTAACCTTCCCCCAAAACACCTGACAGGAAGGAGCCACGTTTGGGACCTTAAAACATAAATCCTTCAGACACGTTTTCTAGTGCTGTGTCATATCATCTAATGTATGCTGTAGATAGTAAGAAGCACAAATACACAATTGCTATGTTTGTTTTTAAAAAGCACACAAGGTCGTGGTTATCAACCACCCCCACCCTCCCGAATATAAATAACTCTGAAAGCCAGCCTTCTCTCAGTCCCGGACCCGTATGTCCAGTCACCTACTGGACATCTCCTGCTGGATATCCCATAACCTTTCAACTTTGTGTTTGACTTTGCTTTCCTCCTAAGGCAGGTCTATTGTCACATCTCTTTCTGGTAAGTTCTTGCAATGAATAATGACTAATGGGCTGAATGATCATAAACACACGTCCCACCACACCACAGAGACAGATTGGCACTGGCCAAATCTCAAGGGAGTTTACGGGGCTTGGAACCCAGGTAGCGGTACAGACCATGGTCCTACGTGTCAGCAAATGTCCTGGATCACAAGTACTTGAGGTGAAGGGTGACCAGGCAGAAACCTGCTCCCCCAGATCCCCATTCCCAAAGTGCTCTGCCCATAAAACTCTTCCTCACTGATTCACAGAAAGTGGAGCCAGCGAGGCCATGACCCTTCAGAAGTATTTTGCCACAGGAACCCAGGGGCACAGCCGCAGCTAGAACCTACATCATCTCTCTCTACTTTCACAATCACACAATGCTGAAGAAAACTAACGCCCTTTCCAGGGGCATTCACACTTTACCAGGGCTTAAAGAATCAAGGTAAGCCAACTCTGAGGGTAGAGCATCAAATATCAACACAAGGCACAGCAGATGTTACAGGAAGTCATGAGGCAATATTCTAGTAAGTATCTCTTTCAGCATCACGGGAGTCTAACTAACCATGACAAAAAACTTCATTGTCTCTTACACTCCATTCAATATTAATACTTGCACAGTCAAAGAGGGAAGCACCTGAAGTGGTTACAACATTCTACTGTACAGTCTACACATGGTACCAGGGTTCATCATGTCACCTTGGCCTTCCTCTTGTACATTAAGCCATCTATATTATTTCCCCCAGAGGAAACCAAGGCTAATAAGAAATTTTTATTTCCTTTTCCAGTTGCTCGTGGTATTGTGTTGCCAATTTAGTGATTTCTCAGTATAAGTTTGAGCAGGTAGTGGGGTCTAATGCATGGCTGAGGTCATGGACATGGGCTTGGACCCAGAGGATCTCTGTGTTTTCTTACCTCAATCAGGGTCAAGCCTAATTAGATTGCAAGGAGGCCAATGTGCCTAATAACAAGCATCATTTCTTGAACATGATCTATCTTCTTATATCCCCATCCTTTCTTCTTTAAAGATTGGAAATAGCTTTGCCATTTCCATTTACCTCCACCCCTATCTTCCCCACTTCCTTCCCATTTATTTTAGCAAGGTAAATGCAAAAGAAACTATGTTCAGAACACACACTTGACCTCGCATGTCACAGGCATGCAACAAGCACTCTGAGATTACTCTCTTGAACAGAGTTCTTTCCTCTGACCCTATGAATCAAGAAGCCCTGAAGAATCGAGTGTGGTATTAAATGTCAGATAGTCACAAGGATGAGGACTATGATTCTCGGTAGGATTCTTGACATGATTCTAGTTTCTGAAATGCTTCGTGATTCTAGGAGGATTTTTGACATGATTCTACATTCTGAAATGGTTCATGATTCTAGACAGGATTCTTGACATAATTCTATATTCTGGAATAGTTCATGATTATATATAGGATTCTTGACTCATGGAGTTTTCCACAGCCCCTAATAAGGAGCCTACAAGATCTCTTTCACAAAGGATCCATCCACCAGCATGAAATTCCAGTTCTGTTCTATGTCTTTCAAAATCATGACTGTTTTCAGTCTACCCCACCAGACATTCATGTTTGTTTGAATAGAAAACCCTCCAACTTCTAATACAATGGACACTTCAAGGAGAGGCATGATGTTTATTTTACAGCTCTCAGTATCCCTGAAACACCACTGCATACTCCAACATGAGGAACCAAACTTATCCGTCAAGGGAACCACTGAGCAAGCCACACTCTTTCAAGGCCTACGTTACAATTTTATTCTAAACCTTCCTCCCCTTGCTCATCAACTCTAAAATCTGAGAACTGTCTCCACTGAATATACGTACTAGAGCTTTTGGAATGCCATCTAGACTACATGTCATTGTTTTTCTAAGTTGTTCTCATCCATAGTCCTGCTAACGGGATAGACCAGACCTCCCTATTAATTCTCTGTGCCAGCTGATTGAACCTGACCCAGGCTGACCCAATCAGACAATCTCCTGAGAATTTAGAATGGGGCTCCCATGATCACCTGGCATTGTGCCCTAGAGCTGAGAGGTCACACAGAGCCAGGGCTAAGGTAGTCTTTTTATGCCATAAACAATATGAAGTAGAGCAAGCCGGTCCAGAGAGAAAAAGAGAAGAATTAAGCAAAATTATTTTAAAAGAGAGAGAAAATGGCAAAAAATAAGTTAATAAAATATCTTTCTAACCAAAATGGAATTGAATTAGAAATCAGTAACACAAAACTATGTAAAAAAAAAATCAAATATTTAGAAATTAAGCAGTATACTTCCAGATAAATCACAGGTCAGAGAAAAAATACAGATGCAAATGAGTGAAGGAAAAACACTCACTGGTGTTGATGACCCTCTGAAATACTTGTCGTTATGCAAAAGGATTAGGAAGCTGATATCTGTGCTGAGATGAAAGCCTCCCGCTCAGCTGTGAGGCTCTGCATGTAATTAAAGGTTAAAGAAGTCTTGTGTGGGTTTTTATAGAAATCAAAAGTACATGCAATTCTTCTGAAGGCTTGCTGATTGCTCCTAGTGCCTTGTGTTTTAATTTTCATCTCTGGAAAATACCAGGAACAAGGAAAGCACTTCCCACCCCCACCCCGCCAGCCCCCAGTTCCATAGGAAAAACAGTTTGAAATAATACCAGCATCTTGGATCAACTCTCTTTGGAGTATAAGAACCGCGCCTTGCCCTCCCAACAGTCTGCACAGTCTGTCCGCCCAGAGTGGGACTTGGCAGTACTCCCTGTAAACTCCAACCACAGGAGGCCTCTGATGGGACTGAGATTGTTTCCTCGGTCAGATCCTGTTGATGGCACAGCCCCACCAGGATGTGAATTCATCACATTCACTGTGGGGTGAGACCGCGGCTGGGGTAAGAGCAGTGAGAGTGAATTGACACTACCCAAACCATCCAGGAAGGTTATATTCGTTTATCGTCATCCTCAATGTCTTTTAATGCTATTGGAATTTAATCAACCCAAATAAGAAAACTGCAACATGGAACTGAGGAAATGCAAAGGCAAAAATAGCAACAAGTTTCCCACAAGTCAATACCATGGTCCCCTTTGAGGGCATGCTCATGCTCTGTAGCCTTTGAAGCGCAGGATTCAAAGAGGGACGACCTCATCCTCTGGCTTCATGGGGACAAGGGAAGGCAAGCAGGCTTGGGCTGTGGGAAAAGTCCACCTTGACACCTGGTGGGCCAGTCTCTCTGCTTCTGCAAAGCAAATCTGGCCATCTAAACAAGACTTTTTTTTTTTTTTTTAATGTCGCAAAGGAAACATGTAACTTAAATTTACCATCTTAACCACTTTTAAGTGTATGGTTCAATAGTGTTCAGTACACATACACTGTTGGGCAACAACAG